>MU376214.1:0-110412 GCA_022495205.1 Hypoxylon sp. FL1150 | reverse complement strand
TGACCCCCGCCCCGCCCGCCCGCTCCCAGTCTCGCTCTTTTTTGAGCTTCGTAGAATGTGGTGGAGGGGTGGAGCGACGTAGATGAGTCCGTCCAAAGTATAAATGGACAAGCCACAGAATTGGGTGTTGAATCCTAGACCTATTTCCAGTGCTCACTGTTTGGTAGCTTGCTAGATCAACTTCCTATTCTGACCCGTGCCAGGTAGACACCCAACTGGCGGGTTCGCCAAACCCTCTTTGACGGCCCTTCAGATAACGTGAAGATGGAATAACATGAAGATGGAATCGGTGCTGCCCGCGTAATACGGGACGAATAGATGTCCTCCCATAGACCCTCCACTTATTAACAACGAAACAGTGGTTTGGAAGCGATCTCGGGGAGGAGATCGCCGTCTTTGCGCCAAGCCTTATAGACGTTTGCTGGATAGTTCAAAATAGGAGAGATCAACAAGTCCCCCTGAGCGCAGAACTGGTACCGAATCACCAAGTCGCAACAGCTCGTGCATCAACCTAAAGATGGTTATCGGTGTCTACCGACCCTCTCATGGATGCAGAGTTTACATCCCTAAACCACACACACCTCCTTCTCGTGAGTATTGGGTATAGCGTCCGGGGGAAGTTGGGCAGCACCCGCGCCCCAACACCCTCCAAACCGTACAGGAAAAACACGCGTATACCCATAAATTTAGGTGCGCAGCCTTAAAAAGCCAATGCTATTACCGTATTGACTCGGGATCTGGGTAAGCTCCATCAGTTCGCAGCCAGCTCCAGAAGCGCGCATCGGCGTTCAATCAGAGAACGGACATCACTTATCACTCGGCCAGTCATGTTAGAGATGTGGTTCCTGTTACTTAAGATGAGGTCGTATATCCCGGCCTCCGATAACGTCTTTGTCAGCGCAGAACTTACGCTCCTATCGCCTAGACGCTACTAGACCTACAGTTCCATCTGAATTGAGTTGTCCGCGCCGCCTCGCCGAATGGCCATCAGACACAGATATCGCAGGTGGATGAGGCGTGTGGAGGGAGCAGGCAAGAGACGCAAGACGTACGCGAGCTGTCTCGTGCATGAGCACCCAGAAAAAGCATCGATGGCTTGCGATATCGCCGTAGCAAGTCTTGCCCTACGTAGCAAGAACTATGGGCTTTGCATGGCTAGAAAAGTGAAAGACTTCCTGCGAAGAACCATGGCTTTTGCTTCGACTCTTCAGACGTAGGCACTTCTTTTGCCCCAGGCATATATAAATTCCGCGGCATCGCCGGCTCACAACCCCCATTGGCACACCAAGGACAAGACAAACAGAAGCATGTGGGACACCATCCGCGAGTCCAGCCTCGGCCAACTTGTGCGCCTGCTCTCCCGGCGCTCGGGCGTGCTGCCGTTTCCGGAGGAGCTCGAGGTCTTTCAGCTCCCGTCTAGTCTAAGCACCGATTCCAGCACCGTGCCGGAGAGCAAACGCTGTGATGAGCTGAGCAAGAGCAAGGGAGCGGCCTCCGAATTATCGTTCTTCCCTGCCTCGACAGACACAACACCGTCCTCGGAGAAGGACCTGGACCTGGAGGCAGCTACTTCGCAGACCGCATGGGATTCGGACTGGCCGTCGTCAGCAGCCACGACACCTAGTCTCGAGACGCCCAAGACAGAGCAGACGACAACATCGGCTTCGACTTCCACTTCCACCCACAATGTCGTCGTGGATTGGTTCTGCCCTAGCGACCCAGCAAATCCGCAGAACTGGTCGTTCACAAAGAAGATCTGGATCACGACACAAATGGGTCTGTACACTTTCGCCGTGTACGTGGGCTCGTCACTGTACGCGCCGAGCGAAGGGGAGGTCATGACCGCTTTCGGCACAACCTTCGAGGCCACGGCCCTGGGAATCGCCTTGTACGTCCTGGGCTACGGCACCGGGCCCCTGCTCTGGTCGCCGCTCTCCGAGATCCCGGGCGTCGGTCGCACCACCATCTACATCACGACGCTCACCGCGTTCGTGCTGCTGGCGCTAGGCGCGTGCGTCGTCGACAGCTTGGCAGGTCTTCTGGTCCTGCGTTTCTTGCTCGGGTTCACCGGGTCCCCGTGTCTCGCGACCGCCGGCGCCACCCTCGACGACATGTACGCGCCGTGGAAGCTTCCTTACGTGCTCGTCGTGTGGTCGTCCTCCGCGACCCTCGGGCCCGCCCTCGGCCCCGTCGTGTCCGGGTTCGCGGTCACGAAAATGGGGTGGCGCTGGAGCGGCTGGGAGCTCTTCTGGCTGGCGACTCCCGTACTAATCCTCATGTTCGCGACGCTGCCCGAGACGAACGCGGACACGATCCTGCATCGGCGAGCGGCGCGGCTGCGCGCGCGGACGGGCCGGGCGGAACTGGTGTGCGAGGCCGATCGCAAGCGTGCCCACATGACGCCGCGCCAGGTGACCGTCGACGCCCTAATCAAACCATGGCAGATCAACGCGCTGGACCCGGCGGTGCTCTACACGACCGTGTACGCGGCTGTGCTATATGCGACGTACTACTCATTTTTCGAGGCCTTCCCGCTGGTGTTCGTCGACATGCACGGCTTCAACCTCGGGGAGTCCGGCCTGCCGTTCCTGGCCTTCGTCCCGGGGCTTCTGATCGCGGTTCCCGGTTATATCTTCTGGTTCAGGATGAAGGTGGAGCCCGTGATGCGCAAGGAGGCCCCGCCCTTGTACGGGCACCCCGAGAGCAGACTGTTCCCGGCGGTGGCGACGGGATTCCTCGCGCCGGTTGGCCTATTCATTTTTGGTAGGCAGAGCCCCTCTGATTTTTCAACGAGGATATGTAAGGCTAATATTCTACACCTGTAGCGTGGACCTCTCGGCCGGAAGTCCACTGGATCGTGCCCATCATCGGCCTCATGGTGCTCTTCGTCGGCGTCGTCGTGTCGTTCCAGTGCATGAACTTCTACATCTCGCGGTGCTACCCCAAGTACTCGGCCTCGCTGTTCGCCGCCAACACCTTCGCGCGGAGCTGCTTCGCCGCCAGCTCCATCCTGTTCTCCACGCCTATGTATGAGGCTCTGGGTGTGGGCGGGGGCGTGAGTCTCCTGGCCGGTTTCGCCGTCCTCTGCACCATCGGGACGATCATCTTGTGGCGCTATGGCGATAGACTTCGGGTTAGGAGTAGATTTGCCCAGTCATCTTGACCTAATAGATAGGCGCTTGACGACGTGGAAGGTACCTAGGTATATATGATATAAATCATAGACAGTAAATAATTAACCATTTGCAACCTAGATAATAATTAGTAGGGTTAGCTTGGTAAAAAAGGGGGCAACACGGGCATTGGTGTAAAATTGAAGATAGCATCGATCACCATCTATACCAATTATATTTGTATCCGTGCTCGCCGGCTACGTTACAATACAGTGCTGTAGTACAAGTTGTTATACTGGGTTTCTAAGACTCTTCCCTCCGAAGGGTAGTTCAAATGTATATATCTTGAAGCTTAAACACGGCCACGAGCCGTAGCGGTCGGACACCTCAATGCATCGGTAACAAGTCTAATGTGTTTCGAAGAAGTTTAAAGTTACCACCGTTTCCCTTCCGTCCTTTGAGTGTTATATATCCAGGGGTCTCCAACCCCTACCCAACTTATTGCTTGGGCACGCCGAGGTCTGTTGGGGTGTCCTCTGATCCTGATATTCGAATCCTTTTTGTCTTCAGCCACAAATTCTAGATAATTCCCCTGGAACGCCGTGGTTGGTTATAATGTAGATAGGAGTAAACGCTGCCAGCCCCGACTCAATGTTTCGTCGATGTATGCGAGGTCCAATGGATGCCGAATTCCGAATGTGACAAATAAGAAACTCCAAACTCCTAGTAGGTTACCCGGCTATTTTGGTCTGTAACTCGAATGGACAAAACTACTGATGCTTCATAGAAAACATGGCTATTGCCATATAATTAGGACTCCCGAAATCATCTTAGGCCGGTTTCCTGAATCCTTCTACCCCCAGGGTCGGCACCTCAACTTCACTTAGGCCGAAAACCCCCTCTTCCCTTCTCCGGTCAACGAAGCTATTGCATTCAGCGATAACGAGGCTCCATTCAGCCAAGGCCCGCCCAGTATATTTCACACCTGTGGCAAACCCGCCCTTCGGCTCAACTGGCATGATGATCGATTCTTGCGTCGGTGAGATTGGACTTTGAAACATAGACTCGTCCCTACCTCGGCTCGTAGGCGTAACCGGGGTGCGGAGAGAAACGTCATCGCTAGTCCGCTCAACGGGACTCATTTGACTGAAACTTTGTCGTCGGTCGAAGGTCATAGAGATACGGTGTGGTGTTATAGGAACCTCTGGGGGGTTGGCATTTCTTGCAGAGTCAACGAGACCAGGATTGGGACTTCCAGATACCGCTCGGGTCGGCGCTGGACGACCAGGAGGAGGCGGTGGTGGACTGCCCGTCCGTCCTTTTGCGGTAACCCAGGAGTGTGCCGGTGCCGGTAGCCGTGGTCGAGTAAGAATACGATTGGGTGGCGAATGAGTACCAGCAGGGTTCCACGAAAGCGTAAATTTAAAGACATACTGCATATCTTCATAAGTGGGCGACGAGCCTATGCTGTCAGTGTCAGAGACCGGAGGACTAGCCGGTCCTTTGGATGGCAAGGCTGGGCGAGTACGTAGCGCTGCCGTTTCACGTCTCACGGCTTCCAGGTCATTCGAGACTGCAGAGCTGCCACTAAACGAAAAGATTCTGCCCAAAATACCCCCTTTCTTTCCCCGAGGGACGAGTTCATCATCATCAACAGAGTCCATAGATTCCATCGACTCAAAGTCAGTTGCTGGGTTTGACGGGCTAGATTGTTGTAGTGAGGCCGAGGAGTCAAAACCTATCAACAGTCCAGGTTGTGCGACTGGGAATTCTGTGCGGATGATCATAAATCTTTTGCCGGGGGTTGGGTATGATGGTGCGGTCGAAGGCGGAAATTTGCCCTGCTGTTCCGAAGTCTGTTTCAACCAGAGATAGTGAGACCAAACGGTCTTCAGCCGCGCGTAAACCACGAGGAATATCTTGCTGCAATGAGTTAGTATAGAAGCAAACTGAGACTTAGGGAATACGTACGCATCTGACTCGTTCGCACTACCGGCGTCTCTGCATATCCTCCAGCACAGCAATCGCATGTAGTACGCCCTGACCATAGGACACCAGTTGTTGAACATCTTATTAAATATCTCTTCCGTGAGCAGCCACCCCATACAGAATCTTTCCTTTCGAGCTTGGTTCTTCGCGATCGCCTCCCAGATCGAAAAGATAAGAGACAGAACTCGAATCTCTGACATCGTGTTGTTTGACGATAGAATTTTCTTGCAGACCTCCAGCCAGAATGGCCAGTCCACGTAAGTGTTGCTGTGGTTCTGGCTATTGTTAAAGTTTTCGCAGGCCGGCAATGATTCTTCTAGAAAATCGCAAATTGTGAAGCACGCATTGTGGTTGTATTGCGAGGTTCGTTTCGCGCTCGCTTTCATCACAGCCATGAATGCTTCGCCAAAAGTGTGTCGTGCACCTACGAAAACCAGCGAAGTCGTAAACAGGAAGTCCTTTAGCAGAACTACAAGGCGGTTTTCGTTCATTCCTTTCATAATATTGTTATTCGGGGCTGTTGGCAAAGCCATTGCCGAGGCATCGGCACCGCGCATAGCATCGGCAAGGGGAGGACCTAGCATAGCTTCGGCGGCTGCTTGACGATGAATGGTGGAGTCAAGGATGGAGAGCACTTGAGCGTTTACGAGAACGAAGCCCGGGGCGCGAGCCTTCTCGACAAGCGGCAGTCCTGCGGGCGTGAAATCGTCCGCCAATATGTAATAGTACTTGCAAAATATGAAAAACAAGTCGGTATCGCGCCCCGTCCACCTCGAGGTCCATGATCCCCGCCAGGGTATCTTGGCGGAGGTTACTGGTAACGTGGGGGCCTGTTTAAGTGAATGGGACAAGGTTCTGACCGATGTCCAGCCGAGTCTTTCAATGCAGTGGGGGAAAAGTGATGATATGTCATCGCTCTCATCTCGGCTGCGGCGAGGCAAGCCGAATTCATCCGCAACTCGACGTATTAAGTCAGGACTCAAAGACCAAAGCCTTACCAGTATATCTGCGATACCAGGTGCAAAGAAAAAGGCGTAGGCGCAAGCTTTGCCGGCAAAATTGACAAGGCTTAAAGGAGCATGTCGAAGAGACAGTTTCTCAACTACAATGCCCATCTGTGACACCAGGTTTGCGATAAACATCATTTTCACATTGTGCCTAGCAGATTCGGCCAGATAAGTTGAATCAGTTGAATCCACTGAAGCTGAAGATGGTTTCACATCTCCACCCATGTGTTCTTGCAGACGTTCCGGGGTGTTACGATCTGCTAGCGAACTGAAGTCAGCAGCACATTGGCGCCATTCCGGCCGCGTCATGAGGCAGGCCAGAGTCTCGAGTAACACTGGTCTGTCAACACCAGGGACGGGCTGTTGATTTTTGCCTTCGTAAAGTTCGAGAAGTCCCGTCCACCATTTGTTTAAAATAAGAGCCCTTCGCTCCAAGTCTTCGTAATGCAACATTCGATTTGATGGATGATTCGCGTGGTTCCTCAGAAATGGTACCAATGTAGTTCGAACCAGGTTCATTCTCGAACTGGTAGACTTTACTTGGAATGTATGATAGTCGGTATCCAGAGTTTTGAATGCTAACCAAAGGCCATCTCTCGATTGGGGTGATTTCGTGGGCGCATTTTCTTCTGGAAATGTACTGTTGCTCGTCTCGGAAGCATGTGACTGGCGAGTCTCCGTTGACGGAGGAGCGAGGCTGGCAGTCGAGGAACCGGGGCTATCATGATCGTTTTGAAGTTTGCCTTTCATCAACATAGCTGGCTGCCGTTGCTTGATTCTGTCGAGATATGTACCGAATTTGCTGCGAGAATCCCCCGATTTACTGTCGCTACTGCCAGCTGGAGATACTGGGCGCTTGCGGGATGACTTCTTAAGTTTCATGATCGAACTGTTACTAGCAGACCGCTCACGAGATGGTCGAACATCCGGCGACGGCGACGCAGCTTCGGATTCGTCATTCTTACCCCCTGGGGAAGGCGACCGTGATCCAGGCATCCATGAACGCTTGGTGAGGAATGAGAACGAATCCGAGACGGCTCTATACGTATCCTGCGAATTCGGACTCAAAAACTTGGAGCCGCCATTTTCGACGTTCTGGCTTGGCTCCCGCTCGGTGCCCTCGCAAGCATTTTCCGTTATATGTAACGGTCCCTTGGACGAAGGCATCCACGACTGGGGCCGGGTAATGGTATTCCTCCTCTTCACCGCCTTACTTATCCTAGATTCTGGACCAGCCATATTGTTTTCGGCGCGAACGATCGTGGGTTTCTCATTGGGGCTATCTTTCGTATACTCGCTCGAGAAGGACAATGTGGTATCGAGCTCAGTACCAAAGTCAAACGAAGGTAGGTCGAAGGCGGGCAAGGTAGGCAAACTTTTGGTGCTTAGCGAGCGATTGCGGGCGAGGTCCAAATCCAAGTCCAGGCGGGTCGTTTGAGTTTGGGCGTGTTCTGGGCTGGACAGCAGGTCTGGGGTGGAACGGGAATGGGAGGGAGAGCGAGTGGAAGAGCGCAATGGCTGCGAAGTTTGGACGGTGGGCAGGACCGTAGCTGTAAGGGTTGGGCCACTCATTTCATGGCAAGTGGTTTTGCAGTGGACCAGCCCAGCTCAGGGTCGGATGGAACGCGCAAGGGACAAGATCTGCTGGGTATCAGATCTGTTCAAGGTTCGTCGGTCGCACGTCGTTTCGTCGCCCCGGCGATCTAAAAGGGGGGAGTTCGCACTCGCACTTTGATGAACTATGTCTATATGGTTTACGGCCCTTGATGGCTTGATGGCTTGATGGAGGGGACGTCACTCAAGGTTCAATCCAGCGACACCCCAAGTAATGACATTAGGTTACTTGATGCAGTAAAAAAACAGCAAAAACAACTTCCCCGCCGGATGGATACGAAGTAACAAATAGAAAGTAGAATACTAAGCAAGTACAGTCTTCTCTCTTGAGACTTGAAGAGAGAGGAAATAGATCAAACGAGTGCAGCCGAGAAGGTAGGTGAAGAAGAAAAAAAAACGAATGACCAAGAACCGGCGGACGGGTCCAACTAGTAAATTGGTGTTTCAAAAGCTGAGGTCGACTATATGGTGTTTAGTGGTTCAGTGCCCAGGTTAGGGGCCAGCGGTCCCCTGGAGGTCCCAAGTGACAGGTAAGCTACAGGTACCTTTTTTAGTGAGACTAGCGCTTAACTTACCTAGGTAGTAAAATCAACGGCGGTAACGGGTTAATAGCGTGGTCCGTGGTAATCAGGCGGCTCATGATCTCAGCTGAGGCGTACCTAGTACTGCAGTCACTTTACATAGGTACTTTATAAGTCACCTCCGGCGATGCAAGATAGCTTCAATGCATGTACCTAGCTAGTACTTCCAACCAATATAGATTATAGCCAATACTTCCTGTAACTGGATAGTATGACTTTTCCCCTCCTAATTAGGCCTCGTTTTATATTCGAGACACAAACGTAATCGTCATGAGAACCCTACATTAAAGTTACTCCCCTACGTCTCTGTCTTCACCTGTCAGTCTGTCTCTTTTGACAAGCCGGCACACAACCTTAATTCATATAAGATGATAGCTATGCGAGCTTGTAATAATAAAGTGGCTAGGTGCCTTGTTCACCTCCAAAACACACATCCACAAAAACGTAGAAATTCAGTCCATCCACGTATCTATTTCATAGAGATCGGCAAAAATGGCAGATCGATGAACCAGGATGCTCTCATATGGTAATACAAGACCATGACAAAGCGAGCTCGCTGCAGCAAACATGCTGCACCTGTGAATCAAGCCGGAGCCCGAGAACCCAATGCAAGGCCGCTTATAGAGTGACGGTTAGACATGAAATAGCATTAAAGCAAGACTTTTCGAAAGGGGTCATACGGGAACCCTCAAAGTTCCACGACCCGAGACCCGCAGATGAAAGCCATCTCCTCCTATTGCTCCTCCGCATGATAGGCTGATGCGGTGTTACCGGGGTTAGACAGGCTATCGAAAACTCAAGCTCATCCGAACTTTTAGCAGAAGTACACCGAGGCAGGCCGAGATTTGACCCTCCCTTTTTTTTTACCGACCTTCTAGGCAAGAGAATGATTCATTCGTATGAAATGTAATTCATCAAGTGAGCTGAATGACACATGCCATCCAATAACGAGTCTTGCGCAATAGTTACTGGGTAGCATTGGCAATTATATCGTACACATCTTGTAGTTCGGGTGGGCGAAAAGCCGGTTCAGTTTTTTCTATTTTAAGCCCGCCTTGAACTGCTATCGGCGCTTAGACACTATAGGTATCTACATAAATCACCAATGCCGTGAGGATACAAAATCGTAAGAAAATATTAGCATCATCATAATAACCTATTAAGTTCATGTACAGCATGCGTTGTAACACTTCATGCATTATATAAACACGCCGGACGGAATAGAATCGCGAATTTTAAGGAAATGCGACATTTGAACGTGCCATGACGTGGTGGACAGGGATATAACAGTAGCCCCACAGCTGAGATTGATGCATCGTTAGCTGCAATCACTCTACGTTAGCTTGACGCCAGCCTTACCTCTCTAATATCTGCTTATTAAAAAGGGGTCATGGCCTCACCACCGCGTCCGTCCGCCCAGCTTTACGAAAGAATATTCACCCATCAAGTAAGTGGTGTCACAGGAAACCCCTTATTTCCATATGTAAAAAGCCGTTTTTAAGAGACGTTATTACTGTTCTGTATACCAGGCAAGGTATAGTTGTATTATTACAATGGCGCAATTCCGAATTTCCACATGCATGTCTCTTATCTTTTCACACGTTTCCGTCGCCATTCTGAGATCGCAGAGAGAACAACTTAAAAGCTACACGCCGTTTTTCTCTCGAGTCATCCGTCATTCGATGTTGCCCCCGCTATCTCCCAAGCTGAACCCTTCCGGACATTGACAGATGAAATGAACTTGGCTTGTTACCTTATCTACCCGAGGTAATCAAATCCCCACTGCGTTTACGGAGCCGGAGGTGACCCGGGGCCGAAGGTTGGTCGTGAGGTACTATAAACCAACTACACCAAGCTCCCAAGGTACGGATAAACCACACCATAGCCATTCAGGTGAGACAATGTCATGATTTGGGAAGCTGTTTTCTAACCTCTTTGTTAATGGCTCTGGACCACTCTCGCGTGGTGCTCTCTGCCGCATTAAGGTGTGAAAATAGAAAAACGAAAAGAGGTCGAGAAAAAATGCATTGCCATCTGAGAAACCAAACCTCAGGGTCTAGAGAGCTATTCCTTAAATGACACCGTAAGTTGAGGATCCTTTTAGCCGAACCAACAAAACTATTGTTGTATATCCGTTGTTAGAAGTACTGATATGTAAGCTCGTCCGCTTTATATATTTATAATAAACTACATCCCGTGACAAGAACTTCATCATTCAGCTCTACACTCCAGAATGAGGAACTTTGAAGAGCACTCTTGTAGTTGTAGTTGTAAATTAGCTTGCGCCAACTGGGACTCGTATGCGTAGGTAAACCAGTACGAGAGGCGCTCTCGCCCTTATAAATGCGTGAATAGAAACTTGGGCATTGGTCAAACCAAAGCAATGGATATGGAGTTATCATGATGCTGACCACACACCGTAGACTAGTCTTTACAAGCTGGATTGCCAAGTGTTTATTACTTATGCGTGCAGTCTTCGAGTGCTGAGCTAAGTGAAGAGCGTACTTTAATCTTCGAGTTAACCTCCCAACGCTTGGTGGGAACTATTGATAACCGATAGGTTGCAAACCCTGGCACCATATTACGAGATTGAGTAAGTCCAATCTTTCAAGGTCTATGGCTATTGCAATAAAAATGAGCCCAAGAGTGTCAGTACGAGTCCGGCTGATTCTTTTGTTTCAACATAACTTCGCTTTGTAGTGCTATCCTGCCGCGTCGTAAGATCAACCTATAAACCAGGATGTATTGAATGAATCGCTTGTCTCCTAGTCCGGTAAGCTCTGTAACCCTATATGGCGGGATAAGTAGCAGAGGCAATTTTCTACTTAGTTACTATGGAGCATTCAATACTGTCTAACTCAGACTACGTAGCACACTCCAAGATTACCAAAACCTGACAGCGGCAGCAGGCTTACAGCCCCCAACTCTGCTACCTTGTGAGCCGAGATGCCCCAGATTACATTGCTGGACGGAAGCAGGTGCTAACAGAAACCGCTCGGGTTGTCACCAACATGTGAGGCCTATGATAAACCGCTGAGCTAGGATTTTCCACTGCGCTCTCTTTATCTTCAAACTTGTAATGAAGTACATGATGTCGGTGATAAGGCCGTAATGACACTGCTAGAGGAGGCAATGCGCACGACGCTTCCACTCCTAGATATAATCGGAATGCTCGACCTCTTCCTGCCGGGAGAATGGATTTAGGGAGACAAGGAAAAAGGAAAGAAGGAAAGCTGTAGGCATGATGTCTTTTCTTTTTTGGAATTCAAGGCACAGCAATAGAATGCTCCGAGGCTGCCTGTCCTGTATTTCTTAGATATAGCTGCGGCCCAAGGGTCAGGATGAAATGTACAAGATCATGAACGAAACGCCCAACTCCACTGGGAATAAATCCTATAGCAATGCCAACCGCCAAAAGAACGCCACTTTATGAACTAGTTTGACTCGTTCGAGGTGATTCACTTCTTGCTTCGTTTCGGGGTATCCTCTTCTGCGGCGGGCGCATCTCCCATCTCTTCGTCTTCTAGATCGCGACTCCTTTTCAATCCCTTCATCTTCCTCGTCTGCAGCTCGCTTAGATCCTGTCTGCCCAGGTGGATGCGACCAATCTTGTCGCCCATCGTGTCCGTCGTCACGTTCTTCTTGACCTTCTCCTCGACCTTGGCCGTCTTCATAGCCTCCTTTAGGACCGCCTCGTCGGGCTCCTGCATGCGACCGACGCGGAAGTCCATGCGCGGGCCCATCTCCTCCACCTCGACCCTTGGCAGCCGCTGGCCGCTGCGCTTCGTCGAGATAAGGTAGATGCGCAGGTGGATGGCGGGCTTCACCGAATCATCGCCCACGGGCTCCTCAGCCGTCACGCTGACGATGTACTGCAGCCCCTCTACGTCGATCTTGTCGCCCGACGTGTCGCCCTTGAACAAGTCGATCAGCATGCTCTTGGCCATCGTGTACTCGTTGGCCACGGGGCTGTCGAACGCGGTGCCCGAGAAGAGCAGCATGGGCCGCAGGCCAACAGCGAACTTGCGGCCCTTGAACTGTGCGATGCGCCGATAGCTCTCCGGGTCGATGTGCAGCTCCAGCATGTCGAGGATCTTGCTAGCGAAGGTGCGCGCGAGGGTCAGCGTGTGGGGGCGCTTCTTAGAGGTGCTGCCGAAGACGATTAAGGAGGTGTCGTTCTTCTCGCTGAAGAACTCGAGCGACGCGGGATCCTCAAACGGGTGTATGGCGTTTTTCTTGGTGAACTTCTTGGCGAGCGGCTGCCGTAACGAGTAGAGATCGGTCAGGGCATCTTGTACGACTTGCGAGCAGGTCGTTCCACGACTAGTTATCTGGTTAATATACTACCTTGAGTTTCATTAGATACGCAAATAGCGGACGTACAGGAAGAGAGCTGTCTTGGGGTTTTCGACTGCTTTGGGTGCTTTCTTCTCGAGGGCACGCTTCGAGCGAGCGTTTCGCGGTTTTCTAAGAAATCATTTTTAGTATCTAGAGGAGGGTATGGGGACAGAACTGAGAAGTCATACATTTGTCTTAACATTGTGTATGCTTTCTTGGATGACGCCTCTCACAGACGATGTCGTCGCAATGCTCATTTATTGCTATTGGTTGGAGGGGCCATTGGAAAATTTCAGAAAGCTAACAAAACGGCAGAATTTATTTTTAAAGTGGGTATGATAGGAGATTAAGTAGGCGGTCTAGCGAAGATAAGTGCTTCTCTCCACTTGCTGTTAGCTGGAATTTGCCGGTGTTACGCAGTAACAATTACATACAGGTATTTCCTTGACCGTTAACAGTATCGAGAACGCTTGCGCCCGACAGATGCAGTATATCTCTACCACCATCTGATCCTTTTCGATGTACTTACTGGGAGCAGCTTTTAACTACATTTGGTCGCTTTTTCTCGCTGTTCTGGGAGGTGTGTGCATTTAATGGTCTCATCTCGGTCAATCTTTTTGGTAAGCGAGCTGAACTGGCTGTGTTTTTATTTCCGCCCCTGAATCCTGAAATGCACTTTACTCACGTTCTTGAATATGATGTCTGGATGTATGATCTTCGCGACTGTTATTGGGATAATATTCTCACATTGCTATCATAGGCACAGTTCCAGAAACCCGAGTTGGCAATGATAACTCCGGTAGTTAATATGTCCGAGCACATTACAGTCTGTAACTAACTCTATCAAAGCGAGGAATCAGCCTTGCCACAGTCGATCAAGCGCGGCCTGCCAGATAGCTCGCAGAGAGACATCACAATGGACTTAATAGAACACATAATTCCTCACCTGTGGTCCCAGTTGAATACCGATCCAGAGTCTAGCTTGCAGCTGGATGCCGGGTCCTTTCTCGGAAGGTGGGCCGTACTAATCGGCCAAGAACTGTAGAGCATTCAGATTCCAACGGCAAGCCGAAGCTGCGAACGCGTTTTGCCTCCAATGTTTTTGTTTAAGTCGATTATACAATGGAAGCCCTAGCAACAGTTTGGCCTCTCGAACGAATAGTTGAGTCTCTGCGACCTCGACTTCCAGGCTTTCCGGCATCCACTCTTTAGTCTCATGGCGTTAGAATTTCTAGACTGATCTGAGATGAGAATAGTCATCATCCTCGGTAGCCATCTCGCCTGTATCGCGTGCTTGAGTGGGCTTGAGCTACGAACTGCTGCACGTAAGCCGGAGTGGATACCACTAAAATATCCGTGCTATTACGCCGTCTACACCGGCGTGCGTCTTATTCACGACGAGCCAGGGGCTAGTGCTCCAGCAAATCAACGGAAGCGCAGGGACGGACACCGTCGCGGCGCCATCACCTGCATCCGGCAATCCGACCTCCTAGCCCCCACATGCGTTACTCTAAGGTGACACTGGTCAGGTACCAGATTTGAGCCGCGTAACTTTGAATGCCAATTGCCTGAACCCAGATTGAGTTGATGTGTCATTTCCGCACGATCGCGAGGGTGAGAATGAAAACAACTGTTTATGCATATTACTTGCATGTGCGACATAAGGCTATGGCTCATCGCCTCTGACGGATTCCGTACCCCTCTTGAAGCCTACTAGATCAAGGTCCATGAGTGGCTAAGGAAAGTTTCAGCTCAAGTGCCGCGATGTTACTTGAAACAGTCCCGACCTCGTTCTATAGGCACGACGAGCTGCATGGGGAGCCCAGTAACACCGAATCGCCGAGTTAATCATATGTCAGCAAGTCTCCTTTATCTTGCTTGAAGGTCCCCGAATCTGGGGGCGGCCATGTCCTGATTCGGCAGGTCTAGAAGCTAAACCGTGCATTGGCACAACAACTAGCGGAATAGTGAGGGCAAAGATGGGAAAATCAGCTTGTTCGCGGGATTATAGCCAACGGCACATTGCCGATATCAAGCCTAGTTGTAGCTTAGTCGTCACACCGTGCTGACGGTTCCTACGGGCCGGGGTCTTGTCCCACAAGGCTGGCGAAATCGGTGACGAAAAGGATTAAAAGTTATATAAGTGATCTACATGCAAAAAAGAGTCGAAGGCCGAACTAAGCAGCAAGAAGATAGTTCTTGTAGTTTGTCTTTGCAGTGAAATACTCATCGAAATCTAAGGGATATTTGGAGGAGTCCTAATTTTATTGTCACCGACCTCGGCTGGGTCCCCAGAAACGCATGTGTGAATTCTCTTTACAGGTATCAAACACGAGGCAGCAGGCAAGGTAGGAAACCCGGCACCATAGATCGGTACGATGCGGTCCTTTGATACCCTAGTCGACTTTTCGCCAGGTAGTCTCGGACAATCCACCAGATAAACGTGGTGCGGGATTAGTCTGTTCCCCGGCTAGTGTACGAAGTCCGGGGTTTTTCGTCCTTTTAAAACTATCCCCTCTCCTGTCTCGCTGAAGATCCTACGGTGTCGCTCGTTCTGCTCCCCCATTCTGTTGAAATCTTGCGTTTGCGATCGGCCGAGATGCAGCTCCTTTCGTTGTTGTTACTATGCTTAAGTGCATGGCAACCTGCGCTGGCCGCCCTCAACGTTACCGGAGTTCCTGTTTGCGGTGTAAGTCACGAGAGGACGGCGATTGGTTGAGAAGAGCGAACTGAGGAGGACTCGACTAATAAGGTACATATAGTTACAATGCATTCTAACATCGGCCATCAACTCAGACTGCGCAGGCACCAATACTACTTGTATATGTACGAACGCGGTCCTGCAAGCCACGATTACTGAGTGTGTAACAGCAAGTTGCTCGATCCGGGATCAACTATGTGAGCAGGAAATAGAGGAATCGACTGGTTTTATCCGGCAACTGACTTGAGTGATATCAGCTACGAAGAAGTACTCGTATGAAAGCTGTGGCCTGGAAAGTGAAGACAGAACCGAACTTGTCTGGGTTATCGCTATTGTCTTCGCAGCACTTGGTCTATTAGCATTCGTACTGCGATGTGTTACAAGACTTATTGGACCTCACGACTGGGGTCATGATGATTCGGTTATGTGCTTGGCTATGGCCCTCGAAATTGCCCTGGCAGCACTCTCTATACCTCGTAAGATATCTAGTATAGGGTACCATGGTTCAATACTGACATTTGACTACCTAGTTTCTCAAACGGGACTAGGTCTAGATATGTGGTTTGTATCGTACGACAACATCACCCGTATCTTGAAGGTAAGCTGGTCACCCCTTTATAATCTCCTATTATTAAGGGGCAGGTTCTGACTGAACGCCCAAAACAGCTCTACTTTTTCGACGAATTGATCTATATTACGGCCTTGGCTCTGACTAAGATTTCTATGCTCTTCTTCTACCTTGATGTATTCCCGAAAAAGTCATTCCGTATCTGCACCTACGCTCTGATTGTCATCAACTTCACCTACGCAGTCACTTACGATCTCCTCCTTATATTCCAATGCAACCCTTTGTCCGGGGCCTGGCGTACGTGGGACGGAGAATTTGAGGCGCAGTGCATCAGCGTCAATGTGCTGGGCTGGTCCGCTGCTGCCATTAATATCGCGTTAGATCTGGCCGTCATCGTCCTTCCGCTCCCAGAGCTGTATAGCCTGTCCCTGTCGTTGAGGAAGAGGCTACAGATCATGGCCATGTTTGCTGTCGGTTTCTTGTATGATCCCATTCGGGTTTGTCCTTTTCTCTTGGTTACACGGATATGCTAAACTCAATTACAGTATCACGGTTGTCAGTATTGTTCGACTCTCCTCTCTTATTCGATTCGGCAATACATCGAACGTCACGCGTAAGTTTTCGTCCTGCTCGAAATTCATCATGCCATCTGCCCCGTAACCCTCTAACACGAGCTTCTACAGAGGACTACGTCGAGGTGGGCTACTGGTCAACGGTCGAGGTCCCGGTGGGAATCATATGCGCGTGCATGCCGGCAGTGCGGTCGCTTTTCAGCATGGCGCTCCCCAAGCTCTTCGGAACGACGCGAGCCACGATAAATTCTACCTTTGGGAGTTACGGCCCGAACTCGTCAATAAACCGGCTAGGCGCCGACTCGACGAACACGATCAAGGTCCAGCAGGAATGGTCGGTGCTTGGCGAAGGGCCCAACGACCCCACGCATGGACGACACGCCCGCCAAGACAGCGACGTCGAGCTACGGAACGTAGGCATAGCGATCACCGATGACGAGGGCGCGCCGACCCGCAAGATGACGCTCTCGAAGCACGGCGGCGCGTGGCGCGGGATGAGCATCGACGAGGTGGAGGAGTACCGACTTGAATCGTACAAATCGCCCGCCTTCACTCGCGAGAGAGAGTTGCAGTAGGAGGAAAGGAAAGGCTTGTTCGCTACGGTATCTTTCGGGAAAACAGAAAATAAAATTGGACCTAGATTTCATCCGCGGCGAGCTTTCTTCTCACCTACCCAACTTCACACGATCATTATAGACTTCTTTTCTTCCGCATACGAGAAGTTTCGGTCTCGAGCGTGTGTTATTTACGGCATATATCCCACTCTGGTTTTTTCCTTCTTTCATAGGATCCTGAAGTATCCAGGACGACAGGACAGGGAGGAGTGGGTGGAACGGGAAAATGTAGGTCTTGTGTATGACAGCGGATATGAACCATACTTAATGCCAGAACCACAAATGAAAGGAGTCCTCGCCAGGTCTTACGATCAAATGAATGGTTACTAGCTACGACGTTTCAATGCTGTACTTTCACGGCTTCTCCTGTCATATACGTCTGCCTTGTGGTTACACGAATTCTGTGAGGCGAGAAGCTCCAGTAGTCTAACACAATCCACCGACTTGTTGTGTCCTCTGAGTAGGTACCTAGGTAGGTAGGCAGGTAGGCAGTTATATACCTACCTAGGTAGTGTTAGGCCACGATCCGACACAGGGCTGGCATTGACACAATGATCATGCAGCTTTCTTAACGCGTAAGTCTTCTTCCTCATGGCACCACATTAAGTGCTGCGCATAACGAAAAAAAAAAAAAAAAGAGTTCTAAAAATGTCAGCGTAGAGAGGGGGGTTATGGGAGTCAAGAAGTGAGTAATCGAATGAATTCCTTTGAGGGGCCTGCGGACACCCTTGCGCGGTACCTCGATTCTTCACGCGCCGCCTCGGATTCGTGATGCGATGCCTCGGATTCCTTTGCGCTCTCGGGGTTCTTGAAGACTCGAGCTATCTTGGCTGACGAAGAAGTCGGGTGCCGGCCAAGAGGAGTTAGTAGTCACCTAAGCCCACACACGACTTGGTCAGCTCAAAGGGAGGGGGAGGAAGGGGAACTTATTTATAATAGCCAAGAAAAGAGAAAATATAAAAGTGTGAGGACCCGCCGCCACCCGGAAGCACACGAAGTCTTCCGCCTCAACTTTTTTCCCCAAGGCCTGAGAATCCGACTCCAAGTTCTCAGGGGCGAGGGGTTTAACGGAACCTGCCGGCTACGTGTCGCACCATCCGGGGCAGATCAGGAACCCGAGGGTCCGATCACATCAACCCGGGTATGGGGCTTCGGAGAGTCCACACTCACTCCTACCCGTAACCCCCAAGACGCACCGCTACCGACCCGCGGCCACGGTACGACCCAGGGGTCCCTTGGGGCGTCGGAGCCAAGGGGATCCGTGATTCCAACGACCTAACCGCAATAAGCAGCGCCTCACGTGGCTAGCTTGAAGGAGCTGGTCGGCAGGACTACCCGACTCTTAGCATACCCACTGGGTATGCTAAGAGGCCGAGGTGAGCCCCAAGGCAGCCGGCAGCGTACCGCGACCGGACTAGCCGGAAGCGAGACGTGCCGTTAAAAACAGTAGAGACTCCTCCTCGGACCAGCCGAGGATTCGTATGCTGTCTAGACGTACCGAGGGGCTCGCCTGCCTCAGCAGCCAAACGGGATCTTCCGGCCAGATGCACCCAGCCATGTTCATCAATGCCGTTGACTTGGTCGAAGGGGTGTGGATTGTGACCGTGCATGTCAAGGTCCGAAGACCGACGTGTCGCGGTTGCGTACACCGGGCTGCCAAGGGGAGACAATCCCAAGACAGCTCCGACGCACGGCTTCTTCCATGCCCGCAGGTCGTGGGCATCTGCCGGCTCGGGACGGTCCCACGAGCGCAGGGGGTCACAAGGAGGGTCCGTGCATGGAAAGCCCTCCCGACCGGCCGAGGGCCCATCCACCTCTCGACAATCCCGGGATCGACCCACAACCCAAATGTTTGTTTGTTCCTAAAAATTTCATATAGTTAGCAAATGAGTATTGTATTTGGAGTTCAGGGGAGAGGGGAGTCGGTGAGACTTATCTTTGTTTGAGATAAGAGGATGTGAGTTGGCACTTGGTATGTCAGGTCGGGTGATATTGAGGGTGTGGTCGAGGCTCTGTGAAGGACCCAAGGTGAGTGAAAGAATAAGGTAGTGGTCTAAGAAGACAATAAGTTAGCAAAGTCATAAGCCTTGATTAAGTATGATGATGGATGAAGGTGATGATGGATGAAGGTGATGATGGATGAAGGTGATGATGGATGAAGGTGATGATGGATGAAGGTGATGATGGATGAAGGTGATGATGGATGGTGATAATGTATGCCATCATACCATAATGACATTGATACATGTGATGATGAAGGGCGAAGAAGGGTAATGATAGAGAAGTATGTTGAAGAAGGAAAAAGGGTTTGATGTGTTGATGTGTTGCGGTGTTGGTGTGTTGCAGTGGTGCAGAGTGCAGAATGCAAGGTGCAAGATAGAAGATAGAAGATGGGTGTTGATGAGAAAAGAAAAGAGTACGTACCTTGGGATTGAACCATTTGCATGCAAAGGCATAAGAGATGCGAGGATACATGGAAGGTGCAGGATGAAAAGAAAGAAGTTGTAGCAGTGAAGAAGTGTGTGGGAAGTGTGTGGATGTGGAAGATGCAAAGTGGTGGCGCAAGTAGCAAGTTGCAAAGTGCAAAGTGCAAAGTGCAGAGTGCAGAGTGCAGAGTGTAGAGTGTAGAGTGTAGAGTGTGGAGTGCAAAGTGCAGGATGGAAGATAGAAAATGGAAGATGCACGTTGATGAGAAAGGAAAGGAAGAATACGTACCTTAAAATTGAACCAATGTGTATGGGAGGACACAAGAGAAGGGTGGTAAGGAAGAAGTTGAGGTAGGGAAGATGTTGAAGTAATGAAGAAGATGTTCAAGTAATGAAGAAGTGTTGAAGTAATGAAGTGTTGAAGAAGTGTGTGGATGCTGGAGATAGAAGATGGGAGATGGAAGATGGAAAAGTTTGAAAATTGCGAGATTCCTGCTCGGTATTATATAGACAAAAGCTAGAGGGCAGAACCTGCAGAATCAGAATCAGTAACTGACCGCCCTGATTAATTTGGCGAGGTACTTGCCTGAAAAAATGGGTGAGATCACCAAGGTTGCTGTCGCCAGGGGGCGGTTGCCCAGCAAATCGAAAATCGAAAATCAAAACCCACTACTCGTCTAATCAGTAACTCCCAGCCCCTTCGACGACCCACACCGAGTAAAGTACCTATTCTACGGCCTTCTCCCACGTACCTAAGTAGTGATTTTTTTTTTTTTTTTTTAAAAAAAAGAAGCCACAATCATGCATTTCGTACAGTAGAAAATAAGGCCGTTGCACCAGGATCAGGATCAAGCAACTGTAGTAGTTAGTACCACTCTCCCTGAGAAAAGCTCTTAGGTAGCTCACAGAGTACCTAGGTACCTACCTACCTTACCTGCCGGTAATTTCCAAATAAACATATCACTACGTATCCCTGATTTGTTTCCCAGTTGATTTTTAGAGAAGTGCGGGTTCTGCAACCATCTCATATCTTATTATCAAATAGGTAAGCGATTAGCGTATGCACTGAATTAACACCCACAGTAAGGACAAGATAGGTCATGTCCCTGATTTGGCAGATAGAGTGGCAAGCAACCTATCTACATGCAAGTATCTTCGTATATTATATTACCAGCCCCAATTCTACGATACCCCCAGAAAGCTACTACATACTTACTGAATCTGCCTACGTAGCTGGATCTACACGATTCTCCGCCTTCTTCCCAGTGTATGTGGCAGCAAATCCACTGATAGCTTTTCCAATATGCTGAATTAACACTTTAATATCCGGAGCCAGAATGTATCAGCCACGTGCTACTCGGCCACTTGAAGTATAGAAACACTACAGTGTCCTGATCATGCATACCCAGGTAGGCACCTAGATAACTTGACACCACTCGGCAATAGCGACGTTCAATGGATTTTCCCTCATACCCCTATTCTTAGCCCCTATTCTTGCCTACGATTGCTCCCCTAGAAGACTGCTATTCCTGTGCATGAGGATATGTTTGGTAGGAGATTGACTGTAAACTCTAACATTATTAAGGCTTTTTTATATACACTTTACCATCTTTCGTCCTAGCTATTAAGATGGCTGGGAGCTCTAAGTATGTTGACGATACCTATTGGCTACGTAGCACTACCCGTCTTAAGTGTATTAGGGATCGTAAACACAAGAATTTCGAGTAGTAGCCTTAAATCCAGAGCCCAAAGCAGAGTCTATTGATGATTTGTCTTGGGATGCGAGGTGTACGGATCCAATGGTATATTTGCCTATCTAGAGTCGAAGTAGCTACCGCTTATTTATACCTCACTTGTATTTTACATATCGATGCCCAGTCTGCATGAGTTAATACTGGGCTTAACACTGCGGTGTGGGATGTTCTATTCTAGTTACTTCACGTAGGAGGACGAGATTTGTTGTCATACAACCTCCTACCTACCTTGTACCTCGGACATAGTATCATTCCAACGAGAGAATCTATTATTTAGACTGAACTGGTATTGGAAGGATGCACAGCGTGCTACGGGATGAAGTATTGGTAATCTACCTGGTAGCTTACTGAAACCATGTTCAAAACCCCCATCCTTTATCTCCTAGCTCCTTTTATCACGCCCAGCACGAACATGTAATCCTTCGTAAAGTCAACTACCAGACCAGATCGTTCCTTGCAATCACATGCTACGCGTGGGTCTTGGGATATCATTTAGCTTGCTTTTCAGGTATTTGGTAGCTGCCACTAAGACCTTTGCGCGTTTTCCACGTTGTGTACACTCACTGAATCACACGTGTTGCGCGTGGGGGAGACATGTGTAGTAGCAATACACTTTTAGTGGTAAATAAGGTACCTAGGCATTATTCGCGGGGTTGAGGTGAATATTTGGTCTGATATTTGCTGCAGAAAACTGAGTGGATGACTGTACTCGCTAAAGCAATTCATCTGATATGGTAGTACGTGTTACCGTACTGCCAAAAGATGGCAATTTGACGCTAGGTAATCTGATGTTTGTAAGAGTTGTTACTGACGATGGTTGTTTCAAGATACCATTTCTATCGATTTCTCGCTACCTACTAATTAGAGAAGTATGTATAGTTGGCAAGCATATTGCCGATATTCTATGTGATACCTAAAATATCCCCATATAAATCCCGTGTATACGGCAGGACACGAACGACTGATCTCTTCCTTATTGAATCTCTAGGTACTATCATAGACCACAACAGTTTATCAACATAACTACGATCTCCTCATTTGTTAGTACGTCAAGCTAGGCTAACGGGGTAGGACTTCGAACGATATCCTCCACACATTACTTGTTACAGCATTACATTACCTAGCTGGAGCATCTCCACGAGCTCCCACATACCAGCTCTTATCTCCCGACGTCAAGCTGTCACCATTTTACCATGAAGCTCGCCGTTTTCCTTTCTGCCATTACCGGCGCTCTGGGTTCCGTCAGCACCCTCTGGGCGCAGTTCTGCGATGATACCGCCTGTAACGAAAACTGCGGACTGTCCGTTGATGTGAGGGATCCAGGTTGCCTGTCCCCCGAGCACAACCGGAAGTCGATCAAGTTCCACGGAGATACTTTTCCCGAGCATTTTGTGAGTCTTGGCTTGATTAGCGATGGGGGCCGTCGAGATATTATACATTGACATCGGCTAATTGCATGGAAAATAGCTCGTCTTTTCCCCCGGTACCGACTGTAACTGTCAGAACGATTGTATCGACATCGATTACGAGCCGTCTTGCATAGATATTTCCCGCAATGCCGCCGCCCTATCGTTCCGCTTCCAGGAAGTTACCTGCCATGCACACCAAGGGGGTCCCGCTGGGGTTGGTAACAACTGTCCGACCGAGTTCATTGCCGGAAATCATACTGCTTCTCCGTTCTGAGCTTGAGGATGGTATGGCATTACTCGAGACACGGGGTCCGTTGCTAGCGAAGGCAAGACATATTAATATACCTAATGAAATAATGCTTTAATTGGGAATACATTGTCATTCCCCTGTTTGACACCTTTATTGTGAAGCTGTCGTGTGTTATGCGCCGTGCTTCAGTGGTAGGCCCCTGATGCGTATGTTCGTACCACAGATCATTCAGGGTTGGAAGCTGCTATACTCCATAGAAGTTCCCTGGGCATTTCATCTTCAATATCAAACTTGGGGGTCGAAATGATGGGCGAAAGCTTGTTTGGGAATGCACATCATAGTTCTTCAAGTTGAAACAAATCAGATAACTGTCCGCTCTACAACACCAAGTTTCTGAACTCATTTTTCAAGATGTTCATTGGTGTTGCAATCCATTCAATGCAATCCTCTTGACTAAAATTTATCGTGATTTACCTACTTCGACACACAACTCCTAGTCTAGGGCACCGAATCGCAACAAATGTCTTCATGGTCGCTGGGATCGTAGAATTTGGGCTTCGACGGGTGTATGTGGAGCACGTACCCTATTTGTTCACTTAATACACCCCGTGGGAAGCAAACGTATCCTCGAGCGAAGTCGAGACTGCCATGTGGCTTGCAGGATGTTTGCTGCAAAATAAGGGGTATTATTACTGGACAAAAGCATATGTTAAGTCAGGGTTATCTTGTGAATGTCTATTTACGGCAAAGCTTGTCGCCGGCGGGATTCACTTTGCTATGTCAGCTTGGCCAATTTGGTTTATCAGTGGCCCTTTTGGTCAGTGGTCTATCACAAACAGGTTGCCCCAATGGCGGTTCAGTAGTGAATTGACAGGCACATTGTGACGTGATACCTCAAATCTCAATCAAACGGAAATACATATAAGGGTGGCACATTCCCGATCTTGTCCAAGTTTCTGGTTGCATACCACAACATCCACACACCAACATCTTCCACTGGTGATTACTCCACGGACACTTCGAGTCAAGTCAAGTAAAGGTACGACACTCAATCCCATCCCAGATAGCACTCTCCATAATCACTACAGCTGCATAATAGCTCGAACATTTTCTCTAAGCCTGACATACTACAGACCAATCACTTTACTTCCATCTACGACCTGCAACTATTCACCATGAAGGCCTCCGTCTTCCTCGCCGCCCTTTCCGGCGCCCTCGTCTCGGGCAACCTCTGGGCCTCGTTCTGCGAGGACACGGCCTGCAGCGTGAACTGCGGCGCCTCCGTTGACGTCGGCAACCCGGGCTGCCTATCGCCCGAGCGCAACCGCAAGTCCATTGCGTTCCACGGCAGCAACTTTCCGGGCCACTACGTGAGTTGTCTGATTTGATTTGCTTCGATTTTACCTACCTACCTCCTACCTAGCCTAGACTGATCAGTGGTCTGAAACTCGCAGCTCGTCTTCTCCCCCGGCGTCAACTGCAACTGCCAGAACGACTGTATCGACATCGCCGGCTCCGGCACCCCGTCCTGCATGGACATCTCCGGCAACGCTGGCGCCAGCTCGTTCCGATTCCAGCAGACCACCTGCAAGGCCTTGGAGGGTGGTCCCGGTACGGGAAATAACTGCCCGACCGACTCGGCCTCTGGTAACCTCACCACTGTTGCGTTCCACGCCTAAGGAGGAGGTAATTCTTACACAGCTTGAGACACAAGGGATTCGGGAGTCTGCCGTCTTATTTAAGGAGGCTGCTGGCGAAAGTGAGATGACTTTGGGGTATGGGACATGATGCTTTAGTCCGATACCCATTCTTCGCCCATACCCAAGTTAGTTTGCGCTGCGTTGAGTAAATCACCACTGCTTTTCCACCATTTGATTCTTCTTCTGTGAAGCCTTAATATGTTAAGTTACCTATCTTCAGTGTTTCCGTTGGAATATTTTATCGAGGTTACCATAGCACTTGGAAGTGAAGCGTGCCACGAGGACTGTTCAAACGTGTACTCTACTCAATTAAGGGAATAATGAAGATCTTGTCGGTAGGTACCTATTCTAACTAATTATGAATGCGTATGAAGGCTATATACGAGTTTCTTATATGGCCTTCGACGTGATAATTGTGGACAGTCCTCTCGGACGGTGCAACTTCAATAAAACCAAGCTTTGTGTATCATATGAGGTCCTCGCCGGTTGATGGGTGCAAGGCCTGTGGGCTTTGGTAGTTCCTCATGCCGCGTCTGGCCCTCGCCTGACATCGATCAGAGCCTCTTGTTCCCTGAGTGTGGGTAACTAGGTATGGTGCAAGCCAACGGTCACGATCACGATGTGATTTTGTTTGCGTGGACGAGTAGACCAAGGCGCATTATTGTTATGTCCTTGTTATAGGTTGATGTGGGAACGGGAGTTACCGGTTCGGTTGGCCGTAGAGGTGGATTTAGATCTAAATACTCAACTCTCCTATCTGGTAGAGCTTGCTCTTAATTCAGTCAGCATGTAGTAAGCGCCCTTTAACAATCGGACCGGGTTCAAGCTCTGCATTAATGTCCTATAGGGATCACTATTCCTCTCGACTTATGAGACCGCCAATTGGCTCCTTAACAAAGTTCTTATACGCACGCATGCCTCGACTCCGTCACCTTGGATCTATATGTCCAGGTCCAAATTTCGAGATTCTCAGGTCTCGAGCATGCCGACCCAAGTCTCTATACGGTGATGCACGACATGGAAACAAGACCCTTCCCCTAAACGCCGTTTATGCAGATGACGACAGTTTGTGCCTCGTATTACCGCATTATGATACCCGTTGTATCCCTCCGACCAATCCTAGCAATCCTAGGAGACAGAAACCGTCATGCCGATCAGGTATTTTCCCTCTTCCTCATTCCTGCTTCTCCTTGGCGGTCCCTACGAATCGCTCTTTCATCGACAGCCGCTTCCCTCCTAGGGACTTGAACTTGTCGATCAGGGTCTTCCTCGAGTCTAGTTCGGCAATATCATCGCTACCGCCGACGCTCTTGCCGTTTATCATGATATTGGGAACCGTCTTACGTCCTGTAGTAACACCTAGTCGGGCTTGCAATTGCTTGCCTAGCGGGTGTTCATCGAGCTCGACGACGTAAGGGGCGGGGTCAATGGAATACTTGTCGAGAAGGAGGCCCTTTGCTCGTTTCGAATAGGGACAGTAGGTTTTCGAGAAGATAACGACTATGATGGTTGTCAATAGCTAAATACCTGCATAGATGGTGGCATATCAACCTTACCTGGAGCTTTCTTGAGGATGGTATTGAGGGTTGCGTCAATCTCGCGGTCCTCCTCTGATTCTTCTACCTCGCTTTCTGTCTCCTTCGAGTTTGCTTTGGACTTGTCTTTCTTCTGGCCACCAGCTGAGCTGCCAACTCCGATAATCTCTTTGGGGGAATCTGGTTTTAGTGGCGCCTTGGCGTTGGCGAGGTCTTTCGCCTTCTGCTCAGCAGCCCGTAGTCGTTCGCCCATCTCCTTGGCCATCTTCTCGTCATCTTCGTCGACAGACCCATCTCCGTCCTTGTCCTTTACTGTTGAATCGACAGTGGTGCCCTTCCCGCTCACCACAACCTGTCCATTGCCTTGGTGGCCTAAGCCATTCATGGTCTTGCCAAAGAAATCTTGCACTGTTCGATTGTCGTGGGGGATGGCGGCTCGCATCTGGGAAGTGAAAAATAGGGTGGTGATGACGGCAGCAAACACCACCATCATGAGGAGGCGTAATCTCCTGGCCGAAGGCATGATCGGAGAGCGGTAGGAAGACAGACCGAGCGTTATGTTTCGAATTGGGGATTACGCATACGAGATAGGGGTATCGGCTCAGAGGTAACGAGTAGACGAGTTGAGCTCTAAGGTTATGAAAAGGGATATATGTCGATGTTTGCTATTATCTGCCAAGCGACTATCCGATGGCCGGCGCAAACATGCCTCTGTATCGCGCAGAGGACTGGGACACCCAATTGATGGCTATCGACTCGGCGGTACTCGATCACGGTGGATTAGAAGCGGATGAAATTGGCGCGTTTAGAGGGAATGTTCGAGTTCGAAACCGAGGCTGAAATAGCGATCTGGCAAAAGACTGGATACCAACAAAATATTTTCGAATTGGAGCGGCTAATTGCGACCCTCGGCGCATACGCGTATCGCGTATAGTACCCACAGAAGACAGAGGCAGGTAGAGCAAGGAATCGTGATGATAGAGAAGCTTAGTTGAATTTGTTTTTTGAATGGATTGATTGAAATATCAGAAATAGGAATGACGATGGTTTCGGCTCTGGTTCTAACTTTAGCTGGTCTCCGGGTGATCGACCCCCTAGGATTTTGCCCGTCAAGTACATAGTAGTGAAGCTCGTCGTGCACGGTTCGTTCCAAGCAGTCTAGGCCCCTCCCCCCGGGTTGGATCGGCATTTCTTGGTAAAGCTGGGACGCGACGGGAACTACCTAACCTACCTAGGTAGATATTATCTAAGCTAACATTCCCATTAGGGTCTAGCTCTGATCGGTAGCTGTCGATTTCGAGTCTACCTTGGTTCGCGTAAATCTGGGGTAAAGAAAAATATAAAATTGCCCAGGGCAAAACGTTTCCCTCCAGTCGCAACCCCAGCTCTTTGTAGCAATCAGCAAATCAATAATTCCGCGAGCTATCACCCATCATTTACCAAGCGTTTTCCGTTCGGGCAAGCTACATCTACACCCGAGGATTGGGTGAACTGGTACGACGAGGGTGACATGTGACGGAACGGACAATTAGGGCTGCTTACGGCTACGCGCAGTCAATTCCAATATTTTAACCCGTCGTTAGTGTTGTGTTACCACCGAGCATTGAGTCTTGCGGGAGATTGCCGGGTCTAAATAGGGGCGTATTTTCCACGCCGGCCATACTGAAATCTCCTATCTTCGTTGAGTAATGCAAACTAATCAAGCTCATCATCATCGTCGTCTTCATCGTCTTCATCGTCCTCGATGTCCTCGTCGTCCTCAATGTCTTCGTAATCTACTCCGGTTTCTTCGCGTTCGTCGTCATCCGAGTCAACCCACGTCTCATTGGTTCCCAGTACCGTACGCCGAACGACAATGTACATCTTGACCGGCAATTCTTTTCTGGACCTAACCAATTTCGCAAACCGGCGCATCAAGGTCAACCTCAGGCCATGTTGGGCGCCTTCCACACCCTCCTCGAAATCCGCCAATTCCTTCATCCCGGAATCGATAGTCGTAGACGCTAGCGTTTCCCACGCTCGGTTTTTATTGAAGCATGCCCATAAAAACCATGAACCATGTCTCAGTATACTCTCTTCAAAGACCGTGGTCCTTTCAATTAACTCGGGGTCTGAAGTATCCCAGTCCATTTGCCAGTAGCTGAATATCGTCGACAGATGGTTGATAAGATAGTACATCATAGCAACATCTTCGAGAGGCAGCTTACGAATATAATCGATCTGGCAAGGGCGCGAAAGAGAGCTGTTGTACTTGTACTCCACCAGCCTTTGGTCTTGCATATTTGCGGTAAAGTCCGCTATTTGGTCGCATTGCCAGATGCTCTGTTTAAGTAAGGAATAGAAAAGTTGGTGTTCTAGTATTTATTAGTCATCGGTTTCTTTACCTTGATTTTTGGAAGGGTTAAAGCCTTTTCAGCTCAATATTGGGTCGGATTTTGAGGACAATGAAACAATTCACATACTAGCAGAAGGTTAGCAATGTTCAACTATCATGGCAACAAGATACACAATGGTGAATGGTTCCTTATGCTTGTCTAGGGGGAGTCAAGTAGAGTAGAGTAACTCTACTACGCGGAAGAAAGGGGCAAGGAAGAGGGCGATGGTCTTCAATTGGTATGGGTTTGTATGATTATATACCCCAACAATCACCGCTGAGATAAATATGAGAAGGAGGATGGGAACCTGAGAATAGTATAATATGTTTTCATACATACCGTGCGGCATTCAAGGGCCCTATTCCAGGCGGAAACATCATGCTGTCGAAGGACAACATCTTGTATAGTTGGTTGATGCGATCATCTCTTCGCTCAAGTTCTCTAACAATCTCAAATGTTCCAAATCTAATGACACGCCGGCTCACTTGCTCAGACGAGAGCGCATTACCGCTAGGTGGAAGGAAAAATTTTGCAATGCGCCCAACAGAGATTGATCGCTCATGGCTGCTGATGAGCTGTGCAAACACCTGACACGAGTGTAAGCCAATCCACTTCAGAGGTCTTTTTTAGAATTAACTATACCTTGTTGACTCGCTTCAAGCTCAACATCGACTGGACGTCCATGTGTACCACGATCTCCAAAATGATCTCAGCGCATAGAGCATTCATTCTGGGCGGCAGGAGAATAACGAAACTATAGAGCAATATGTGGAAACTATCCAGAAAGTGATAAGTGAAGTGGAACAAGTTTACCTTGTAAGTGTGAGAAAAGATAGAACCTTATAGTAGCCGAATATCAAATGGCAAAACAGAGTTGGATTGCCGACCAAATGCAAAGAAAAAAAGTAGAGAGGTGTCTACCTACCCTGAGTGCTCTCGGGGCGTCAAGGATTGAATTCGGAGATATTAGTCTTTGTGATATATGGGTACAGGCGCGTATGCACCGAATGTGTCGTGAACCTTGATGGCTGGTTGTAACTGACTAAAAGACCATCAAGGTAAATGTCGTCACTTGACCTAACATTATTATCGATTTCACTGCGGCTGCCGGCAATAAACATGACACATTACATACTTTAGATCTGTAGGATGCGAATACGTTGACTTCCTTTTCCACAGTGACTATGGTGGTAGGTTACTTGGACTTATCCAACATCTCGTCAAGATCATAAACTCATTTAATGTTTGAGCACTTAATACAATCTGAATACCAAACACTAAAGATATTGAAAACCTTGACCAGTGACACTTTATTGTATAAGTACCCTCCTACCTGTCTACGTACAAAACTCTAACTTGATTAACTGTGGTTGAGATCCTGGGATCTATCAGTAGATTTCCCTCACGACACCTTGTAACTTCAATGCAAGCTTATTAATACCACAATAAGGGAAGCGTAATATGCGCCACGCATTCGATGGTTCGTGAGTTTGATTTATATAACATAAGATAAGTCTCAATGCCCGTAGTTTCGGGATAATTTTGAACGGTATAAGTGTTTGAAATGAGGTATTTGAATAAGTGGCATTAGATCTCATTCTGGTTCTGTTTGGTATGGTTGCTTTGGGCTATCAGCTGCTAGATGCGCGAAAAATATGGCAAGATTTACCCACTCGTATCTTATAAAACAAAGTATTCATTCGAGGTAAAGGTAATTCAATAATGAAAACTCTCGATTTTCCCACCTGTCTCGTGGCGAGCGTTCAGGTTAAACCGCGAGACAGATTCTGCGACAAGATTAACTGCAGACGCACTCAAGTAATGAGTTTTCTTATCACACTAGGAAGCTGGTGAATTAATTCTAAGGGATACCTGATGCTTGCACGGTGTTTGTCTAGGTTCCTGACAACTTGTCTACTTCGGTGCAGACTAGGCTATTGCATATATCCCGACTCGGAGGAAAGATATAATATAGCTAGTAAATGAACGAAATGACGATAGATCCACTGGCTTGGAATCAATACCAAGATCTAGTGTATGACTGTAGGTGGTGTGGTTGAAATTAAAGGAGAGTAGGGCCGGTTATCGGAGGTAGCTGATTGATATGACTAGTATCGTGAGGACGTAGCTGGTCTTGGCGTTGATCGTGTTCGCCGCAGATGGAAATTCGCGGCATAAGCAGACAACAAGGCGCAACTAAAGTCGGAAGAGGAAATTTAAGACGAGAAGCTTGAGCTAGGATGCCAAATAGTTGGAATAGCTGAAATCAACATCGGGATTAGACCCGAAGGGGGACTCGGGACCCCGTTTGTTCTCGGCTGCTGCCGTCAGCGGAGCCGGTTGAGTCACCCCTGCGGTGGCCCGTTAATACAGCTCCGCCAAAATCAAAAATTAAATATTAGTTAGTCCTAAAGGGGAGAATTTTCATATAAAACATGTTTATTTATCCTTATAAGCGGGAGGAATATTTAATTAGCGTATAAATCAAAGAATTTTTATATGTAAAATATAATTAATATTTTTATTAATTTTATTTATTATAATAATTTATTATTTAATTAAATAAATTAATTAATTTTTAAAATAATAATTAAAAATTTAAGCTTATTAAAAAAAATAAAAAAAAAATAAAAATATAATATTTAATTATATTATTTTATTTATTAAGTTTTAATTTAAATTATTATTTTAAAATATTAAATTTTAATTGAAATTATTATTTTTAAAAAGTATTATATAATTATTTTTATTTATTTATTATTTTATATAATATTTTTTAATATAATTTCATTCCGAAATTTTATTTTTAAATTAAATTTTAATTAAAATTAAAATAAATAAAATAATACAATTAAAATTCGAATTTTCGCCTTTTTATATTCTATTTAATAAGATTAATTTTGGCTTTTTAATTACTTAAAATGGTTGATTTATCCAATTAAATTGCTAGAATTATCTTAATTACATATAAGGTTATCCCAGCTCCCTATTTCAGGACTAGGCGATTTTCAATTTTTGATTTTGGCGGAGTTGTATGAACGGGCCACTCCAACCCCGGCCACATGGGATAAACAGCCCCCAAATACATAGTACGGCCCCTGGCATACAGCTCATTCTCCAACAATGCAGGATGCATCAAGTTGACTCCGTAAATTGCCAGTTTTGGGGCTAAATCCGATCTCGCAAGGTGGATATAGGACAGAAATTGGAATCAGTACGACACGATGCCTTTTCAATCAGCAATTGTCACTATCAACGGCGCATGGCCGACAACAAGCGGCAGCCCGGCAGATTCCAAAGATTGAACGCGTCGACATAAGGCTAGGCGCCCAAATTGTGGCCTAGATACGACCCTAATCAGCCAAAAGGGCTTAACAAGGAGGTGTAAGTACGTGTCCTGCGTCAAAGGCTCACAGCATTTTGAGGAATGGCGGTGCAAAGAATTTCCTGTCATGCAGTCATCAACTTTATAGTAGATTTGCGCCCTAGTCTTACAAGGCAACTTTTTAAGCTCACACGACTGTGGCATGTCGTCACATAACGCAATGCTGGCAAGAGGGCTTGGGCTTACTAATGACATTCATCCCCCCTTACCAAGACCCATGCCAATGGCTGAGCCTCCCTGGCAGTTCTCCCTACCTTAGCCCCTTGGGGAACATATCCGACCCCACCATCACCACTCCGGCGTGCAAGTTAGACTCATATGCGCCGACTACACCCACTCTGAGCGTGCTATCCTTGTAGAAGAGAATGACTCTACCTAGCCAAGAATACCTAGTTTGGTCTGCATAGCCCTACCTATGGTGGTCTATCTAGTGAAAAGCCGTGTCACTGTATGACCAAGCGCAACTACCCAACAATTAGCCTTGGGGATGTCTATAAAGCAAATGCCTTTCTTCTCAGGCTGAGAAAATACCTGGGTTAAATCATCAACATCAGCATCATTGCGACAAGCACGAAGCATATAGCTTACTTCTCCGAGTCACTGCTTGAACGGAATCAACCATTACTCATACAATCAGTTTACAAATCAACCACCAACCGACGTGACAATGTGTCGAAACTGCTATAATACCACCGCGGCCTCCTTCTCGCCGTCAATGGCCATAACCAACCCAGAGCTCATCTGGTCCCATCAACAAGAGCAGAAGCAACGAGCTGTTGTTGCTGCTGCCCAGGCATCAAAAGCGCGATCCCAGCCGCAGACAGAATCATCCCAGGCCAAGCCTTCGTCGGCCTCAACCTACTCGGAATCTACCACCTACTCCTACGACAAGGACCAAAGCCATACCGAGACGAAGCCGAAGAGATCGATGCGGCAACGAATAAAGGGCCTGTTCCAGGACATGAGCAACCCACCTACGTCCATGTACGACCAAGAACAAGGTCAAGAGATAGTGGATCAGAAGACATATCATGCGCCGATGAGCTCCAATCCTTCAAGCAGGGCGTGAGGAGATGGCGACACAGTCCTCTTTTTTCTATGTATGATCATTAGAGTCGTCGCTAGTTAATAGGGGACGGACGTTAAATTTGGACAGGGAAAGATGGAAGGATTTATTTTGGCGGGCTTGGCCACTGAGAGCAATACCATGATCGACTTTGCTTAGACGTTTGGATCGAATGCTGGAATGGGACAACATCCTTGACTTGGTCTCTCACTATATTGATATCAATAGGAGGTATATACCGAAGAAAATAATTCTTTATTGGCCAATAGTCAATAGTCATTTGCTGTCCAACGTGAAGTATGATTACCTTGTAAGGATAGAATTAACCTTATGGTCCGACCCTGCTCTGCGTCTACCGCAAAGAAATATACCTAGTCCAGCCCACGCATCTCACGAGTAACCTTAGTTATCCGGATTAAGACAGAGCTGGTCCATCGCCCGGTTAGCAAGAGTACTTGGATTACATATGTTGCATCTTATACTTATCTTACTTTGGGATTCGGTTTTAAGAGTGATATTCTCGGAGTTAACAAGTGGTGTGATATGTTGTATTATTTGAGAGATTATTTAAAAGTGGTATAAAAATGTCAAAAAGGCAAAATATTATGATCCCTCGGGCCGGAATCGAACCGGCGACATTTCGGTAACAATTTTGACAATTACAGCCGAACGCGATAACCAACTACACCACCAAGGGTGGATCATGTGCGAATGTCAAGGAAGTGGGCTTCCTGACGAGGGGAAGTTGAAAGGGGTGTCCGTAACTTGACCTAAGTAGAAAGTGGGAGCTAGCGCTAAGTCTGCAGCAAGTTTGCGCTAAGGATTAGTGGGATAGATGTTGGCTATTGGTGACTTTAACATTGAACATCATATATGATCTCGTCACAAATTGCTGTGATATCATATTTTTCGCCGATTTCCCTGTTCGAATGACTTGTGTACCTAATATAGGTAATTATATTACATGAGAACATGAAGTCCTTCAATATGTCCATTCGAAATACTTATTATGCCGCCATCTGCTTCATCAAAGGATTGCGCTAAGTAACCCACTGTGAGCATGACGTCTTGCTAGGTTAGTTGGTGCTGGGATCCTTGGCTGCGCCCTGGCCATCACTTTTGCGCGTCAGGGCCGAAAGAGTTTGCTGATTGAACGCTACCTCGATGAACCCGATAGAATTGTTGGCGAAATACTTTGACCAGAAGGTGTGGCTGCTCTATGCCGTCTGGGCCTTGAATAATGTCTCGAGGGTATCCCGGTGGTGGTGGGGGGGGGGGGGGTACTGCATCTCTTACCACGGCGATGTGGTGACGTTTTTGTATCCTCCAATCTCGGACTCCAGCACGAATTCAGGCAAACAAGATAACCCTAAGAGATCGCAAGGACGAAGCTTCCATTATGGCAGATTTGTAAGGAAGCTGATAGAGGCAGCAAAGAGAGAGCAACGCATCGACATCGTCCAAGCATCGGCAAAGGAACTGCTGTGGTCTGAATCTCCTGGAGTGCGATGTCGCATCCACGCCAACGAACACCTCATTACTTCCTTCCCACGCAGTCCGTACCATCGTTGCTGACTGATGCGCTTCCAATTTCCGGGAAAATCCAATTGAGCAGCCACCTACGTCGAGCTCGAGGTTTAGGGGTTTAGAGCTTATTGATGCTGATTTAGGCAGTTCATCGCTCGCGCTAGGCACCATGGGCAACGGCGGCCCGTATACCAAATCGGGGGACGAGATACCCGCATCTTGATTGATATTCCCGATACTATCTATCATCAATGAGCTATTCTCAAAAGATAATAGAGTCGAGAAACACATTTGGACCCGCGTCTTTCCCAACCCTACTAAACACCGTGCGTCCAGCTGTGGAGAGAGCTTTGGCAACTGGAAGATTGCGCTCGGTGCGCAATTGTTGGCTGCCTCCGTCTCAGAACCGACACAATAGTATCGCAGTGTTAGGGGATGCCATCAATATGCGACATCCCCTAACGGGAGGCGGGATGACAGTAGCCCTGAATGATGTCGTGCTGCTTAGCCAATTGCTGACCCCAGAGCAGGTGCCTTTATCTAGCGATACTCTAGCGATTTCGGAGCAGATGCGAAAATTCCACCAGGAGTGCAAAGCAAAGTGTGCAAGCCTGGATATACTGGCTCAGGCTCTTTATCGTTTGGTCGCCGATCTAGGCAGTTAGACCCTTCTACTGACATTGGACTGAATAAACGCTCAACTGCAGTTGCTCCAACGGGGCTTCGTGGAATACATCAAACATGGTGGCAAATACATCGAGGAGTCGTCTGGGTTGATGGGTGGCATCTACCATATCCCATTTCTTCTCTGCCGTTACTTCTTCTCAATCGCCATGTACAGTTGATGGGTTGTTCTGCGTAAAGAGTATGCGGTTTCCATCTGGTGATTGCCGTTACGGCGATCCAGTGCTTGCTAGTTTTCGCGAGAGCTTCGAGGTTTGGTTGAAGGGTAGATAAGACTCAGGGGACGCTTACAGAGGCTATTTATTTCAGTTCGTGAAAGGTGAGCCAGATATAGCAAATCATCTAAACCAGATACGACCAAACGTGTCGAGCCCAGCTCGTCCACCGGGACTCCAACAACCTCTCATGACTTTCCACGCGTCCGGTAATGGCCTTGGGGCAATATGCCTGAGGGAAGCAAACATGCTCTCTGCCCCTGAGTATATTTGACGTAAACAGTCGGTCGGTTATTATCCTCTGATTTATCTGATTTGGAGATATATCTACCCATGTAGCAAGGAGGCTCGTTCCACAAACAGGACTTTGTCGGGCAGCGAATCGAGGGTAACCAGTGATTGGAGTGGTACTGTGAAAGTTTTTATCAGCAACGCAAATGTATAAAAGGCGACGCCAGGCACGGCGGTTGCTTTTTTCACCAAATCTTCAACACAACAACCTCTACAAAGCTCATCTACCAATACTCCAAGGCATACCGAAGCAGAACGTCGACTCCTGCTCCAATATACCTTCGGTTTCTCGACCTAGTTGCATTTCCAGGTATTCTGTCTAGTCCCCCGAGACCTTTCGTGTCAGCTACTTCTCTCATGCAACTATGAAGTTTCGCATCTTCACTGCTGCCCTGTTCGCCAGCCTCGTCTCAGGCGAGTTATGGGCCCAATTCTGCGATGATGCTGCGTGTAGCGAGAACTGCGGACAGTCCGTCAGCGTCTCAAACGACGGCTGTCTGGCTAACGAAGGCAACCGGCGCTCGGTAATGTTTCACGGCCTCAAGTCCAAGCTTTATTATGTAGTTTTCGCTCGATGATATCCCCGTTGGTCATATCGGTCCTGGCTAATCAGGCAGCGATCAGTTGAGCTTCTCCCCGAGCACCAACTGCGGGTGCCAGTCCGCCTGCATGACTATCGTCGATTCCACACCGTCTTGCACGGATATCACTTCTCACATCGAACCCGCCCAGTCGTACCGCTTCCAGGAGGGAAACTGCTATGACTCGGAAGCCCGCAACACTTGCGGCAGAAATGCCACTGCTTTCCAAGACTAGTTAGGGTCCTTGGACACTTAACGCACAGCGAAGGGGAGGGATTTGAAAGGTTTAGAAGGAAAATCTAGACCTAGGGGTTGGCTTCGTACCTATTCTCCAGAAGTAGTTTGTATCGTGTTGCGTTACACAGCAACTAATTTATACTATTTTCGTTTTGCGATGCTTTTGAAAACATCAGGTCTGAAGTTGATAACCTTAGGTTTGAAGGTGCCTCTATGACATGTTTGGCCGGTTAAATCCAATCAATGAATAAAGCTTACCTTAGGTACGTTATAGATTCTGGACCATCGTCGATACAATCAAAAGAGTAGCATAGTTGTCCGCCTCCAAACTTCAAGAGGTAAACATGGTCTTGGTGACGTGGAATTTGCTGCAAAGAGTTAGACAGTGATGGTTGTTTGGTGTTTGTACAACTTATCGCTGATGATGCTACCGCCAATCCACCACGTCACAGCGACTCAGTCGGCCTGACTTGTTCGTTAGCAGTTTCCTTCCATAGGATCCACTTGAGATACATTCATTACATGTTACACGCAAACACAAAGTCGAGGCGAGGGATAGATTCGAGTCTCCTCCACAACATTTCCCACACAACGTCTTCCATACAACGTCTTCCACACACGTCATCTACTGATACTTTCGAGAGAAGGTAATGCCTTGATCATTTCCACACTAAGCCATTACCATACTGACCATAGGTGTATAGTATCTACCTAGGCATCATCCGAAACCCTGCGCGCCAACCAACTTTTCTCCCATTCCACCATGAAGTTCGGTGCTATCTTCCTTTCCGCCACGCTCGGCACCCTCGTCTGCGGTGAGAGGTGGGCACAGTTCTGCGACGACGAGGACTGCAGCGTCAATTGCGGCATAGCCGTTGATGTCCAGAACGAGGGCTGTCTAGCCGGCGAGTCCAACCGACGCTCGGTCTGGTTCCACGGCGCCACCTCTGCGCGCCACTTCGTACGTCTGATCGAACGACGAGAACGCATATGTGCAGCATTGAGCTAACCTAAGTGACGTGTAGATTAGCTTTTCCCCGAGCGGAAACTGCGAATGCGAGGAGTCCTGCCTACAAGCCGCGGACGATGCCTATATCGAGCAACCCTGCCTGAAGCTTGGTGACGGCAACCCCGCCCAGTCGTACAGCTTCAAGGAGGGCGACTGTCCTTCCGATCATACATCCAACTGCTGAGAAGGATATGCGACTCCTTGGGACACACTAGAGTTTCTCGTACTGAAGAACCTGCTTCTAGACGATGGAGATATCTTACGAGGGGGCAAACAAAGCATGCGATGATTTCATATTCATGCCACATGCTTAGGCAGTCTGGTATTGGTAGCTAATTTACACTGCACTGCTTTCATGATTCTTCTACGGTGAAACGCTATCTTGTTTACTGCTGACTAAGGCTTGGACGTGTATAAGCGTTCTTCCAGCATGCTCCATCAGTTATGAGATGTTGGATTGGCTATTTATAAGTTTATAAGGGCCACCAAAAAGACTGCCCCCTACGTTGAAGCCGCGTAACGGTAGGAGACGTGGATGGGCCGCTAATGGTATTTCGTTTCCTATTTCCACCGCCTAGTCGCATTCTTCCAACGGCGTCATCATTGCGGAAGAAACTAGGCTCGGGAAAGCCTGCCTTCTCTCCCCGCATTCTGCAACCCCAGTACCTGGCGCCCATGCCCATATACCGGAAGGGCCGGCAGCACGGAAACGATGTGGAGTACAGAGCTGAAAAGAAGTGATAAGGCCCGAGCTGCCAAGATACAGGATTACCAGGATGAGGATCCTTTGATGGTATATCATTGGCGCAACCGTACGAAGTGATATTGATCATCAACAAGTAATTGGAGATCCCGGGCACTGGTTATAATGCCTGTGAGCGGTTCGTATAAAGAGGCGAAGGCTGCGCAGTGCCTCCCACGTGGTAGTCGGGAAGCGTACCAGTTTGAAGCCACCATACGGGAGCCCGAACAGTTTGTCCGGATATAATGCTTCCTCCGCTCGGCGTCTACCTAGCCCTCGGGAGCCTATTTCAGAGCTGTCTAGGCTCACACGTTCCTCGTACGACACCCTGCTCATCGCTGACCGTGACGCCGCCAGAGGGAGCAACCCTTATAAATGCCACGGCGACAGAGCGGTACAACGTGACGTATGAAGGTGTCACATATAACGGTGCGGCTGGGAGTGTTGATGTCTGCGATGTCGAGGTCTACCTAACGCATGGTGATGCGGGCGACGCCGTTCGGTTTGCCATTTATCTCCCGCTTAAGGGGTGGAATGGTCGATGGCAGGGTACCGGAGGGGGCGGTGTAAGTCCACCTTATAATGCTTAATGCTCTTCGTAATTAGACACTGACTGCTTTATGGCTTGTAGTTTGCAGCAGGTGGTTTCGACTTCGAACTTGTGCCGGCCGCGTTTAGTGGCTACTCCGCAGGGGCGACGGATGCCGGGGTAAATTTGGCTGGCGATCCGGACGTCTGGTACAACTCAACCCAGCTGGTTGAGAACTTTGGTGCGTCTTGACAGAAGTTGATATTCAATGACAATAGGCTGACTCGGTATTTGATAGTGCACCTGTCTCTCCACGAAATGACGATTCTCGGCAAAGACCTGTCCGAAAAGTTTTACGGGAGGAAACCGGACTACAGCTATTGGTTCGGCTGTAGCACGGGCGGACGCCAAGGCATGAGCGAGGCTCAGCGCTATCCAGAAGACTACGACGGTATCGTCGCGCTCGCCCCGGCGATCTACTGGGACAAGATCACCATAGCGGACTATTGGCCGCTTACGGCGCAGAGCCAGGGCGGCGAACCTGTCCCATTGTGTAAGCTAAGTGCCATCGGAAACGCGAGCGTCCATGCCTGCGACTTACTTGACGGGGCTGCTGACGGGCTGATCAGCAATCCGCTCAAGTGCAAATTCGATGCGAAAAGCGTGGTTGGCGCGGAAGTGCAATGCGACGGAAACACCACCACTACGATCACAGAGCGCGACGCAACTGTGTGGAACAAAATTCGGAATGGTTTCAAGGACGAAAAGGGTAACTTCTTGTGGTACGGGTTAGAACCGGGAACGGATCTTCTAGACCAGGCAATCCAGCCGGGCTTTCTCATCTCAATTCAATGGATCAGGGATTTCTTGCTACGGGATCCTAGCCTCGACGTTAGCGATGTTAAACAAGACGAGCTTGTGGATTTGTTCCATCAATCCGTGTCTGAATTTGGCGACCTCTGGGGCACCGATAACCCCGACCTCTCCGCGTTCCATGCGCGTGGCGGCAAGGTCTTGACGTGGCATGGGTGGGCGGACAACATCATATCGCCTTTGGGTACTCTGGACTATTGGCAACGGGTCGTAGATCTGGCGGGGGGAGTGAAGAAGACGGACGAGTTCTATCGCGTCTTCATGGCGCCTGGCCTGGGCCACTGCGGGGGTGGTCCTGGACCTCAACTTCCAGGGGATAATCTTGCGCCTCTCGTCGAATGGGTCGAGAAGGGCAAAGCGCCCGAGACGATCTTGTTTTCTGGAAATGGACAATCGAGAAATATTTGCAAATTCCCGAAGGAACTAGAATATCGTGGGATTGGAAATGTGAGCGACGCGGCCAGCTGGGAATGCGTCTAAGTCAAAGAGAGCTTCTATCCAGCGCACCTAGCCCCTATTCATCTAATGGGGCTAGCCTTGTAATAAAACGACAATTCAATTCTCATAGCTACCTAAATTCGGGTTTACTTCAAATCGTCCATGTTGTTTGTTCAAATGGACCATCGTAGAAGGCACAAGTGAGTTAAGATACACTTCGATGTTCGCATACCCGGAACTGCTAATCTTCATCGCGTCGCTCGCATCATTGGAGTTCAACCCGTTTGCATCTTCCCACGCATCGGGAATCCCATCGCCGTCCGTATCAGTCACCGCAGTCTTAGTCATGCCACTAGAAGCAGAGCTTGCATTCTCGTCGCTTATCAATGCCCCCTTTGTGCCGAAGCTCTTCACTTCCGCAACGAGGCCGTCGTCCACAGCGTCGCGCTTGGGAAAGTTGTTACCGACGTTGCTGAGAACATAAGTTACAGCATCGGGTGCGCTCATCAATTTTGCCGGGGCTGGATAATCAAAGCGCGATTGCTGTACGGCCAAGTCGCCATAACAGGATGCCTGGGCGCAGAAAGGAGAGCCATTGAGAGTCCCGTCTTTGTTGCTGTCGTGATAGTTCTCGGATACATCTGGTAGGAGATAAGACACTCTGTCGTACAAGTAGGTCTACGTTCGACACTCACAGCCGTGAAAGTTGGCATTCCCGCGCGTGAAGGCAGCCACACTTGAAGAGTTTGGTCCCGAGATGAAATAATTGTTGATGATATTGGCAGAGCTCTGGCCCGCGCTATCGCCAGCAATGTAGGCGCCGCCTCCGCCCCAGTTATAAACAACCTTAAGGAAATATTAGCCCAAAAATTCAGACAAGAAAGGCATAATTGGGCTCACATTATTCTGAAAGTCGTTCATACCCTTGACTTTGGGGTTTCTCGTCTTGTTGTCGATGTACAGGTTCCTGAAGAGACTGATACCATAGTCTGACTGCATGAGTCCGCCGCAACTATGGGTCTCCAAGCCCTGACCGATAATCGTGTTTTGTATCGTCACATTATAGACCTCTCCATTGATGGAGAAGGTCTCGTCGCGACCCCAGGCTGCTGATACATGATCAAAAATCATGTTGCTCCCTTCAGCAATAGTAATGGCATCTGGTAATCGATGCGAATTCGTGAGTCGAGTTCATGATTTCATCAACGAGGAAAGGAAACCTACCTTTGCCAGAGTCACCACCCTTTCCCATGCGGAACCGGATGTAGCGTACGATGGCATTATTAGCATTCGAAAACGACATGCCGTTGCCGTAAACCGTGATTCCCTAATAATAAAGAGTCAGCTCTGAGCAGAGAGCGTTGTCAAGACCTCAGATTCCAGCATACATCACCCGGAGCTGTTTGACCAGCAATGTAGATGTTCTTCGAAACTGCAATCCGTGTATCAATGTGAATGGTTCCACCAACGTCAAAAACCACAATACGATTCGACTGTGACACGGCGTCGCGGAACGATCCTGTTCCCGAGTCGCTAAACGGCCTTCGTTAGGAGTTGGCTCATAGGTGAATATACTCTCGTACTCACTTCAAATTCGTTACATGGTAAACAGAACCCGTCCTCCCGCCAATGGCATTTCTACCAAACCCTTCGGCTCCGGGGAACGCAAGAAGAGCCGAAGCGGCGGAAAGAAGTGCCAATAGGCATGCGATAGTCAGAAAATAATCAAGGAGACCCATGATGTTCGAGTCGAAGAGATTTGCGTATGGCGAGTTACTGAGTATTGAAGAAGGGGATAGACAATACCATCATGAGATGTCAAAGAAGAATACTGCGGTTTGACCCGATCCCGAGCAGCCGCGTTTAATTCTCGTAATTCACCCGACACGCCTACAGACGCGGGGATGGGCCACCCCGGTTTCCATGGACCGTTGGTGACGGGACCGATGCCAGGATTGGGTGACGGAGCCAGGGTCCGGATGCAGCCTAAACTGGGACCGCACGTTATACGTGGTCGTGCTGTCGGAGCACTATACGGATTTAAAGCGTGTATACAATTGCAGGAATATAAATTGTTCTTCTGTTCGTAAAAGGAGGGCCCCTAACCGGCTCTGTCCTATGCTAATGAACCATACGGTATTCAAAGATCTAATTTATCTTGACGGTCGAGCTGTGAAACGACTTTAGCAGTTGTAATTAAAATTACTTGGATATGGCTGTACCGAAATCAAAATCTTGTGTTAAGGGTTCTACTCAGCTGTGTAATTCTCCGAATAGGAGGTGGATGAGTATAATGAATATAAGCCCTAGGCCACGCGGTATTTCACCTTGGTTGAAGGCAGTCTTGATTAGCCTAGTGCCATCTCGAATGATTAACCTACGATGGGTTCCACACTGGAGATGGCTTCGAAAAGCTTGAAGCACGCCAGTCTCGGCTTGTCGTCGCTCTAATAAGCATTGAGTTGATGCATCATAATGTCGTCTCCGACCAACTAATAGCATGGGAGGTGTTGCCACTTACTATTCATAGATCTTTATGTTCATTCCAATGTCTCTCTTACTGTTGCCCTGAGAAAGGTGTGTCGAGCACTAGCCACAGTTGCCGGGTGTGCAAATACTACCCTACCCTCCCCTCCTTTCAACTTGATGGCGATATTTCGAAACCTATCGGCTGGTTGAGGCCAAACTCAAGAAAGGACAAATAACAACTCCAAAAGTTCGACCTCTCACGACATATCGTGAGACATATAAGTTGCCTACTCCGGCGATGATATGGTGTTGGTGGTGCCAACTCCGTCCGTGGCATGGCATCGCATTTAGGACCCGCTACTCTGGGAAGGATATACATACCAAAGGGAGTCTGGAGTGCATATGAAAGGCGGGGGCAAAAAGGCAAATTGCAGCTTTCAAATCTCGATCACTGGTAATAGGCAATCCTTGTCGCGCATCATATCTGGTTAAGGCGAATTGATGTGCGCGATTATGTTGCGTGGCGCCGTGATTTCCGTCAGCCGAGTATCCCGCATACGCAGCCCAGGAGCTGAGGTAGCTGAAATGTTGTTTGAAAGGGTGCAAACAGATGGTAGTCTTGATGCTTATATGCAAATGCGTCTGATACGTGAAGGTAATATTCAGGGGGGTCTTGTATTCTTGCTGATTCTAACTTATCCAAAAACAGATATTTTATACTAACAACGGGTATCTATCGTTTAAACACTCCTCATAAGAACATGTACCCTAACATGAATGAATCGAATAAATAGTCCCACCGGGCTGTGCAACGTCGTAACAGATAGAGAAAAGAAAAAAATTTAAACCAGTAGCGCGCAATAACGATTTACATCTCCTCCTCAAAAAATTTGATCAACGTTCTGCATCCTGAGACTCCCAGACCCATGAATGGGTAGCAGATGTAGACCGGGTCTTGCTTTGTGCCAAACTTCTCCCTAAATTCGCTCTTAGCGACCAATCGGAGCTGCTGAGCGACGGTCTTATAGGTGCGGCGAAGCAGCTTGGCCTTGACGCCGTTCAGGTTGCAGCCGATGAGCAGTTCGTCCATGGCACCGGCACCAAAAGTTACGCTGCTGACGCCTGAAGACGTAAGGCTGGAGATGGCGCGGGAGATGAGCGCCTCAATGCTACCGGACGGCGATCCGGGGAAGTCGAGCGCAAACTTGATTTGATAGCCATGCTGAGGAGACAGACGGTGGAGGATCACAAAGCCAACAATCTGGCCGTTCTTATCTTCCGCCCACAGGTAACGACGGTGCGCCATGGAGATCCAGGGGCGCACCTCAGTAATGTGGACTTGCTTGCGGCCCTTGCGGTTCTCCTTCCAGTCGATAATGCGCTTGTCAATTCGTTGTCTCACCTCGTCAGGGACCGGCTCGCCCAACTGCGTCTCGTGGATCTTAACTTCGGCCTTCTTAGCCTGGCGCTCTTTTCTGGCTACCGTATTGGCACTGTTCACGTCTACACGCTCTTCGGCGACGCATGTTAGCGTTCGCCAGGCGAGTTTGGTGCCGAGGATCTCTTCGACCTGCGTAGAGACCAACAGCCAGATAGGTCGCAAGTCTTCTTCCTTTTTCAGGTATCTAAGGAACTGACTGATGACCGCGGGATACTGGCGCGAGTCGCAAAGTGGGTTACCCATGATCATGGCATATCCATTCTCCACGGCATATCCGATCGCTGCTCCGGTCTCCGTGTCACGCCAGACCTTGTACCTGTCGTCCAACCAAGAAGTGTTTGTCGCATCACCATAGTTGACGATGAGTTTCTCGAGGTCGGGTAAATGGACGTGATCGTGACTTCCTTCAAACTCGTAGCGGATCGTGTCCGCTTCTGGGAATGGAACCTTTCCGTCTTGATTGGCTTTCTTCGCGGGGAGAGACTTCGGATCTCTCGGGAATAGGGTGGCATTGCGAACATCTCCTAGATTCAGTAATAGGAATAGCACACGCTCCAGACCAATCCCGCACCCGGCATGAGGTGGTGCACCCCACTCGAATGCCTGCATGTACTCTTCCATTCCGCCCGGATCAACTCCTGCCTTCTTCATTCTTTCAACCAAGAGTTTGGGATTGTGAATTCTCTGACCTCCCGTGGTGATCTCTTGGCCGCGAAGGAAGATATCGAAAGAATTGGTGACCGTGTCGTCGTTCGAGTCCAAGTGCGTGTAGAATGGCCGCGCCGACGCCGGGAACTTGTCAAGGATATAGTAGTCAGTCTTGTACTTCTCCTTGACAAGCTGACCAAGTCGTATCTCCGCGCGCGTCCCAAGATCCTCGGTATCGGAAGCTTGTTTACCATCATCATCTGTCCAACCTGAAGAGTTCAGTAATTGGATTCCTTCCTTGAAAGTGAGGCGGGGAGTGTTCTCCAGCCAGACCAAATCCTCATGCGGAAATCTCGTCTTCACATTGTCCAACTCCTTGCGATACCGGGTATAAATACCCTTGAAGATAGACTTCAGCATCTCGTCGATAACGTCCATGGCCTCGTGGTAGTCATTGTGAATCATCATCTCTAGATCGAGACCAGTGTACTCAGTCAGATGTCGGTGGGTGTTGCTGTCTTCTGCTCTGAACACAGGGCCGATTTCATAGACGCGGCCAAAATCGGCGGAGATGGCTGATTGCTTGGACAATTGCGGGCTCTGCGCCAAGAAAGCATTCCTTCCGAAATAATTTACCCGGAAGACCTCGGCGCCCGACTCGGTCGCGGCAGGCATAAGCTTGGGTGTTTGAATCTCGATGAATCCTAGATCGTCCAACGTGGAGCGGAATATGTTGCAAATTCCCGAACGAATTCGAAAGACACTCTGCATGACGGGAGTCCGCAGGTAAATCAATCGGTTGCCAACGCGGACTCGGTTCGAAGCTGCTAGGCGTACTTCATGAGTCTCTTCGTCCTCCACCGTCTGTTCCATGTTGTAAACGTCAATAGCCAAGGGCTCCTCCACCGGTACCAAGACATGCATGCTGTCGATGAGGATCTCCAAATCGTGTATGCTGCACGTCTTTATCTTCTCCGGTGGTACGCGCACAGTTCCTTGAATGCGGACTAGGCATTCCGCGTTCAAATGCTCGGCCCATCGCACGAATCTTTCAGACACGACACCATCCCGAGCTTGCAGGACACCTTGAACGGTATCAACTTGTTGACGTAGAAGGACGAAGGCTAGCTTGGCACTTACAGACCGCACATGGTGAAGTCGCGCATTAAAGCTGATGGTCTCCCCAATGTGGTCGGTGGTTAAATCTTCAAGAGAGAAGGAATCGGGCATGTCCTCCGCATTGAGCGTGCCATAGCTGGACTGTAACTCTGGCGGCTCAGATGCTAACGCTGCCTCCTCTTCTTCTTTCCGTTTCGCCTGTAATGATTCTCGACATTCCTTGTGAGACATTCTCTTTGCCTGTTTCTCGTATAGAGCCTTCACGCGCTTCTTATCGGACTCGTCGCTCAGCCTGTCCGTATCGCCCATATGAAGCTTGGTGATGTGGTTTTTTGCGGAGGAGTGGCCGACGATTCGGTTGAGCAGCAGCAAAGGCTGCTTTAGCCGTACGGGCATCGTGTCGTATCTGTCGTTATGCTATGGCCGTCGTGGCGGTGTTGGAGCAGCTCTCGTAAGTCTCGTATCTATAGCAGTACGGTTTCAACCGGCCTGCTTAGACGAGTCTGTCCAAAGAGATGAACGGGTTAAAATATAGGAGGTAGGTTGGTTTTTTTGTGGGTTGCTACGCTCGTCTGAGTGGCGGGGCTTCGGGATTGCCGTATGACTGTATTAGTGAAAAGTTGAACATGCGGAAAGTTCTCGGGTTTGTGACTTGATAGGAACGGGCTCGAGTGAGATGTTTATATTTAATCTACCTACATATGTAGGTAGGCGAAAACTTGGTTCAAGGTTGAAGGACGTAATTGCCCCTGTCTCTAGTTCGAGGTACTAGTAGATTCTTTTTTTTTTAGGTCTCTGACCTACCTAAGCTCGGCTCTTACGGCGCACGTAGGCGCATGCAAGTGCAATTCACGGGATGAATAATTGGCCATCACTTACCTCACATGGTTCCGGCACTCCGAGCTGCAAGTACCCTTCTCGAGATGTAGGTTTGAGAAATATCGATGATTAATCTGTTATCCCCTGTTCCCTGTTCCCAGTTCCCATCCAAGCCATCCATGTAATCCATGTACCTGTGACGAAACTGCTGAGAGGGAGTATCCATAACGGAGCAAATGGACCGGAACGGCATGAATTGGGACGTCCAATCACCAGCCATGCTGGCCGACTTGGCTATCCTGATTTGGCAAACTCACTATTTCCAGACGCCATGTACCGAGGTGCAGGGGATAAGTGCCAGCACAGGGTGCCACAGATGTGCCACTCTTTACCCTGGTTGGCGTTTAGTTGCCGCCTTGTTGGTGGGACTAGAGAGACTCATGACATCATGAGTCCGAGCATCCAGTTCCAACAATTCGATCCCGATATGAGACCGTGCTTGCATAAGTCTTTCTGGTCTGGTGCTCAGGCAGTGCTCGGGTGCCTGGGTAATAATGGAAATATTCAACCCTTTAAAGTGAGTCGTAAGGACTAGTCCGTAGATTTCGCCTTCAGCCCTCGAGTTATTGCCTACATGTACCTAATCTCGACTGGGAGTAGTGACATTGGAGAAATATTTGGGGTAATTCGAAGTATTCCAAAACCGTTGTTTGCCGCGCCTGCGCCACAATCAATAAACAATCCACCACGTGTAACTTTGAAGACTAACAAGGATATTCACCATCTTTCAAGTAGGTTTAGCCACAGCCTTCAACTCTCCAGCCATGATGCCACCGTCTTAACCAAGTTCTATCAGGTCATTCGCGAATCTGCCGAAGTCCGGGGCAGGATCTTGGCTAGCAGAACCATCCCCAAGGTAACTAGCCACCCCCTAACCCCCTTGCCCCCTAATCGCTGCCGAAACGTCATGCCACGAGACGGTGTAGAATCCTGATACAGCTACTGTACCGTTTATCAGGCCTATCAGCTACTGTTGTCCAAGCCTCGTTACGCTGGCTTGCGCAATACGACCTCCTTATTTGGATATCTTGGAAAAATAGACAAGTATCATAATCTTATCCGGCTTTTACACAACAACATCCAACGTCGTGATAATTTCTTCATTTCCATCTCTTCTAACAACCATCTGATTAAAAACTAGCAACGACAACAGCTACTCCAAAGTATTCTCTGGTTGATCTGAAGCGTCTCTTTTGGGTTTGCCTCTTGTTACTTGCGTGCGATGCACACGCGATTGATAATCTAAAAACTGCTGGAGGAATATTCTGCCGTGGAAAGCTGCACCTGACTCGCGCACTTCGAGTATAGCTCAACACCAAGATGCAGACAGTTGAGGGAATACCCGTACCTACCAAGAGTAACCCGGAGAAGGTACTCGAGGGCCAGGTGTCTCCTTATGAAAAGCCAAAGAAGGCGAAAGACAAGACTGGCGCTCCCCCTTCGCGCTTCTCTCTCCGTATGACAGCTGGTTGGTGGAGGTCTTTGCAGTGCGTTGGAATGGGCTTGCATTTCATGGCTTCTCCCAGACCGCCAAATCCCGACTTCGAGAGATCCATCCCTTCTACATTAGCAAGCAATAAAGGCCAGTTCAGCCTGCAATTCTACCTTCCAGAGGGATATAAGAAGGACCCGAGTAGCGACAAGTGGCCCGTCGTTGTCAACTTCCACGGCGGCGGTTTTACGCTGGGCAGCGCAACGGATGATGCGAGGTTTGCGCGCGTCGTGGTAGAAAAGAGCCGCGCTGTTTTCGTCTCGGTCGACTATCGATTAGCACCTGAGTTCCCCTTTCCTACTGCCGTCGACGATGGTGCGGATGCCATACTATATATCATTCAGCATGCGGCAGAACTTCGGTTGGACCCCAATCGAATAGCAACATCTGGGTTCTCTGCAGGTGGTAACATTGCCATCACGGCGCCCATCCGCCTTTACGAGCATCGCAGGACGGCAAAGGTTCCGGAATACAATATCGTCGCCATCGCAACATGGTATCCAATCACCGACTACACTCTGAGTCGCGCCGAGCGCCGGGCGCAGGCGCTTCGTCCCGAGGCAACCTTGCCGCCGACATTGACAAACCTTTTCGATGCATCCTACCTCTTCCCTCCCGATCTGAACCTCTCCGATCCGTGTCTATCGCCGTCGCGAGCATCGGATGAGATGCTTAGGGAAAGCATTCCCCCGAACGTCATTTTCTACACATGCGAATGGGATATGCTGCTCCACGAGGGTGAAGAGCTTGCCCGTCGGCTGCAGCAGGAACCTATTTCGAAAAATGTCTACTATACGATGGTAACGGGCGTCGCACATGGCTGGGATAAGGGACCCAACCCAATGAAGCCCCCTCCTAAATGCGAGAAACTCTACGCAGAATGCTGCAAGACTCTTAGGAGTATTTTTGAAGAAGACGAAAACCAGTCAAATTTTAGTCTTCCACTGTCGCTTCCGCTGAAACTGCCTCAAATCCGACATTCGAAAGCGAAAGACGATAATAACGGGGAATGATTTGACCTATCTGCTCAGCGCCAAGAGCCTTAAAAAACCACCTCCCGGATTGCACATATTGTACATATGCATCTCAGATGCCAATCGTTACAGCTTTAGAGTTTAGTTTACCTTGCTGCAGCGGATACCCTAATGTATTACACCGTCAAGTAGCATCGTCACATCCGTTGTCATATTAAATTTTTATGACCACTCATTATCGACGAATCTAATCTAACACCATTTGATTTATTTATCTTGCTCGGCCAGATACCCGATTATACGTGTTCATTGCTATGTAGTAGGCTTTACCGAGATGGAGGGTTGCGACAGTAAAACGATAAGACCTTACAGCGCTTTTTCTCAAATATCTTGAATCCCGTAGCAATGATGAGCTTGATGTACGTCATCTCGTAGCTTCATGGTGGGGTACTACTACTAAGATCAAGGCAATAGCCGATACTTGATAGACCCTTTTAGTGCATGTATTTCTAGCTCGGTCTACGCATCCATACCTAACCTAGGTAGGTACACGAGAGACATGTCTGATTGAGGTCTCCTCTTTCATTCTTACATGCACGTAACGGTGTGCGATGGATTCTAGATATCTCCTTACATGTACTTCGCATGTTGTGCAGAAACATGATTTATAATAGAACAATGCTTTCGGCTTATTTCTTTTGGGATCGTATGGTAGCACAATGCGACACGTACATGTTCTCGTAGACCTGACGATTTGCAGGTACTATATGGCCTGAATTGCATATTTCCTCATCATCTTGCATCTTGGGCATCTTGGTTATTACATATTACGCATGATTTTATGCTCAAAATGCAGCGGCCAATGCCGGGCTGTTCGGACTTATCTTTAGGGCCAAACGCACCAATAAAGGGGTTACCTATCCCTGCTTACACCCTGTCTCGAAGATGTAGAAATGAACAACGTCATCGCTATTCTCTGGGCGTCGCCTGGGCTTTCGTCAGTCTTCGCGTCGAAACTTTCTGATCGATCGATATTACGACCCCTATGTCCTACCTACGTCCGTCCCCATCAAAATCTCCGACGTCAAAAAACCTGAACATTTATCCACCGCGAAATGGGATTAACTACATTCCACAGAACTGGGAGTCTGTTCGCTGGCAAATGATTCATTCAACGTGTCAGTCTAGCCGCAATATTTTATAATTTTCTCTGCGCATCCCCGGAAAGCTTGGTTCTTTAGGGCCGGCCCTGATGAGTCGCGAACATGGCGAGCAGTGACTTAGAGAACGGGACTGCCGCTTTAAACCCGCCACCTGCCCCGGGCCCGGATGAGTCCGGCTGTGCATCGTCTACCTCGTCCGCGCCCGCGAGTAAGGACCCCGTTGAGGAGCTGCCCGGCCTCCCACGACTTAACTATAATCTTATGGACCACAAGACCAAGCTCTTCGTAGTTGGCGGGCTACTAGTGCTTGAAGGCAGCATCTTACCAATCATACTATTCTATCCGCTATGGTACTTGACGACTCTTAGACATGGCATTCGTAAGTATCCCTTATTTCGTATCTCATCGTCTGCAACCATCGCCTTCGAAATGGCATCAGAACTAAATACTTACATTCAAACCCCTAGTCTTCGCAATCATCACTTCTTTCTTCGGCATCGTATCGGGTCTCGAGTTCGCCCACCGCTCCTGGCGACTAATCCAGAAAGATGACAAGTACCGACCCCTCGACGGCGGGCGCTGGCGCTTCGACTTCACACATACGACGCTATCCATCGGATACACGTTGATGACGGGGATCCTGATAGGCGCATCGATTCCTGACGAGCCGCTTGTACGTCCTTTGGCCATGCCGCTGCCCCTATTCTTTGTTGAGGTGGGCTCTCTGGCTCTCGCGAGCGGCTTTATGGACGTAAGAAACTTGCACACTACGTGCAAAGTAAGCTCAATTCCAAAGGGCGCGCCGATGCCGCCAATACTTCTGACTTTCATCGAGGACGTCGTCGCCGTGGACGGCGGCGCGGGCAAGACGTATAGGAAGAGACTACTAGGCCGATATGAGGCAAGCAAGCGTTTCAGGGCTTTGATTAGGGGCTTAAACTGGTTTTGGGGCGTTGGAAGCATACTAGTTGGGGCGGGTTCATTGGCGGTCGTTTGGACAGTACAGCAAGAGATTGCTTATGGCGTTGGTAAGTTGAAGACACCTTTATAGTCGGCTACTATTGTGCTATCATACTCATCACAGCTTTCGCAGGTTGGGGAGCTCCCTTAGTTTTCACCACGCTGTGGACATTTATAACCATATTATGGACGCGCCGAGCTCTTCACACCGAGAAGAAGACGTGGATGGCTGATTTGCAGTATCAATGCCAACATAAGGACGAGAAAACGCCGCATTCTTAGAGGCGCGGAGAGATACCAGATTCATTTACCTAGAATATGATGTACAATCATAGATGTACCTAAAGGGACGAGTTACTAAAAGTAATAGAAGTTACTCTGGCCGAAATCAATGAAGTAGTTCGTAGGATTCAGGCAGTCGATGCGCACATAGAGCGACATTTTATTTTGTCCTCTCTTAAAATGGTTACTTTCATCTTCCATAAGGTCGGAGACAGTCTCAGTGACCTTGCAGATGACAGTCTCGCCAAACCCAAAGGTTATACGTCTAGTCTGAATATTATATGCAGCTGATTATATTTTAGTGTGTCTAACAACTCCCGTTAGAAAAGTTTTAATTACCCTACACCCCAAGCCAATGCATGCCTTCTAACCCCTTGACGCCTTCAAATGCAAATGCTATGTCAATACCAAACGCTATGCAAATAACCAAATTCATAACAGGAATTTTCCCATCGGCCTACTACACAGTTTTTCCCAACTGCCTAATCTAACAAGTATAAGCGATAGTAAGACCGTTCTTCAGGTCCTGGTCCATGTAGACGTGTCCATCGCCATTAACAGGCTCGATCGCGACCTTGACGTAGATACTCTCGGCGCAGTCGACCCCGCCGCCGACGTGCCCCGTCGCGGTCGCGGTCTTGTCCCAGAGCGTAAAGTCCGTGGTGAGCCCCTTCTCAGCCGGGTCCTCGGGCTCGTACGCGGCGACGCTCGCGGCCGACACCGCATCCGAGGGAAATCCCGTCAGCTGCGTCGTCGACACCAGCCCGCTCTTCTCGACTACGAATACGCGCTCCGACGCTGCGGCCTGCGACCACCCCAGCGTGCACGACTTGGCCGACGCCGGGATCCCGCTGAACACGGCCACCTGCTCGACGGCCGGGTCCGAGCCGTGGAGTTGCACTTCCAGGTGCGAGACTGGCGCCTCGGAGCGCGAGGGGTCCGAGGGGTAGATGTTGTACATAGTTGGTTGCCAGATCTTGGCGCTGGCGGTGCCGGTTGGGCAGGCGGCGGCGGCGGTGGTGGTGGTGGTAGTCGAGATGGCGGGTGGTAGAGCACACGGGTCCATGGAGAAGCAGCCCCGGTAGCCGTTTGCGCAGGAGTAGAATGTCTCGCCTGCCTCGCAGTCCGTCCACGTCGGGGTGGCGATTGCGACTGCGGCGAGGCAGGCTAGAGTGGCAGCGGTCTTGATGATGGCAGACATTTTGATATTATGGATCGGGTTCGTGGTTGGGGTGTGGTAATAGATATAAGAACTGAGAATATTTAAGTTGTTATGAGTATTAGTGATTAAAGTTGTAGTTACTGAGGATTTGAGATGATGTGAGAAACTGATAGTAGATCATCATAGGATTAACGGTGATCACCCGCCTTTATACATGCCCATACTGCTAAGTCCTTGAAGTGAGGTCTATTGTTGGCGCCATCGCAAACGAGGCTCCGAGGCTGGTCTGAAGGAATCGCGTTGGGGCACTATCTGCTGACCGGGAAGGAAAAACACGGCTGAGTGCAGCAGCTGAACCGGCCCAGCCTACAAGGCGTAGATCACGGACTGCTGCTAACAAGCCTCATAGTTATCGTGATAGAACGCACTGCGGACGGAACTATGCAGGGTGATCCTAATAAGTCTTATGTACAACCACAGAACCTCGAACATTACTCAGCTGCGCCACTTTACATCCGCCAACGCGGTTGGTGATGCCAAGGCCTTGGCACGATCTATTAATAAGTCAACCGCGCGAGTCCTACTATCACGGCCTGAGTAGTTCTTTTCGAGAAGTAGATTTTCTCTTCTCGTCGCGCCGTGTTCATAACGCGTGCTGGATGGCATGCAGTCAATAACTTCAATCAATATGGATCCAGGCGTATCTCAGAATCTAGGCCAGAGAGAACACGATGAGTTTGTCCTAAACTACCTCCTAACAGCTCTGAGTAAGCTATTTGTCTGTATAAGTTGACGTTGAGGCAACCCATGGCTACCTAGGTACATTTAATGGACCCCGAAAACACCTAGTTTTTTGCAGATAATAGAACACAAAAATAAACCCAGACCAGCGAGCGAAGATATATTTACCTTAGAAAGAGGTAGGTGTATACGAGGTTGCACAGATAACGCGGACAGGTTGTTACCGACGGACCATAGCCAAGACTATCCCCAAGCCTACTTGCTCACCATCATGCTAATTAGGTACCTTGTACTCAGTGAAGACTGCACCCGAAATCGCGAACAATAAGAAAATACGGACTTCATCAATGAGAATATGTTGGTCAAGTTCAAAATCTCACTAGGGCGCTTGCATTTGCTAAGCCTCTTCTTTAGGTAGGTAGGTCCTAAAATGAGCGAAATATTGAGGCCTAACAGTAGGCCCGCCGTCTAGTCCAGCTGGCTTCCCAAGGATAGTATCCTGCCGGGAAAAGAAGAATAATGGCTGCCTAAGGGTATTTCATCTGCTCGTGGGAGCCTCCTAGCACATAATGCGGTCAGAAATATACCCAATGTACCGAATGTACCGAATTAGCCCATGTAGATCATTGAACTAGGCTAGGACTTGATCTCGTCCCCAGTGCGAACCCCCGAACCAATTGCATGTACCCGAAGCTGAGCAAAACAACGATGCCCAGCATAGTGCTACCCAAGTCACTCACCACCCGACTACCAAGTGCTAAAGGCTCAAGGGCTTATCGGAAAAGAGTTGTGGACGTCCGGGAACGGTGCCTCATTGAGAGGGACCTTGACGTTGATCTCGTGGTAATTCGCAGCTCGTTTAACGCCTAACAGAGGTCAACACTGCCAAACATACCATCTTACAAAGGGGTAGGGGACTCACTATACACGGCTTCGTCTCCAAAGTACCCTATGGGCTCCAAGCCACGCTTGCGGGTTGCGTGCGGCGCACCGACGAAATCGATATCACACCTGCGGAAACCAGTCAGCACCCTCCTACGCATCATAGGGGCCTCAGAGATGGGGTCCGAAGATGGGTAGGTAAATCTCACGAGAAGTATCGCAGCCTTTCGTAATTCCCCACGCCGCTCCACGCGGCGGTCCGCGACTGGCCGTCCCAGCAGTAGCCGTTGTGGCGCCGGCTGCCGTCCGCGTTCGTCGTCCAGCGGAACCGCTCCTGGCCGCGCAGGCTGACGGCGCACATGATCCAGGCCGCGTTGCTGACAGTCGTCGTGACGGGGGTGAAGTCGCCCGCCACGAGCGTGCCCGACGAGAACGCGTTCTCCGGGAAATTCGACGGCTTCGACGGGTCGTTGCTGACCAGGTGCAGCGTGAAGTTGCGCTTGTGGAACCAGCTTAACTTGCGGATCGCCAGTTCCTAGGTGAAGGCGTTATTTCACGTCACTAGTGGTGGCGTGGAGAGACAACTCACATTTGCGTTTTGTCCGGATAGCGGGTAAGGCTGGTCTGTGTCATACAGGGACAGACGCTGCCGTCCCGGGTCGTCGTGCGCTTTCCACGAGCCCTTCACGGTCCAAGAACTGCTATCCCAGCTCTGGAAGGTCTCATTTTCCGGGTCGTTACCCGTTGGATTCTCGGCGTTGTTGAAATACTCGACGTTGGTTTCGACGCCGTTTAGAAGTCCTAGCGAGTATTACTATTAGCCGGCCTTGACCGTCTTCACGTGGGAGTTGCAGGGATTCAAAGTTAGGACGGTGGAAAGCGATGGGCTTTGAGGTGCCGTGTCATCTCAAGTCATAACTTACCATTGCAATTCCCCTGTAGCGTGTTCTGCCACTCGGGCACACACGTCCTGGTCACCCCATGGGGGTTCGTCGGGAACAGCCCCGCCGGGGTCTGATCCCAGCCGTAGCCTCCCTCCTCCGCAGACGCGAAAGGGAACTCGTCGCAGTTGACGAGATTTTTAGCCCCGTCAAATGGAGCGCCGAGTTGGGCCTTTCGCAGCGCGTTCTCGCCGCTGGTGCCACTACACGGGTTGCGTGTGCTCGTGCACGTCTGTGAGCGTCGCTTGTTCTGGTTATAGCTGTCGTAGGTCAGCGGGTATTTATCACTGATGATACCGTTGTTCCCTAGGAACTTGCGGATCGAAGTGCAGATGCCCGGCAGTGTTACCGGGTTGCCCGTCGCGCCCGTAAGGGTTACGTCCGAGAAGAAGCCGGCGCAGTTATCTAATGGTACTGGTTAGTCGTTGGATCCCAAGTATCTATCTGGTTGGGTGCTGACATACAATAAAGCAAGGGGATCTTCTGGCGACAGTCGTTGACGGCACGTTTCTGGATTACCCGTCTCAATAGGCTCCCTCCGGCTGGGGAGTATGGCGTGACATCTCTTTTGTCATTCGTATTTACTGTGTTGCAAGGCGACGTGTTTGATCCAGTGGTACACTTGAAGTCTGTCCACGGGTCGGTTGGGAACTCGACTTCTGTATTTGCCTGCCGTCTGCCTATGCCTGGGATGCTGGAGTTTGCCCAATCTTCAGCGCCTGCCCGAGAATAGTTCGCCCCAATAACAGCGCTTCCCCCAAGTATTGGTCGCGAGGTGGCGCCCAGGGAAGAACGTCGCCAACCAAAGACAGGATTCGGCAATGGCTCATCAGGTAGATGCCAGGGTTCGGAACCTAGTTCTTCACGCTTGCTTCCAGAACTCGTAGAGTGGACGACGATGGGGCCATAAATAGGGATGGTCTGCCAATCCACTGGGAAGTATGTGCCCGATTGCCAGCGCTTGTAGTTGTATATCTGGGCAATGGCCGTCAGACCTATGCGCCATAGCAGCTCCACCTTGTATCCGTACGCCCAGTTGCTTGTCTGTCCATCTGTATCGCCAGTCACATGCGCGTTGAAATGCAGCGACGTATTCATAAATGCCGAGACGTGGCCGTCGATAAATGGGTCCTTCAGTGGCCCGATGCCGCCACCAACCTTGATGCCGCAGTTAATCTCCGGCGTGACGCGAAGGTGAGCATCTACCTCAGCTTGAACATTTGCTTGGAATACTGGGGCAATCCCCTGCTCATCTTTTCCAAAGTCCTGGAGTTGGTCCGAGGCCCGATCATGTGTCTCCTCGTCGTTAGGGAGGTACATCTCCACGGCGCTGAATGTATACTTCGCGCCTACTTTGAGTTGTCCCGAGACGGTTATGCGGCCCTCGATGCGCCCCCAAAGATCAAGAGACGGGCCAACGGTGGCGATACCTTTGATAGACAGGCCTGGGTAAGCAATCGTCTGTATGAGCTTCTTCACCTCACTCTGGTACGACAGCTCGGCATCTCCACGAATGGTAATGCCGGCATAGATGTTTGGCTGCGCTCCCACGAATACGTACGTGTCGATGATATTGGGGGGCACCACGGTGCCCGAGAAATAGTAGGCATACTTGGCGCCCATCTGCAATCGCACGTCGGCTGTAACGTCAAGCCCGGCTGTGATGGTGACACCGGCCGAGTTTTCGCAGCGCAAGCGACCGCTGTAGATGTTGAAGATTTTGGATAGGCCCATAGGCAGGTTTCCCGCCTCCTCTGATGTGATGGTCGTAACTTTCTTCAGCCAGTTCACGAAAGTTCCCCACCAGCGGCGTTCGATGTCATCGCTCCGTTCGGATAGTTGCGAGGATCCCGTGCCGCGATACGGCGATGGGTTGACGGGGCCCTTAGGACTGAAATCCGTGTTGCTGGCGCCGTTGAAGTCGAAGTCAAAGTCAGTATAGGCACCCCTTTTTGCTTTATCCACATGGGCTTTCCATGAGTTGAAGTCTATCCCGGAATCCGCGGAGCGCTTTCTTCTATTGTTATTGGGGTCTTCATCTGTGACGTCGTCCCAATACTCCTGAAGGTTCGTGTAGTCTACCCTCATATAGACGGGCTCCTCATCCGCACGCTCAATCAAATGGAAATCGTAGTCAAAAGTCAACTTGTAGATGCCGTTTCTACGGGCTGCACCAGCACTTCTCTTGCGGATGGCCCATGAAGGTAGCTCGGGTGGATCGTAATCTGGCTCCATGGATACGACGCGAGCCCAGGGACCTTCGCCTACATGGGCGGGGAGTTTGATGATGGTGTCTCGAGCACCGCCGATAAAAACATCCGTGCAGTGCTTTGAGTCATGTGGGAAGTTGCAGTAGACATGTATTGTTTCTTCGGTGTGGTCAAATGTCGCGTCTAGAATAGTTGTATTGGTAGTGACGAAAGATCGCGGCTTAATATTGAGCAGTTCGTCTCGTGTCACCACCGTGAACTGTCGGTCGAATTGATCAGCGATCGAGCCCGGCGGACCATCAAGCATAACAAAGCCGTAAGGATCGTCGCCAGGGTTGTCCTCAAGATTGGTGGGTGAGGTATCTTTATTATTATTACCAAAATTGTTAGACCACTGCCAACTGACATCGTCGTCTTCACCCGTCCATGCGTCGTCCCAAAGATAGTTGGGGTCGACAGGCCACTCATCGGTAAAGCGTGAAGGGGGCGAACAGCAGAGGTTATACAAAATTGAGTTCTTGGAACTGGGTGGTGCCCAGACCTCGCAGACATCGCTGCCCATGTCCTGTTGAAGATCGTATATAGTTGAAGGTTCCATGGCACCGGTAATTGCAAGGGAAGTGTCTGTGCATTCTTTCTGGACGCAGGTAAGTGCCGTTCGGCCCCATATCTCGAGATCATCGTCAAACCCGCTAGGGTCGTTCGCCCATTTGCAGTCTTCAAGAGCATCTAGATATCTGTTAGCGATCATGAACGATGGGAAAGTCATATTTGTATTCCTACCATCCTTGGGACAACAATAAGATCTGAAATGCTGATGCGTGGTTGGTCCGTCTGGGCCTCCGTTTCCCATACCAACTTGGGTTTTGCACATATCTCCGTCATCTTGATCAATTCTAGTAGCAACGCTGACCTCGTCATCGGCGCAGTTACCATTGTCGCTGCCATTCCAATCGCAGTCTGTCCAATGGCATCGTTGTAGAATGTCTGTAGAGTCGCAGCATAACTAGATGAGTATGAAATTGTTAGTAGGTACCTATCACGAATAATATGGATAGGGGATAACTAGACGCCAGCAGCCGTGATGGCTAAGCTTGGCCCCTTTCCGATGATAATATGTAAAAAGGAGATAGAGTCGGAAACTTACACTCCTATGGCCAGAATAGCAATTACCTTCACCACCTCTGTCGAGGTACGTATCCGTCGCTAATTCAAATTGAGACTCGCCGCATCCGCCATCGCAGCCAAAAACGCTACGTTCCGGCGCACCGAGCCATTCGCAGTTCTTCGGCATGGCCTTGGTAGGACAGCAAATGCGATGATACGAGCCCTCTTTACATTTATCCGGGTTCTCTGACCCGGATCGTATCTGCACGGGCGCGTGTGCGGTCTCAGCAACCGAGTAGCCAGCCACGCAGCGTCCTTTCTCATCGTCAGTATCCTGATCGCTGCCCACACAGGTCTCGGTGACGTAGCAGAATTGGCCGTTATAGGCGGAGAGGTCCAGCGTCAGCTTTTTCTTCTCTTCTGGATTTAGCGACGTGTCCGACAGGGCGTCGGATACTGCGTCCTCGCCGAAGAGACCGATCAGGGCTTGGTAGTCACCCGTATCGAGGCCGAGTTCCCAGATCATCAACCCCTTCAAGCAGCGCGAGAACATGTACTTCTTCTTCGCCTCGAAGGACTCCGCATCGTCCCAAGAGATCCACTGATTAGCGCCGTACACCATCCATTTGACGGATGATACTTCATCGTAGGATATCTTGGCACCAAGTTCCTGGGACATGCCAATGACCTCTGATACAGTCACATTAGTAACTTAATGAATATATTGGGGGGCACAATTCTTTCTGGATAAATACTTACCGCTGTATGACATAATACCCGGTTCATCCGTGCAGTCTCCCGCAAAGCTGGGACCATCAAACATGCAATTTGGCGGTTTTGAGCACTGGGGATCGCTCATAGTGAAACCTCGTCCGTAAAAGCCGTAGCCCATAACGACTTTGTCAGAACTGATGCCGTTTCGCCAAAGCAGGTCGAGTCCATCCTCAATCTCGGTCAAATTGGTATGGCCTTTGAGAAAGGCGCCAGTCCAGAGGTTCCCTTGGTCCCAAAGACCATGGATATCATAGGTCATAACATTGAACTAGATAATGCCAAATTAACACTGAGGATCGATCTATGATGCAGAGCCAGGGGAGTTATATAGCCGTGTGACATAGAAGTACTTACCCAGTTCACATGTTTCTCCAGGTTCTTGATATTAAATCCGCGTAGATACCAATAGCTTGAAGGGAGTGTGAGAGTTAACTGCCAACCTGGATCATAGGAATCAAAGGCCTCGCGGATTTCAGCGCACAAGAGAACCAAGTTATCGTAGTCCTCAGGCACTCCTCCACGATCGTCTGCTACAGGATACTCCCAGTCTAGACACGATTTCAAGAGTCAATGCTACTCTTCGTTTTTTTCTTTAATGAATGAGGTGTAGGGACATTACCTATGTCAACTCCATCTAGAGCATATTTTTGAATATATCGAATAAGTGATTTGATAAATGTCTCTCGAGTTGACACTGACGCAGCCATTTCCGAGAAGCTCCTTTGCGTTGGCGGATCGTTGAAAGTCCAACCACCTATGCAGAATAAGCTTCATTTTACCCTTGAAACAGCGCCGAGATTCAACATACCTAGAGCTATGTTGACTCTGAGACCCGGGTAAATATTCTTCAAGCGGGACACGCGCCCGACTACGGCGCCGCTCTCCTCCGTAATTTCGTGGTCATCGGTCACGTATTCGAAGGCAACGTTGATATGCGTCAACACCCCCGCCGGTATGTTCTCCGGTTGTAAGGCATCGCAAGATCGCGAGGCACTCCATGCTCCATAGTAGGCGATGCGTACCTCCGCTGCCATTGCATCTGTGTTTGCGTCACACTTTGGACGTCTTCATCATACAATGATAAATTAGTAAGACGGAATGGCGTGACTCGAGTCTTGGGATACCTACGGGACATCAGGGCAGCCCCCTTCGTTTTGGCATTCATCATTACAGAACTCGTCAGTATAACCGCAAAACCCGTGCTTACTATTTTAGATGTTAATCGTGAATTCTATTCGAAGGTGGTTTGTGTGACTTTGCAAGTGGTCGACTCACCTGCAGCAGACGTTTAAAGGGCAGTCCAAGTTCTCCGGCAGAGCATACTGGCCGCATTCCGCGGTAGCATTGCAAGTACCCTGACATCTATATGACGATTTAGCTTGCCATCCAACTCATCAACCATATATGGATATCTTTAAACCTACCCTTCGCCACAGAATTCATCCCCAAAACCGCAGCCCCCTAAACACGTTAACAACAGCGTCAAGACCGCGATAGGCTACGCTCGCATACCATATTGGCTACAACATCCGGACTTGCAAGGCGTGAACACACTGCAACTGGCATCCTGCTGCGCCGACGCAAAAGAAGAGATCGTCTGTAAGAGTAGAAACGCGAAGGAAAGCACAGCGATGTGTACAATCTTGGCTTGTGGTAGTGGCATGGCGGAGACGTTGAGACTTCAGACTAGTCTCGAAAGGAAAGAGGACATGCCTTTTCCTCTCTTATTAAAGGCTGCTTCCATAATGCAGAAGTGGTAGCAGCAGGAGTTATCCGGTTGGCGAGGGCGTAGAGCCGCGAAGTGAAATCTCCACACCTATGCCTGACGACCCCTGAATGCATCTCGGGAACCCGTTACCGTACCAACATGTAAAGCCCTACTCGATTCCGCATATTTGCCGTTCTTGGCCGAGTCAGTCACACTGTCCACTGTTGGTAAGCATGTCAGCAATGTCTTGTGTATGTCAGGATCTCAGGGGTGTATACTTGACAATAAAGTGTAGAGGTTATCTAGAGTACGGCGTACATCGTTGTAGAATCTCACCACGGTATAATCGGCTGACAGTCCAGACCAGACTGTCTCTATTATTAAATTAGCTACTGTAGGTTGGCGGCGAGACATCGGTAGAGCTGGGTGCGCCAATACGACGGGCGTTTTCGATTCCGTGCCTGGTCATACTATTACCATCCAATGATGATACACTTTCTTTGCTTTTAGGTCAGTTAATCAATAGCCAAGACACAAGAATTTCTTCGTTGCGACACAAGTTAATTGAGTTCCTTACCGACTGCGGTGCGACGCTGACACGACTGTGCTTAGGTCGGCGTCTCACTCAGAATTGTATAAGAGCCAAGGATGCTAGCTTCAGTGGCACTCTTAGTGGGGTTCATGTAACGTCAAGTTCTCGAAAAGCCTTCAGATCATCGATAAGGGATAGGAAAAGAGTTGAGTCTGTTCGTCCTGTTTGAAATCTACAGTCCGTAGACATCATCAAGTCGCCCAAAATGCTCCTCGAAACTGTTCACGGTGCCTTCAAAGCCGTCGTCGTTGGCTTCACGACAATTCAACTTCTCGCACTTTCTAGCAATGCCGTCAAGATCATCCCGTCGCCGGGGACGCTCCCTGCGACGATACCAGCAGCCTGCCGTGCTAGCTTGGCTACTGACATCGCGTGTGGCCCACGGCTGATACACGCGTCGGATCTCGAACGAGAAGTGCCCTACAATGAGACCTTCTTGAGCGAGTACTGCAACTCAACATGCACGGAGTCGATGCAGAAGTTCACAGACGCTGTTACCCAGCGGTGTGGAGATACCCTCTATGACTTTGGCGGCGGCATCCAGCAGTCGGGCAACGCCATTGCGGCACCCCTGAAGTGGGCGCATGATGTTTCGTGCATAACTGTCTCAGACGAGGAGTCCCAGTTCTGCTTGCCGGATATCTTCAACCGCACCGTGGATGTTTGCGACACATGCACACTCAATTACCTCGCCGGGTTGTTAGGCTCGCCATATGGCTCAACCAAGGTTGACGAAGAGGGCTTTAGCTCGTTGGTGTTGTCTTGCAGTGCCGATCCGACAGAATTTCCGCATGCGACAACGACCCTATCTCCCCCGGCGCCCACGTATGTATTCATTTATGATTACATAACATGAGAACATGAGAGTGAGAGATCGATCATAACTAACTCTCAAACAGGATCACCTCTGGCCCAAATATCACTTGTTGGGGTGGCGAGGAGTATATAGTTCAGGCGGCCGATAGCTGCGCATCCATTGCCGAGGCTAACAGCATGGCCATAGATCGTCTTCTTTATCTGAATGGTCTCGACTTCAAGTGCGAGACTCTGACGGAAGGTTCCTCTCTGTGCATTCGAGACAGCTGCACACTGCACGAGGTGAGTTAACACTCTAATGTGTGGTGGTAGATATATCCAGCCAATGGTAACATTGCTTCCCTTAGATTCAACCAGGCGAGACTTGCAAGGACGTATTGTCTAGTCAAGCACTCAGCATGACTGAATTGATACAGTGGAATCCAATCTTGGAGTCTGGCTGTGATAACATGACAGTCATGGAGGGACGCACTATCTGCATAACGTAGGTCGCACCAACTGTATAGGAGGTAGTTTCAAGGCATACTTATCGTGAAATTCCTCTCATCTGACCCCAAGGGACACAGACCACCAGGCTCCGATAGTTACAACGTCACCCTCACAGCTAGCTTTGGCGATACTTGGACGTGGCCAGACGGCTCATGGGTCGCCGGTCCAACCCAGGGAACTCCGCTGAACTCGACGACCGAATGGGTGACCGCTGTTCCCACGACCACGATGACCACTGGGGAAGGTCCGGCGCCGACTGACTACTTCGCCAATTGCCCGCTTAACGACGATGTGTACGACACGGGCTTCGATTGGGAGATGCTCAGTGAAGAATGCAAGAAGCTCCTGTCTCCTTACTGCGATCCTATCCTAACGGGAACTCCACTCCCAAGCACGACGTTTCCCAGCAGTTGTTTCTTCACATCGGTGGCGGACTCGACCGAAACCGCTACTCTAGTATCTTGAGAAGGATGGATAGATTGAATACCGTGTACGCAGGCATATGCCGATGTACTTACCCTAGTACCCAGCATACCATTTCGTGAAGCCAGAGCCACCATCAACTAATATCAAGAACCGCTCCCGATTCGTACATCTCCTCATCCTCGTAGTCTTCGTATAAGTCCCCCAAAGAGCCACCGTCGTGCATGCGGCCCGCAAACTCAAGTTTCTTGCGTGGGTTCAGTCGATTCTCCCACACGCAGTTGCCGTGAATGTCCAGCCACAAGATTTTGATTAGGCCGGCGCGCAGGGCCTCCTCGTCGATCAGGAATAGCAAGGTCTTCTCCTTACACTTGGCCTCGAACACGGGCATCTTGAACTCCTCACCAGGGCCCGGAGGTTCCCAATCATCCGCCTGCAGCGCGGCGTCGGTCTCGTAGACGTACCGCACCGTGTCGGCGATGGCTGGAACGCGTAGCAGAACCCGCGACCAGTCGCCCGCGCAGGACGCGTAGACGGCCTCGTTGTCGAGTATCTGGGTATAGTGGCCCAGCACCTGCCCTAGGTCCTGCGAGTGCCAGCTAGCGTATGTGTCCGTCAGCTCGGGGGAGTAGCAGGTGCGCAGCCAGACCGGCGCGTACCGCCCTAGCTCGGTTCGCAGCGAGAGGTTGCGCTCGCGTACCGTCTGGTGCGGGGCTAGGACGCGCTCTATCTCAGCCGGCGTTGGTGTCGCTTGGCGCGTGCGGCTCAGCTCATGATACGGCTACGTAGAAGGATAGAGGGTGAGACGAATAAATTCAATACAACCCCAAGGTCTTATGATATTACATACGTGACGGCCGCGGGCATCCAGAGCTAACCATGCGCGTGCCAAGTCGTCCCATTGTTGTTGGTCCTGTTCGGCCGCTCGGGAGTAGTCCCATCTCTCCTGCAACGCGGCGTGTCAGCCCACTGCTAAGCGGCGTCTTATCGACATCAAAACCACGCGCGTAGCATAGAGTGTGCCTACCAAGACATATATATCGAATGGGAGCTTGCCAAAACCGGCTTCCTCATCTAGGGTCTCCGATTGCATTGTGACGGAGAGATGGATTGTAGGAAAGACGGAACTCGGGAGGTTGGATGAGAGGTAGGTAAGCTGAAAGAAGAGAGGGGGTTTGTGCGACAGTACAAGGATTAGGGCTCCGGGTAGGTCTTAAAAGCGAAGAAGCTTGAGAAGTTTTTTTTCTTTCCATATGATAACCTCATATTCGATGGGCTCATTTATTAAATGATGCTGCTGTAAGACGGCAGAGCAGTGCCCGGCGTTGAGCCAAGATCTACCATCCCAGGGGTCTACGGCTTATCCCAGGCTTACGGTACAGTCGTCGCACGTTAGGCAAATGACTGCGACAAACCTAGATCTTCCATGACCCCTTAGCAGAAGAAAACCCATCTCACCGAGCATAAGCCGCCAACTTGCCCAGAAAAAAATCAATAATCAGTATACAATCGGTCCATAACGCGGTCTAGACGTTATGGCTAATTGCCTTGCTAAAGAAAAGCCCAGCCTGACCCTTGGGTCTTCATAAGGGGTGTCATATCGACAATGCCGTGCAGCATATCCCTTCGGTGGCATGTTCTAGTTCGATTAATATGGTATTTCTTGCTGCAATCACCATGAAGCTAACCTGTCTAGCCACAATTGCAGCCCTCGTATTCGTTGGCGAGCAGGCCGCCGCAGCAAGTGTGAAGCGACAGAACGGACCTGTCGACCCGAGCACAGACCCGGACTGCAGCTACTACGATACGTCGTACAGCCAAAGCGACAACTGTGCCTATTTCGAATCTTTCTGGGGTGTCTCTCACGCCAACTTCGTCGCATGGGTGAGTTTTTTTCCTCCGTCATATCAGATGCGATAGCAACCAGCTGAGACGAGATATCCAAAAGAACCCGTCCGTCAAGGATGATTGCAGCGGCATCAAAGTAGGAAATTCTTACTGCGTCGAGGTCACACGCAAGCCAACGACCACCACGACGTCCACTGCTAGTAGTCCAGGTCCCACGGTACCGCCCAAGCCATCGCCAACGCAAGACGGCCTCATTGAATCGTGCACTACCTTCTACCTCGCAGTGAAGGACGACACTTGCGAGTCGATCGTCAAGGCTTATGGGACGTTCACAAGGGAGGAATTTATCGAATGGAATCCCGCCGTCAAAGAAGACTGCAGCGGTATTTGGGCTAAGACATATTACTGTGTCGGGATTCCTGGCACACCCACGGCTCCCCCTAGTTCCACGACAACTGTAACGCCGACGGGCTCTCCCAAGCCGTCGCCGACGCAGGATGGTCTAATCGAATCTTGTACCAACTTCTATTTTGCAGTCAAGGACGATACGTGCGACAGTATCGTTAAGCAATTTGGCACTTTTACTGTAGCCCAGTTTAAGGAGTGGAATCCCGCCGTGGGTGATGACTGCGGAAAGTTATGGGCCAAGACATACTACTGTAAGACCATCCAAACCCTATGTCAATAACTCCTAAGGTAGCTAAGCTGACCATCATCTCCAACAACAGGCGTGGGAATTCCCGGCACCCCAACTGCGACCACCGCACCACCCGTAACCAGTACCACCACCACCACCACCACTAGTTCATCCGGGAATGGTATAGCAACGCCAACTCCAACGCAGCCGGGCATGGTGTCCAACTGCGATGCCTTCTACTTCGTGAAGAAGGACGAAGGCTGCCAAGCCATCGCGGACGCCAACGGTATCACGCTGGCGCAGTTCGCATTATGGAACCCGGGGGTCGGCGGCGGCAGCGGGTGCCCGGGGCTGTGGTCCGAGGTCTACGTGTGCGTCAGCATCATCGGGCATACGCCCACCTTGACCACGACCACGACCACGACAACGACTACTACTACCGCTTCTCCTACGGGCTGTCAGTCGGCACACCCCACGCCGACACAGCCTGGGTCCGTTTGCCGCTGCAGCCAGTGGTACCTGCCCGGGCAGGACGAGTACTGCGACGACATCCAGAAGAAGTTCGGAATCAGCGCCGCGCAGTTCCGGACGTGGAACCCCGAGGTCGGGGACGACTGTCGCGGCTTGTGGAAGGGGTATAATGTCTGCGTCAAGGCTTGATAGCGAGAGGACTTTTCTGCAACATATCGCCAGCTTATCTTGGTAGGTGTCGGAAGAGTACTGAATTGATGGAAGAGTTAACTCCCATACTAGTGGTCGAGGACCGAAAGATAAAGACTCTGACGATACGAAGCTACTTCGTGTTCCCAATATTAACCTCTAACATATCAATGACCTACAAACAGCAAAGCTTTCAAATGTACCTAAGTCCGTCATAGGGACGACCAGGGTCAAGGATTGATAGGTCATTAAGCTGGTTATTTCTTCACCCTAGTTAAATTCATCATATCACTCTGGCTTTTATTATGTTGTCTTGAGTGGAATGTTTCGAAGTGTTTGGAGACTTTTGTACCAATCCTTGACACGTTATCATTTACTGCATCATGAGAGGTACCTAAGGTACGTATTGTCAGTCAAATGTATCTCTGGTATTTCTAAATTAAATACTTCTTTTTTTCTGTATCGTTCAAATGCTTACCTGCCACGTCATTATCAATATCGGATCTGGCCTAGGACTATGGCTGTTTCCTGAGACCTGAGAGTAGATGTGACAGGCTTCCTTCTTTGTTCTATAAAGAACAAGAGTTGTGGTCAACTTCAAACAGCTGAGAACTTTACTGGTGAATTGAAAACGACCAGGACAGATAAATATTTAATGTCCAAACATCACCCGGATTGGCTCTACGAAAGTATTCAAACTCAATTCAATTAGTATCTGCGTTATGTCTAGGCCTGGAGTTGACTACTCCGCCATCGAGACAGCTCTAAGTGTTGTACAGGCCGGTTCCGGAGTACGCAACTTTCTCCGTGATACCCATGCAAAGGCCTATGAAGCAGACCATCTAATGGGAGGAGTCTTGAAATTATCCCCAATTCCGGACCTCAATAGATGTGTCTCGCTGTACACCCTCCTTCTGGCAACTAAGGCTTGTACCGTTGTTGAAGCCGGAAGTTCCTGTGGTATCCGTACCATATATATTGCCTTGGCGGTTGCGCAAAACGCGGCCGCCTACAACGCCCCACAACATGGAGTTTTAGCGGCAGAGGTTGATCCCTCCCAGGCGGCGGAAGCTCGCGAAAATTGGCAGATGGCTGGCAAGGAGATTAAGCGGAGTATCTATCAACAAGAGGGCGATGTGCAAGAATCATTGAGTATGAGGGTACCCGAAAACTTAGACTTCTTGCTGCTAGATGGTGAGTTCATCTGCTTAGACTGATACCCAATCCTCGGAAAATGTAACTAATATGGTTCAGTCTATGCTACTCACCCTGTGATAGCGCTGAAAATTGTTCGGCCATACCTTAGGTTTGGCGCAATGGTTGTTGCTGATAATGCTTTTGAATTTCTGACAGGGTATCAGGAGTTGTTGGCTTACTTAGGAAATCCTGCTAATGAGTTCAAATACGTTGGTTTTGGAGGCATGATCATAGCGGTGTCGTCAAAGCGGCAAGCTCCATCAGGCTTTCCGAAGGCGGTGGCCGGGTGGAGTGATGGCATAGAATAAGACGCTCGTGTTATAATGTAGCCGCATACTTCCTAAGTATCTTCCCACCATAGCGTCAAAATGCAGTACAATGACTGTCACTGTTACGAATAGAAGTTCCAAGAGAGTATTTAAAGTTATGCACTCATTAAGTCATATCGACACGGATACTACTCAAACATAGAAGTCCAAATTATGCACCTTTATCATATCATGCTCCAACGCCATGCTCAAACCCAAGGCAGACAATAATTCCCTAACTCACAATATGCTTTTTTTTTTTTCGAAGTTCGTCAACCATGACGGGACATCCGTCTATGCAAGTCCTTGATAAATAATTCACGTCTAGTGACTGGCCCCTCTATATTCCGTTGAGCGGCGAGTACCAGAACTCCGCTGCCTATCGTGGCTGTGCCGCGAGTGCATCCTTTCGCTCCGCGAGCGTTCGGATCTTCGCCCGTCGTATCCGCCAGCCAGGGGTCCGGTCAGGGGAGGGGACCGAACGCCATTATGCGTCGAGGTGTATCCGGTACGCCTGTCCTCGTAGTCCTCGATGTGGTGATTTCGCTTTGCCATCTCGTTCAGGACGTGGCCATCGTGGTTAGCTTCCTTCTGTCCCTTGACCTCGTTGTACGAGCCCCGTCTGAGGTGGCCCATGCACCATCCGGACGGGTGGGGGAGGTGCGTCAACACCAGGACGACGAAGTAGGCGATGGTGACGGTGGGCAGCATCCAGACGCTTCCGACGAAGGACGTGTAGCTCGCGTCGCTGAACACGGCGTCTTCGTTCGAGGCTATGATAGTAAGTAACGCCAGTACGATGGCAATGGCGATGCAGATGACGGTCCGGAAGACGTTGAATGGTGTCCATCCTCTTCTCTTAGAGATGACGTGCATTATGGTCAGCATGAGCAGGACAACACCAGCACATGCGAACAAGTAGATGTACTGATTATCAGGTTAGCCATCGCCCGGATACGCAGTGATCTTAGCGGACTTACGATAAGGATGAACCTTCGCATGATTGACTTTGCCGTCTCGGACTGCCAGTATTCGGAGTCGGTGGGAGTGTCCTCCTCAGGCGCTGTGATGTCGAATGCGTTGTACACGGCATTGATCATCGTATTCAGCAGCTCGGCCGTGTCGTCATCGAAATGTTTTCTTGTCGAATCATCCGGGTCGTTCCAGAATGAATTTGGAATATCGGCGATGTGGGTGAGAAGCTCGTTGACGGAAGCCATCGTGTCGATGACGTCGGCGGGCTGGTATTTCTTCAGGAACGGCTCGATTACCGCCTTGATCGCGTCGGACACTTCCTGCGAGGTCGGACTGCTCGCAAGCACGTCCTCGGCCGCCGTAATTACCTTGTCTATAGCTTGCGTGGCGGATTCGTAGACGCGGGCCCAAACGATGCACTGGTTGGCGCCTTCGAGAAGAAGCACGAGAGCGATGTGAAAAGGCAAATGCAGCGATGTCCTATATGGAGTCAGAAACCACTATAAAAATAGGAATGCCATGAGTCCCCCCATGTGGAAAACATACCACCACACTTGATATCGCTTAGACATGGAATGCTCGTCATGCATCCAATCGAAGTAAAGCTGAAAGATGATGTATATCAAGGCCGTACTAGCAGTCACTAAACCAATGATTTCCGGGCCTGGCACTCTGTTAGCTACAAAGTACAGAACATCAGCCTGCTAGCGATACGTACTCCACATGGTAAAATTGACGTCCTTGACGAAAGTGTCTTTCACGACAAGAGTGATGGATTTGGCCAGAATAATACAACCCTCACCGAGAATGACGAGCGTAAGGAGGTTCAGCCGCTCGCCCAAGTGCGTGCCGAGGAAAGTCAAGACGTGGGCTAGCTGGGAGAAAGATAGATGTAAAGCCATTTCAATGACGCCCCCAATGTACCAGACGAGGAACACACGACTGCTCCTCCCTAAATCGTACCTAAAGGAGACACCAAGGTAGATCGCGGCGGAAATCAGATGGACGCAGGCGGTAAGGGCCATGGGACGTTTCCCGTCGGCGTATTTACGGATCTGGAAGAGGACCATTCCATACTGGACAGCGAGGATGAATCGAGAGACAGCAAGGAACAACGACATTGTTCTGAAGACCGACACGATCTGGTCGTTCGGGTCGAAGTTGGTACCGATCTCGGCGAATCCTATCATGACTCCCAAGTGTATCGCCTTGCAGCAACGCTCCCATACACTGTCGGCCGTGAACCGCACATCGTAGAGGGTAGTCAGTAGCCATGTCGTCCACAAGAGGCTAGATTTTATGTTAGACCACACTCCAAGGGTAGATAACGTAGTACACTTACACCATGTACCCGATGAAGGAATTGAATTGTGCCAAGTCGGAGATGTCGTGTAACTGGAAGCAGGCGTCAGCATATGGGTAAACTGACTATTAGGTGTAGGGGGAAGACTTACGCTGGTGAAGACGTTTAAGTTCGCAACGAACCACAAGTCATAGAACAGCTCGAAATTGGTAGCAGCTTCGTTCTATCACTAGGTACTTAGCACCTTGTATAAGATATATGTGATCTTCACAAGGAACTCACTTTGAGGAATTCAGGAGTATCCCGAGACTGTCCCTTCTCAAGAGGGGCATCGTCAGATTCACGGGAAGAGGTACGGTGGTGTTGATGATGGTGATGATGCTGGTGTTGCATAGGCATAACGCGATGCCCCGACCCGCACTCCGAGGGTTCGACTATGCGGGAGCCGACCAGCTGCAGCCGGTGGCCGGTGTAGTCGAGATCGTGGTGAGACATGCTGGGCAGATCGTCGATCTCTCTTTGGGGGCCTGAAATCCGTCTGTTTTGGTCTGGACAGCCAGTCAGAGGTTGATGGAATATCGACAGAGTAGTTCCCAAGTCTCGGCCAAGCAATGGAGGCTCCTCCGCAGGTTATATTGCAACTCGACCGACCCTCTCCCCGTGCTGCTTTGCTGCCCAGCATGTCGGGGGCGGGGGCGGTGTTCCGCCTTGCGTCTCCGCATCAGCATCGCGGATCCAAATCTTTCAGCTTACATCCCATTTGTGGGCATTATGTTGCGCTGTCGTTCCTTTGGTCAACTCGAGGCTTGGGAGCCTCATGTAATAGTCCTCGGGGAAAGGGTCTGGGATCCATGGAACGCTACATGGCTACATTGTACAGCATATGCACTGCGGCCACACACTAACACGAGGTTAGAGTAGCAATATTGGCATGTCCAGTTATAGATAGGGCTGATAGCTGACTTTGCAGGTCTCGGCAGAGCTTGGCCCCCCACCGCTGTGCATGGGGTTCCATGTTTCTAGGTTAAATAGCTGGCGCCAGGTACCACGTTGTTCACTGAGACGAAGCGTGATGAAGAAGCATGGGGCGGGTGTTGGCCAACCAGGCTTTCTACTTCGTATCTGATAGATTCATACCTGCGTTGCAGCATTACTACATTTGGGTAGAGAGGAAGAGAGTAATAAAAGAAGACGACGATCACAGGCCCTTCATCCTCTGATAGTCCAGTTAAAACTATAGAATTCACAAGTCGCGGTGCAAGAGACCACAAGAAGAGGCATGGTAATTCGATTCGAAATCGTGGCCGTTGATGATGTTTCGAATGTTGGTTCATTCCTCGTCAGACTATTGTTATTATTCGTAGAAAATAGATTCATGTATGATACCGCCATCTTCGTGAGCCTTCACACCTGTGCGACGCGAGTTTCTGCCAACCACCTGGAGTGTTCCTTCGATGACTGAGTCTAAGTCAGAAATGAGGTGAAACTGCCAAGACTCTCCGCGGCAAAACGAAAGAGACATAGGGACATGTCCTGCTGACCGCAGCATCTGTCCGTCGTCGGGTTCGGATATCTCCAGAAAATAGAATAAAAAACGTCAGCAGCCACAAACGAGCCACGCAAATGCCGAATTAATTTAGAATGATGAGTGCCGATTTATGTATTGTAAGGTAATAGTATGTTTCATGACTGACGGGTGTGCCGAAACCTCAATGCCGACGATGCTGATTGCTGACCGACTTTGTTGTCGTTGCCCATCGCCATCAATCGCTGTAAGCCGGGCAGTGCGGGTCATCGCAGTACTCGTCCCTGGAAAAGATCGGCAGCGCTATTTTGAGCTTCGCATCCGCACAGGGCTTTCGTTTCTTCCTAGCCCACTCGCACTGCTCGACTTCGTACCTCCATTCGCCGGTGGCCTCTTCAATAAATCGGCATCCGCACCGGTAAAAGAGATCGTGCCGCTTGCACATAGCTTTCGAATCGATATATTTGAACGGAGCGTAGTAATCTCTGGGTTTTGTTGTGATATTGCGATATCTGGTCGCTGACGTGACGTCTCGAGGTCCTATGTGCCTCTGATCAGATCGTCAAGATATTGTGATGATAGACAAAGAAAGGAGTAATGCCTCGTGGCCTTGCTTCGTCTATGTACAAAGACCTTTTTTTGTCATGTATCGGGTCGTACCGTTTCGAAACTTGTACTATATCAAATCGCGAATGGTTCAAACTGACTCTTGAATGCTATCTAAGGTCAAGAACTGATACCAGGTGCGCCTGAGCCAACGAAACCATATCTCGCCACCAAGCCCATCACGCATTCGGCGTGTTACCTGTAACTCGTTTTCCAGATCTCGCGGACGTCATTTGAGTGAGCTGGCGGTGCATAATGCATGGAAAGAAAACGGAAACAATGGCTGGCCTGATGGTGGCGAATATTGCAATCTTATTCATTTGAGCTGCATCGACCAAAGAATATAAGCTTCAACTCATCGGAACCAATTGAAAATGATCGAGCATTGGAGATTCAATTCTGGTAACAGGTGTAATGGATAAAATTAGGTAAGGAACCAGAACTTTTTTAGGCTGGTTCAGGGGGAGGAGAAAGAATTTCTAAAATGTTTCTATTTTCTCAAGTTCCATTGTCCGATTCCCTTGTTGAACCCAATGGCAATGCGATTATCTTCGAAGGGCATGCTTCTTTACAGCAACAGGCATAAAACTAACCTTAGCCTCCAAGCCAAGACGAGGAATAAACGAAACTTGAAGAACATCACAAACCATCAAACGGTTGATTTTATTCAGTCATTCTATTCAACTACCTAAAGTACTACACAGACTAAATATGTGCCAGGAGGTTACATTCAAGTTGGCCTGCGGCTGCAAAACGACACCAGGCCTCGAACTCTGCGACGGTGCCGAGCAAGATCGCGCCTGCGCAGCAGTCAAGAAGGTCGAGAGAAAATCTATATGTTGGTGTAGGAACAGAACCTGTCGATATAGCGGGAACAAGCGTCTAGATCGACAGCTAAAGTATCTACAGGAGGAGAAAGAATGGCAAGAGGCGGATCAACGACAGGTAGAATCGAGGAGACAATAATGGAGCACCAAGTGGCGGGACCGCACATATTTTACTGGGTATGAACCGCGTACTCAAGATTAGAAAGGACGGTTTAAGCAGCTTAGGTATTGAGGACAGTTGGTAGTCCAATTAAAGCATCTAAGTACAATATATACCACGAGACTATTAGGATATCTTACGCGAGTACTTTTACATGACGGGTTGTTTCTATAATATCGGTATGCGTGTGTAGCTTATGACTACGAGAACAAAAAGGGGTATCAAGTCACGTCATCTACGCTAAAAAGAGGCCGCCCAATACCAGTGCTCCCATCAAAGCGCCGAAACTTATGCCGACCTTCACTCCCAGGCTGCCGGGGGTGTCGCTACTCGAAGTGTCGCTGTCGGAGGTAGTGTTCTGGGAAGCGCTTCCGCCGGTGCTGCTGGTACCGTTGCCGGAGCTGCTAGAGTTACCGCCAGTGGCAGCGGCCGCCGCCTGCTGCGGTAGGATGCTGATGAGTGCGCTCAGGACGCTAAGTTGCTGTCCGGCGCCGCTCGTGCCGTCGTTCTTCGTTGAGTTCCAGTGGTAGCCGCAGAGGCGGCCATTGTCTCCGCCGGTGCATTGGGCTACGGCCGCTTTGGCGCTCGTCTTGAGGATCGGAAGGATCTTGTCGGCCGTGTACGGCGCCATCTGCACGGTGGAGCCAAGGCCGCGGTGGAGCGTGCCCTTGTAGAAAAAAATGTCGGTATTGCACTTGTTGTTGCTTTCGCAAGCAACCTCAAAGGCGACGCCGTCGGGGAAGAAGGTGTCGGTGACTGCATCGACGAGCCCGTCGACGCGGTCCTTCCACTCGGTGGCACCGCTCGTCTAGTTTTCATATTAGTACCTAAACTAACCAAAATCAAAGGTATGCCTGTTCTGGCTCAAGGGATGGTAACGTACATGGTTATACATATAAGCGGATCCCTGCAGGAGCATCGCAGCGGTGTACGAGTACTGTATCTTGTTGATGGCCGAGCAGTCATCTACTTGCGCTCCGTCGTAGACCTGAAACTTGTCGGTGACAAACCCGATATCCACAAGCAGGTCGTAGGTGTCGCTGGCCGCGTCCGAGTACGTCTCGTTGTTGGTCACCCACGCCAACTGGGCAGCCAGATTGAAGAATTCAATGTTGGCACCGGCACTAACATAATCATACCCGTCGCTGAAGGTGAACAGCATCCACCTTAGGGCACCCTTGCAATCGCCATCGTCTACCCGTCGAGCGTCGCTCGCCTGCTCCCCGAAGACGTTGACAGCTAGGTCTAGCCACTGCGGGTCGTCAGATGGCGGCGCGGTAAAGTCCAACTCATCGGCGTCGAGGGCGGACAGCGCCCAGATAGCCTGATCGTCGTTGCCCAATTGGGCGGTGAAGTTGGCTGGGAGATAGTCTGCGTTGGACCCGACCTGCCACTGCAGACCTTGCGAGATGAGGCCGTCGTATTTGGTCTCACCGGTGCGGTCCCTGTAGTCGAGCAGGCTCCCCCATAAAAGACCGCCCGTCCACCAATAATAGTACCCCTTTTCACTGGACGCCTCCGGAAGAATACCGGGTATGTTGCCTGATTCGTTACCATCGTAGTAACTCATCAGGTCCTCCGCCACTAGGGCCGCTGCGGCCTTGATAGAGTCTAAGACATCGGGAGTGAGCCACGTAGGGAGAAAAAGATTTTTTTTTCTTTTGGTATTGCCAACAGTAGGTACTCACCTGCATCTTCAATGTCCACCGTTATACCTGCAAGTGCTCCGCGTGCTGCCAACAGGACACAAGCCAGCGAACTCAGCACAATTCTAGCCATGTCAATGATATTACGCTATGCAGCAAATCAAATGCGAAGAAAGCAATGAAAGACGCTGGATGGCTCGTAACGGCTGAAATGAATGAAGCCGACGGCCTGAATTAATACTATGCAAGGAGCTGAAAAGATGCGACCGTCATCCCTTTTCTATAACTCCAGCCATACCGGTCGCCGTCGCGCTTGGAGTGTGCTAGGATCCACTCGGGAAATTGGAACGTCCTGGCAGCTTGGCAGTCCATGCTCAGCCCAATAAGGAAGGATCGTATGCTGATGCCTAGCCAGGCGAACTAGGTAAGCTGGAAATAAACTGAAGCTTTCTTTAAAGAGCCGCAGCGGCTTAGCCACTATGCTATTAACCCGCGCTGGTTGGTTCAGTAGGTAGCCCAGTGATCTGCTAGATGGAATGTTCAACACCATGAGAGTATCGTGATTGACAGACGATGGTGGACACGAAAAAATTGTTGCAGGCCCCGTTTCCGAGAGGAATAGACGACACTAGGTGGTAAGATTAGCTAGTTGTAAATGAAAATAGATCTGCCAAGGTTTCCATATAGACATACCGAATATTCGTGTCGAGGATGTTTTCGCGAGAGGCTTACATTTAGGGTACAGGTTTGGTTATTTTTAGCAACCCCGCAGGTGAGAACGGCCATCTAGCACCAGTCGACTGATAGAGAAGGGGATATATCGTGAACTCGCTATCTCATCAAGCCCGAAAACAAAATCATATTCGCCCTAAGGGTATATCAATAGTAGTGCCCAACTCCCTCTTCCTTTTCTCTCGTCTACTGCCTACCGAGCCTTGACCTTCCGAATGATGACCTTCGCACCGTCAAGTTCCCACCCGACCCCGTCCTCCGCCTTAAGACTCGCCCATTCCGAGTCCGCGCACATCTCTAGGAAATTTAAATCCACGCCCAGATAGGCCCGCCCGAAGCACTTGAGCAGGTGCTTCCGCACGCCCTCCTCGGCGTACTCGAGCAGCTTCGCCCTGTGACCGTCGACCCTCCGCTTCAGCCGGTTAAACTCTACATAGTTGTCGTGGGCCAGCGCGTCGAGGATCGCGTCCACCTTCGCGTCTCTTACCCGGTACCTGTGGCGCAGCGCGAACGCTTCGGCCAGGTCGTTCCGCCGGCAGGCCGTGTCGAGGATGAGATACCCGACCACCTCGCTCATCTCGACCGACGTCATACTATGCAGCGGGTGTATGCGGCGCAGCAGGTGCAGGATGGCGGGGTGGTAGGACTCGGGGTGCTTGACCAGGACGGACAGCCGGATGCAGAACAGGTAGACCTGGATGGCGAAGTCGTCGACGCGCTTCGAGGCCACGATGCCCTCGCGCAGCTTCCTAAGCGCCGACAGCACGTCCGATAGCCCCTTCGTGTTGCTCGGTACGGTAGCCGGTGCGATCGGAACCCCGCTCAGATCCGCCGCGGCAGAACTAGTAGTCGATTCGGGTGGGACGTTCCGCTCGTTGGTGGTGGTTGAGGAGAAATGGAGTGAGGCGAAGCGGCGGAGGAGCTCGTCGCGTTCGCCGGCGTCGGAGCAGAAGCTCATATAGCGCTCGACGATCTTGGTGTAGTAGCGTTCCTGGGTCTTCAAGTCAAGCAGTCTGGCCGTCTGTGTTAGAGCCGCCATGCATTGATGCGTCACCTATCCCTCGACGCCATCAGGAGACGGACCGATCGCTCACCTAGTGTCTCCTTTGGATGGTAAGCCCATGGCCTCCAGCGGGTCCATCTCGACCGGCTTTAGACGGCTCCATGGCGCAGATGGTGTTCTGCTTCCTCGGGCGCCCCCGCGTCCACGCATTGTCAAGTCATATCAATAACCCTTTCTATGGACTGTGTCGGACGTTAAGCCAAAGGTTGGGAATGGGAATGGACTTTGAGATGCTTTGGCGTGCATTAGATATCGGATATCGATAAGATAATGGCGGGTAGCCCATCAGCCACATTCAGCCACCCCCTATTCCCCATCCTCCACGTACCTACCTACCCAGCCTACCTATATGGTGGCGATGGAGAAGCTCATTGTCGGGAATACAAAGACCACTAACACGAACAATAATTGCTTCATCTACCCACTCGACAACCGGTGTCAAACATGGTTCATTCAAAGAAACAACAATGATTAACAACGCCATTGAAAAGGGGGGGAGGCCTTCGGGCTGCAATGCCTTGTTTCGTGATGGGCGCCAACTTATATACACACTCACGGTTCCAATGCCATAAAACCGCTGCGATCTTGAATGTGATGAATTGCAATATTTGAAAATACAACTACTCATTATTCATTGAGACAAATTACAAAATGGCTACAGTAATTCAGGCAGTCTCTCCGGAGGTAACGATGACCGACGTAGATGAAGATCCTAATTGGTATACACAGCATAATGTCTTCCCAGGCGAGGGTGAAGAGTATGATTCTGACTTGCTGTACGACGCCGAAATCAACAGTCTCCGAGACGATGTGTTTTCACCCATGGATGTGGATGGCGGGAGTGAAGGACATGGGGCTTCTAATGAAGGTATTCTATCGAATGGAATACTTGTTCCAGCAGGATATAAACACGACAAGCCAGAACAAGAACGTCCAGACCATCCAACAGAACGATTGGTCGAGGGAGAAGACCCAGACAACCCTCCATTTGAGGGAACGGATTTAGATAGGACAACGGTAGGCGTAGAGTTAGAGTTTCTAGTCGCCATTGCGCCGGAGAAAGAGACGCTCGACCAGCATCCAGCCGATAGGAGAGGGCTATTGCAGGGAATGGACGACATCGCCTTTGAGGACCCAAGGCTTCAAGTCACGGTGCGCAACGCAATAATCGACGCACTCAGAGCTAGTAACCTTGTGGCTGCGAAGGGAGAAAGCTCAAACATTTATCTTGGAGCCACTGCAGAGTTCGGCTGGGCCAGTAGGCTCGATCAAGACCCAAATGGTAATAACAACCTTGCCTATCTGCGCGCTTACTGGAAGTTTCGCCATCCATGGAACGGATTCATCGATGAGAGAGAAAATCAAGTTGAAGCTTCAAATCAACTACTTAAACAATTTATACAGTTTCACGAATCAAACGGTCTAGTCTTCAGAAGAACTACCCAGCAGGTAATTGAGGCCGTAGGGGGCTCACTCGACCTGTTCACGATAGGCTTTCCACCAGGGGCTCTTCCCGGGCTGCAGAGACTATGGGTAGAACGCGCGAGGCAAGAGATCGAACAACGATGGCGACAAGAAGATCAGAGAGAGGCCAACGTAGTTGACCCGAACGCTATTCTTCTTCCAGGGATGGATCCTAAGTATCGTGCTTGGACTTGCACCAGAGACGCAAGCTTTTCTGCAGATACAGCGAACCTCGACCACTACAGCATAAAGGGCTATGCTCCTCCTTTCGGATCGGACTTCCCGGCGCCCCCAACCGAGTACAAATGGTTTAGCGGAGAGGTGGTTTCTCCGATTCTCGACTTCGATCATGAGGATACCCCTCTCGCTATTATAAGAGCGGTAAGTAGACTAACGTCTCTCATATTACCCCTAACCCCCGAACTCTTTAAAGACAATAATGGCTAAATTTCACTATCACAGTGCAATATTCTTCGAAGCAGATTCCGAATTCACAAGCCATTGTCGGTCATAGGCACGGGATTCCATGTTCACTTTGGGCAGGAAAGAGGGTGGACTTTATTACATCTTAAAAAGGTGAGTGTTTTTTTCTTCTTCTTCTTTCTTTTTCTTGCTGAATTGGTTTAAGATTATCTTATAGAAACGGTACTGATCATAATCAAACAATAGTTTACGACGGCTTGGCTTTTACTTGAGGAAAGCATTGAAAAACTTCATCGCATAGACAGATCCCAAGATAACTTCTTCAGCCAGTCGCTCAGAGAGAACAGCAACCTCGCCAAAAATATCATTGCCCCTAGCACCGGGCCTGCTGCTAGGTCGACCCTGAGGAATCGGGATCCGGACAAAGCAGATTGGTACGACACACGAGCCTTGCAGCACGTAGACTTTAGCCTGCCACAAATCTCCGATTTCATGCGGGATCTCATCAGGGAGCTATGGCAGTACGAAACTGTCGATGACTTGAATCACGGCATGACTGTGCAAAGGGGTTACGGACACATACGATACCGCTTGAGCGGCGTTAGTCGAGCCTTTCGGCCGACGAGAGGTATGTACGGAACAGGTATATTGCAGACATTGGAGTTCAGAATTATGCAGGGCACGCTTGATGCAGACCACATGTGGTAAGTAAATCCTGATAGGTTTGACTATTTTATGAGACGAAAGCTAATTCGATACATTACTGCAGGCTTTGGATGTCTATATGTCGCCAGCTTATCCTCTTCAGCAGAGACCTAGACGACGGACAATTCCGTGACAGCCTTACGGCTATGCTTACGGCCGCGGTACCACCAGTCGATGTTCTTCGTCTGCAAGGGCGTGTGGTCAACTATTTTCTGGTTCGACTGAGTCAGATTACAGGCTACTTCGAGTACCCGGACAAAGATAAAATAGATTGGAATTCTCCTTTTATGCTCCCCGGATACACAAATATGCACTACAAATGGAAGTAGAAATTTGATAATGAATCAATATACTTATCTTAGTTTTGTCGACCAGCGGAAGTGGTTTCTCCGGTAATGATAGATCGTACCCTGTAAGCAAGTGTGTCGTCTCGTCGATATAGTACATGCCTTGTAGGACCATGTTTAGAAGCTTATCTATCATCCATGACTAGGTAGGTATGAAGCCAGATCGCATTCAAGTAACCACCTGACAGGTTGGAGGGAAACCGTATGAACTGGCGGCAATGGGCATATTACCTGTATTATAGTAGTTCTGGGCATCGATGGTATACAGGATTAAACCACCCAACCCAATGCCAAACCGAGACTTGACTTCATAAACCCAGTTTGCTCCTTTCCTCGATACGCTCCAGCAAATCAGTATCAACACATAGGCGGCGCAGCGTCAAATTCCCCTCTCCGTCTCAGACCTTGAGCCACAAGTTTAGGACGCCCTTGGCGTACTCGACGATCTCGTCGCCGCCGAGCTTGGATTCGCCGTAGAGGCGGTCGACGAAGGTGATGGGGACCTCGGCGACGGAGAAGCCCATGGCCTTGGCACGCACCATCATCTCCATCTGGAAGGTGTACCCTTTGCTTTCCGTGCTCTCGATGACTTTCTGCAGGACGGAGCGCTTGTAGAGGCGGAAGCTGCCCGTCAGGTCGCTGACGCCCGGGCGCAGGACGGTGTCGGCGAACAGGTTGGCGCCGCGGCTGACGAACTTGCGCTTGAGGTCCCAGCCGTACACGCCACCGTCGCCCGCGTACCGCGTCCCCGTCACGATGTCGTACCCGCCCGCCCGCTGCCGCGCGATCATCTGCGGGATGAACTTGGGGTGGTGGCTGAAGTCGGCGTCCATGATGATGACGAAGTTGCCCGTCACGAACTGCAGGCCGTGCACGTACGCGGTTCCGAGGCCCAGCTTGCCCGATCGTGTCTTAAGGATTACGTGCGGCGCGTACGCCTTCACGAGCTGTTCGGCGACTTCTTGCGTTCCGTCCGGCGAGCCGTCGTCGACGATTATGAGTTCCCAGTCGAGCTTGCTACAGAGGCCTTAGAGTTAGATCCCGCGACGCGCATACGAGGAAACACGAAGGAATTGGCGTTTCTCGAAACATACTTCTCGGTGAAGGTGCGGTTGAGCAACCAAGTAATGATGGGCAGGTTGCGGCGCTCATTGTACGTGGGAAGGATAACCGAGTACTTGTCCTTAGTCGCGACGGCCTTTGTCGGAGCCATTGTTGCGGTATTGTGTGAAGTACAGTACCGGAAGTGAAGAGGTCGGAAATTGGAGAGTTAAGAGTAGAAGACAGGGCGTTATTCGAGGTAAAGGAGCGTACTGAAGTTGGCGATTTAGAGGTGATCGTCGCGTAGCTTGGGGCTTGGGGGAGAATTGAACATGGAGCGTGGCGTGGGACCTAGGCTAGAGAGGTGGGGCGCCATAATCGCTGTAATGACTAAGCCAATCTGGCCCCTTTTCCCATTAGCCAGCCATTAAGCTTTTGACAATTCTAGGATCATCTCATCGTGAACATTTTGCTTCAGTATCGCCATCAATTTCTGTTTATTCAATAAGATTTTCATTTTCGAAGCACATTCAATCTCTAGTATCCTCTGTAAAAACCAATTATCACAGTTATCCTAGTGTCGTACCAAATTCAGGTAGCTGGGCATCTGCTTCTACCTCTACTAGTATATGTGCCTAAGGTATCAATCAACATACAACAACTACCCTGCTAATTTCCGACGTCAAAATTATTACATGTATCTCACTCCACATATATAATCACATGCTCAACACACAATGTGTTATGATGCACCCACTTCCGCTGTCCGGCAAGTTTATACAGGGCTGATCTCCTTCCTCTCCCTCGTGCTGGCCTGTGTATCCACAGTATGGCTTTTTCCAATACTCCTCCAGCTCTTCAGACTACCGAAGCTGATCGTGCGATGGAACTTGCGGCCATGCTCCTCGCCACCCTGTGAAAAGGCACCCCTCACGACAGCAGCATCCTCGAGCAGTCTAAAGTGACGCTTAGTCAGCTTCCAGAGCTCCATGCCAGCGACAAAAAGGAGAGTCGTAGCGACGACGAAACCCCATTCCCAACTTATGCCCATGTGTTTGAAGACACTGGTGTTAAGTGTCGGAATGTAAACGACGGGAAACACGCTGATAGCACCCAGCACTACGGCCCAGAACAAGAACTTGTTTTCGTAAATATCCTTAAACAGCGGGAACTTGGAGTTATCGTCGGGGTTGAGCCGGAACATGGATCGCCGAATATCCTTGAATTCCCACGCGCTGATGAGGATGAGCCAGGTCAACTCGGCGAACACTGTCGCTCGCGCGCGGAAGACGGGCTCGCACACTTCCGAAAACAGCGTGTTGCAGTCTCTGCCGAGCTGCCCGTCGTTCACGCCGTAGATGATTATGACGAAGGTCATGAGCGATAGGGTGCCCATGAGAAGCCCGTACACGGTCATGTCAATCAGAATCTGGTTCGTGAAGACGCCGCGCTTCCGGTCGTGAGGAGGCTTGCGCATGACTTCGCGGGAAGCTTGTTCGCGACCGAGGCCGAAGGCGGGGAAAGACGAGGTCACCATGTTGATCCAGAGAATCTCAAGGGGAGAGATCGGGAATACTGAAAAGCCCGACTCGTCCTGGATACCGAGCCCGCATATCAGCAGGATAACTTCGCCGATATTCGAGGTCAGTAGGTGCAGGATGAATTTTTGGATATTATCGAACATGCGCCGACCTTCGCGGATGGCTGCGACTATCGAGTTGAATTTGTCGTCGGTCAGCACGATCTTTGCTGCTGATTTAGCTACATCAGACCCGGAACCCATGGCGATACCAACATCGGCGCGGGACAGAGATGGAGCATCATTAACACCATCGCCAGTCATTGCCATATAAGCTGACCTTCGCCGCAGGGCCTCGATCATGCGGGTTTTGGTATCTGGTGCACAACGCGCTAGGACGAGTGGCAACTCGGGAAGGGCATCGATTTCCGCGTCAGATAGCTTATCAAAGTCGGTTGCCTTCTGTACGACTGCATTCGCTACATCGCGGCCCAGGATACTGAGGTTCTTAGGAATGATGCCCACTTCTTTAGCAATTGCCTCAGCCGTTGCGGGATGGTCACCAGTCAGCATATGCACCTATAAAATTCTTGGTCAGCATTTACTTGATCATGGAAGAGACGGATTGAACTTGTTCCAATAGGGAGTACCTACCTTTATGCCAGCAGAAGAACATTCTGCGATTGCCGGTGTCGTCTCCTTTCGTGGGGGATCGTAGATACCCGCAAGGCCAAGTAGGGTGAGACCACTCTCGACGCGACCGCGAACAGTCTCGTCGTGTTCGTGACTCTTGGCAGCCTTTTCTTCGTACTTCCCTTCCCATGGCCGCGAAGCAATAGCAAGCACCCGTTGGCCTTGGCTGGCAAAGGTATCCATCTGCTTCAAAACCCTCTCCTTGTATTCTTTGGTCATGGGTTCACCCCCAACACCAACAGAGGAGCAGAGTTCAAGCACTCTTTCGACGGCACCCTTAGTCAATACCATGCTATGATCCATGTTCGGGCCATTGTAGATGACAGACATACGCTTGATACCGCTGTCAAAGGGGAATTCGGCTATTTGCTTCCAGCCATCCGCTTCCATAGCCCTCTTGCCCTTCTGAAATCGATGCGCGAACACCTGTAGAGCTATCTCTGTTGGCTCGCCTGTGACTTGCCATTTGGGATGGCCCTCCTGAGGTTCTAACTCATGCCTAACGGTCGCAAGGTTGCAGAGTGCCGCGGAGAGAAGGAACGCTTCCAGTTCGGGGTTCATGGTAGCCTCTTTTTCGTCTTCCTTTTTGGGTTTAGAAGGACTGAGCTTCTCACTAGGCACGTCGAATTTAAGGACTGCCGCGCTGCGCTCCTGGTCGAAATCTCGTTTTTCGGGCTCCTGACTCTGATCCTCTGCGTTGGAGGACGTGACAATTCCCTCGATGGGGTTGCTCGGATGTTTCGAGTCCTTGACTGTATAGATTGTCTTAGACGGGATCCAGACTTTTCGAACAATCATAGCCCCCTGAGTCAGTGTGCCGGTTTTATCAGAGCAAATGTTGGTGACACCGCCAAGTGCTTCTAGGGCAGACAAATCCCGGACAACAACATTAGCTTTTCGCATGACGGTTACAGCCACTACCATTGTAATAGTAAGGACTCTAGATAGAAAGCTACCGTTAGTGATGTTATTACGCGATTATCCTGTACGAGGGGAACTTACGCAACGAGAGATTCGGGGATAATAGCAATGCCAGTGCTGATGGCATAAATGATAACTTCGTGAGGAATATTGAACTTGTTGACGGCAAAGACGATTACCGCTAAGAGTAGGGCGCAGCCGAAAAGTATGTAAGCCAGTTTTGAAAGCTTGACCTGAAGCGGTGTCCCTTCAGTCAGCCCAAGAAACTTCCCAATGAAGTCGTATGTACGCTTGGTTAATCCAACAATGGGCTGCCGTTTTCCGTATTTCTTGTAGTTCATGGATCGACCGGCTTTGCGATGCTTCTTGGCCGTTGAAGCAGCAATTTTGCCGACTTCGGTTTGCATTCCGGTAGAGATGACGACACCTCGGCCACGGCCTTTTCGGACCGTTGTCGTGCCATAGCCAATATTAATTCGATCACCAATACCAAGCTCTTCATCCTCCAGGTGTTCAACTATCTTCTCGACAGGAACGGACTCTCCCGTGAGTGATTGTTCGTCAGCAGCCAGATTCATGGCTTCAAACAGGCGAACGTCGGCAGGGACCGTGTCTCCCATCTTCAGGATAACAATGTCTCCGGGTATAACCTCAGCACTGTATAAATATATTAGCAATAAATGATGTCATGTGATTATGAAGGGGTTCCGTACTTCGGAATGACCTGGGTTCTACCATCACGAAGTACCATAGCACTAGGAGCAGAGAGAGCCCTCAAAGCGTCCATCTTTTTCTCCGCGCCATACTCCTGATAAAATCCAATAGAGACATTAAGCACGATAACAGCCAGCAATACTCCCCCCTCTACCCAGTCTCTTATAGCAAAACTTAATGCCATAGCAAGAAAAAGGATCTAAAAGCTCAGATCAGTATTGCCGCGCCAATAGTGATACTGGGGATGTCTTACCAAGATCATGGCGTTGAATAGCTGCTTAAGGAATATCTTATACCAGGGAATAGCACCACCAACGTCAAGCTCATTGGGTGGATACTGTTCCTGTAGCCGTGCAACCTGAGCAGAGGATAGACCTCTTTCCAGGTGGGTATCGAGTGCTTTGGCAACATCTTCAGTCGTTAAGAGGAAGGGGTGACGCTTAAATTGACCAGCCATTGAATCGAAGGAGGGGCCTACACGAGTTGTACCCGAATCAGGGCCTGGGTCTTCATAGGGGGGTATGTCTAAAGGATCGATCGTCTATAGTAGAAGGATATGAACCTTTACGTACCTAGGTAGGTAGGTATGTAGCTAGTTCTATTCTAGATGATTTCTAGAAAGAGATTGTCAGATAATGTGATTTAATCACCAACATTAAGCTACCCGACACGGGGGAATCTCGTGTTTATAACCTTGATTGAAGCAAAAGATTCATTCGATTCCATGACATTACGCCACGAAAGATACATGTTCTTCTCCATTACATCACAAGCGCCAAGCGAAACCAAGAAGACTTATCACGACCACGATGCATCTTATAATGCTTGGGAATATGCTAAGTTCCCCAGAATGTAGTTTAGTCTCGACTTCGAGAAGATGAGACTCTGTGATTGGTCGACATAGGTTGGAATCTTTGGTATAGGGCCAGTACCAAGAAAGCCAAAACGTTAGACATATGGCTAGACATCACTGCATCGGACGTGGATGAGGCTCCTAAGGACAATGGGTAGCGGCGGAGTCCTGCACTATATTCAAAGAAACTCGGGTGCACCCCTTTATAAGATCTCACGAGGCTTGGCCCTAAGACCATGCAAGCCTTGGCTTCTTAGCACCAAGCCTTGGCATATAGAACAGGATTGTTCAGGGGAGGGCTCGCAATGCTGGATGCTGTTGATTAGGTAGATATGCTGCTGATTTGCGAGTCGTGATGGAGTGCACAAAGCAGCGCTAAATCGTGTAAAGTGGACCGTCCGATTAGATAACCCCTACAGACCTTGCCTTTGCGACCACGTGACGCAACCGGCCATCGCCTTGATTCTTGGCCGAAATGTCTTGGCGGTAGAATCTCGGCTCATCGGCATTTCTCGACCAGATTCATCCTTGGAATTTTCATTCTGGCGCCTCGGAAGAACCCAACCCAACATTCTTGCTTGCCATCTGTCTTCCACATCATATTGCCCGCATCATGATCACGCAAGCTGACAAGTTTGAAACCCATCCTCCCAACAATGTGGATCGCCCAAATTCCCCCCTCATTCCCCCATCTCTCCAGGAGCTTTCCAAGAGCTTTCCTACCTACCTATCATGCCACTGGACTCTACCACTTTGACATAAGCCTTCAATTACACGAACCATTCGATCTGACTTTTGGAAAATATTCAAGATATGAAAAGGCTGGTCAAGCTGACTAAACTGAGTTTCTCTCCTGTTGGATTATTCAGCTATGACGTCCTAAATCATGTGCGAACAGTTCGAGCTGGATGGCATGGGACGGTGCAATATCTCCGATACAAAGCGTCATTTTGCCAGCTGATTAATGGCACCGAATAACTCTCACTAGTCGGCCACAACGTTTAAGCTTGCTGGAACCAAAGAAAGACCAAGTGTCTACTCGAAGTCTATGTTGTGGCCATGTTTGTTTCGGTCCGTCGTCTGTCCCGGTTTAGACGAAGAGACATAGAGCAGCTGGGAAGTTGACCCATTTCGTCCACTACACTACTACATAGTAGACTGGAATGCTGTACCTAGCTTGCTTAGCTGCATGGCTCGCAAGTGTGTAGTCGGATGTCTCTTGGGTAATTTCCTAGGGCGCAGATCTGGGGACAGCCTCGCAATCATCCTGCAGCTTCCCCTCATTGGTAGTCGGATGCAAGTGTTCCCTAGCTTCCCTGCTCCCTGGCGTTTCTGCTACGAGGTACATGCCATGTTTGTGTCCCGGTTGCGTAAGGATCTGGCAGTAATGTGGGAAGAAGCTTCGTCCTCAAATAGTTTTCCCGGGCCGCTGTCGCGTCTGATTCGTTCGTGCTACTGACTGTGAGATGGATCAAAGAAGCTTGACCGACCTCACCTCGATTTCTCCCCATTTCTGTTTTCTTGCCCTTCTTCTTCGCGCTATCCTCTACGGACAATCTTGAAGTTTTCAACATCGAAAACCCGAATTTCATCATATTTTCACAACATTAGCACTCTCAGGCCCTCACTCCACCATCATTATCCCTCCGTATCCGTCGCAGCGCATATACTGTACACCACCTACGGCTAGCTCTTCTGACGTCATCAATATGGCCGACATCATCGTCAACGGCATCGAGAAAGGTATTGTCTCTTATAAATCCATCTATAATCTGACGTAGATGTACTTGCGACCTTACCCGGGTCCAATTGAAGTATTGGGAGAGCTGCGCACGGAGATGCGCCAGTGCGACCAGATCGCGACACGCAAGTAGCACAGTGCACTAACAGTACAGATCCAGGCGCAAGTAGTGAAGCGACAGTACCCGAGCCGCAACCCAGTCTTCCTCCAGTCGCCAAAGGCCCTTTGAACGTAGGGGAGGAGTCAATGGTGCCTTCAATTGCGACCAACGCCACGACCGCCAATACAGAGACGGCAGCCAGCGCTGAGCCCGCAACGCAAAACGATTCTGTCATCAATTCCAAAGAGGAGTTGACCGAGAAGTTGGAGGAGGCTGACAAATTGGCATCGCAGCCAGAGAAGCCTGCTGATACTGTGTCCGAACAACCCACCGTCACGCAGACCGCTACGGAGGCTGCGACGACTGATGGACCGTCACTCCCGAACGGTGAGATTAAGGAGCCACCAAAGCCGGTCACCATTGAAGAAATCCGCGACCAAGATATGCCTGCCGCACCTGCACCCCCTGCTCAGCCTAGCGAGATGACCGGTGCCCTTCCCGTTGGCAACCCATCGGATGATGCGGCAAAGGCCGAGCCCGTGAAGGCGACTACCGAGACAGACAAGGCGGAGATCGCCAGCACTGGGGATAAGCGCAAAGCAAGCGATGCCGAAGTGGCCAATGGTGACGCTGCCGCCAAGGAAGACGCGCCGGTCGAGAAGAAGCAAAAGACTAACGGAGCTACAAACAACAGCGCCCCTAAGAAGGTTGGCCGGCCCAGGAAGGAAAAGAACGCAGTAAAGCCGAAGCCAGCTGTTGGTAGAGCAGCAAGGAAGACCCGAAGCCAGGGAGCGGCTGATTGAGTCGATTGCAACGGAATCAGATGAGTAAATCTTGCTCGGTTTTTTTTTTCTTTTCTCCTTTTCATTTTCCATGTGTCGATTCAGGTCTCTACCATAGGGTTACGGATTCGGAAAACAGGAGGCGCGGTTCGAGGGGAGGCTCCGTTTCCATTGTTTCCGTGGGGACAAAATAGGGTGGAGTCTTGTACGTCCAGGGATTTCTGTACATAGGGCACTCTCACATCCCAACGATAAAAGCAGATTTGTTAGGCTTAGGATCTCGTCGCCTCCCTGATCCCGGGTGTAAGACGAGGGGGCTTGTCGGCGCACATGTTTAATGGGTTGGTCGGCAGAGGTTGCGATATGGTGTATTACGCTAAAGACAAAATAATACAATACGCATAGATCAGACGCATCGCGCATGTCGCTTTTGATTGTGAATGTAATTAGATCTCATCAAGCTAGAGGAATATTATCTGAAATCGGGATTTTTCATGTTATATTGCGCGTTATCTGATCACTTGAAGGTCTAAGTACACTAAATCTTATCGTGTATGAATGCATTTATCTTCACACTAGGTACTTCAAGATAATCATAAATTGCTTCTTACTGATTCAAGAACTCGCGCAAAGTTCATGATAAGTATAGGACCTGATGTCAGATCATAGGATGCTTAGAGACTTGACCATGGTGTAGCTACCCAGGTACCTAAATATTCGTTACGCGCCTAATAGTTGTATGGAAGAGGATGAATTGTTATATCTATTATTGTATACGGGTGTCCTATCTACCACTTTCCACACACAAGATCGAATGTGGAACAGAATCAACCTACTAGCTAAAGGTGGGCGGATAGGTACCTAAAGTAGTGAAACGCGTATAGACCTGACTGGATGTGATATACGCGTACTCATAGGATATGGAGGCAACCTCAGGTATGTACAGAGTTTGCCTTATTCGTGGATAGCTAAGTACGTTTGATGATTCGACTGGTGCACGGCGTATATGGAATGATCAGTAACTCCACTGTTACATGTAGGTTGAGGTACGATCATGTTGCGAACGTGAGGAATGGAGCGTCAAATGGATATTGGCACAATAAGATGCTTAAACTGCATGAATACGGGGGTAGCTTGAGTTTTGGGTCATTCGCCCACATAATCATGGGAAGCCCGAGTCTTTGATCTGATGTATAGAGGTAGGATTAGACTGTGTTCAGGCTGCTAGTAGTAAGCTAGGTACCCAATGCAGCTGTGATAGTTTCAGTATGACAAGAGATGAGCTATGCTTAGGGATAACTGTTCAGCCATAGCAGTATGTAGGAATATCGACAGCTTGTTGAAGTTCCCGCGGGACTCAACAATTTCAAGTTTATCATTAAACTTCGCAGGTATCAGGTGAAATGCTTCCCGAGAAAATCCATGCCAGTGAGATATCTTGACATGTAAGATTATAGCCTATTGGGAATGAGTTTGCCTAGGGCGTCGATTATCTTCACGGAAGTCGAATTCCATTACCCATGATACTGCGACGAAAGCGAATGTCGTCTATTGTGTCGTCAGTGGTAGACTCGATTTGTTGGGATTGCTCGAGCAACAATCTCTCAGCTGCATCAAGACGCGGCGATTCCCGAGTCCTCTACCAGGCTATCACGCCGTAGAATATAATAAGATGCTAATAATAGCCAAATCATAACAGAATCGATCTGACGTTTTCGATATTTCTGGCAGCACGAGAAGAAACTCCGAGTCAGACACTTACTCGGGTACATTTTAGGGTGCCACGTGGTCGATCTTGCAGCGTAGATAGTTATAGATCGTTACACAGATACCCGAGACCTTCGTACCTAACGTTAGATGGCAGGTGACGAGCTAGCTGACCTCGGAACAAAACGTTTACTTCAGTCGCGTCCTAAATAGGCAGACAGATCATGTATAACAGAGCATACGACTTATAACGTAGATTTATTTTCACAATTGGTTGTTACTTACAAGCCCTGAAATGCTAGATATTTTATGCGATGCCAAGGATGAGGTTCTCTGGAATTGAAGCATGTTCCCGTGACCCTGGTTCGGGATCAGCGACCCTTTACGACGTCCAAACTTTTGGATGCAACTTTGTACGTGTGCTAGATCAATCGAGTCAACGAAGTGACTTCTGCGGGCGAGAATCTTTACTTCCCTATTCTATACACATTGTAGATGAAGAAATTTTGATATCGAGGCGTGTTAGTCAGGTTCATATATGTAGACGCGTGACACCGAACAGTGACCTACCTGCCTGCCTACTTACCTCTTACCTACAGGCCGTTCAAATGGCTTACTCGGAAGCTCGTGGCCAACAATGTCTCGCATATCTGGTTCGAAAAAAGCTCGTATTCTGGAATGACCCACCAAAGTTACCCTCCAACCCCACAGTCCCATTGGTGAAAGCGGCAGTGCTCGCCCTAGCATCGGCCAGTCAAAAATAGAATTCTGGGAACTTGAGTAGCCGGCATACGCGATTGGAGAAAATGGTCGAGTGTTGATGTCTTGAGCTTCTTGCCCAGGGGAAAGAATGGTCTTTATATGGGACGGGTAAATAATATGTTTTCTTGTATCGATGTATCTATCATTCGTTAACACCGAACTTGGTTTTTGCGACGAAAAAGTTGAATCTCCTGCTGTATGGCCGAGGGTTAGTCATGAGTTAAGGTTATCTACGCTTTCACATGCGAGGATCCATGCTCCTCTTATTTAGGTAGGCTATTGAGGGAGTAGAAATGCTGGATAACATGCAGCATGCATGCAATTGTTTTATTCAGGGATTGAGTTCATTAGGTTAAACCGATCTTGCTCTGCGTTTCAACAAATTGAAGGACTATCGATATGGCCTTATCCACCTCGCTTATATCCATATACCAGGCAGTCCTACTGTCTAATTGCATTCATCTAAAGAACCCCCCTGAATTTTCGTTGCCTAGGCGGGCTAGCTCGAACGTGTTCCCCTGGAGGGCGAGCCATCTTTCGTCATTCCATTGCATCTCCTGGTTCTAGAAAGGATCTCGAGTAGGGTCGTCAGTTTCCATTTTTCTAAAATCCCTTCGTACATACAACTCATTCGTTTCTCCCATATTATTTACTCTGTAGATGGTATTTGCCTTCCTCTTTATACCTACATATGCAACAAGTGCATAACTACGCCATTCGTGTTGTTCTTTATCCTTATCCCGAAAACAAGACGATCGACCTATCGAACATCGAACCTCGAACCTCGAACCTCGACCCTATCCGATCCGATATAGGTGTGACCCGACTATCGCTCCCTACATCCAGTCTATACCTATATTACCATCGTCGACTCCTCGATCCAGACCTACTTGATATATCCTACCTACCTCCTCCCTTTACTCGTGTAACCGAAGTCTCTCAGACCCGCATCAGCGGTTGCGTCGCTCGTTTGCACCGCTTTGTGGCATTCAACTATCACCACCGCCTTTGTTGAGAGACAAGAGTCCATCTTGTAGCCGGAAAAGGTGCTTTGCAAAGTCATATTGGAATACTGGGGGCTTCTTACAATAGGAACCTGCGAATACGACGAGGTCCTTCACGCCTATACTAGTAGCTGGACGAATGCTTTCTATACGGTCCTAAATACATCCCGTAAACGATCTATCCTCGAGAAGGCCCCCCCTAAAGTCCGAGAGGCGAAAATTGGGCGTGAACCACGACAAACAACTGGCCCTTAACGGGCTTCCTCGTCAAAAATGGATTCCTGGAATCACATTCGGCATCTTATGACCAGGGATGATGCACTGACTCCAGCTCAAGAGTTGCTGGAATTGTTACAAAATCCCTTCAAGCAGACGGTAAGGAAACGATACTCTTGCAACTGCAAAATATGATGCTAACCTCAAGTTTCGTTAGCTGACGGATGGTGCCATTTGGTCTGCGTTGGGTACCTCAGTAGGGTTCACTGCCTTTATAGCGATCGCATTTTCATTTGTTCGACCGTACAATTCCGTAGTCTACGCACCCAAGCTCAAACACGCCGATGAGGAACATGCGCCGCCTCCGATTGGCAAGGGATATCTAGCATGGGTCCTGCCGTTATGGAGGACGACAGAGAAAGACGTGATAGCCCATGCAGGCATGGATGCTGCTCTGTTCTTGAGATTTACGAGGATGTGCCGCAACATCTTCCTGACTCTTGGTGTCGTAGGATGCTCCATTCTTCTACCTGTCTACTACTCGCTCAACGGCGACAAGACAGGTAACCTGCAATGGTTTATGAGGCTGACACCTTCTAATGTCAGCGACCAACCCATTTGGGCCCTTGTGGTGACAGCCTATGCTTTCAACATCATAATCATAGGATACTTATGGTGGAACTATAGGCAAGTGCTTCAGCTAAGACGCATATACTTTGAAAGTAAAGAATATCAGCAGAGCTTGTCTGCTCGTACTTTAATGGTCGGTTCATGCTTTTCCCGCCAATGTTTGAGTCGTAACTTATCTAGGCTTAGTTGAACGATCTTCCCAAGAAACATACCACCGACGAAGGCATTGCGAGAATCATTGATGACGTTGTCCCAGAAGCTTCATTTGCCAAGACTACCACCGCTCGCAACGTTAGGGACCTGCCCAATCTGATTCAGCAGCACGACCATACTGTGCGGAAGCTCGAGAAAGTGCTAGCTAAATATCTCAAAGACCCTCAACACCTACCAGAGCGCCCCAAGTGCTTACCTTCAAAGAAAGACCCTTCATTCAGCACGTATCCTCCAAAGACGAAAGTTGACGCTATCGAATATCTTACTCAGCGGATAAAGGAACTTGAGATCGACGTAAAATCCGCCCGAGCAAGCATAGACAAACGCAGCACCTTGTCTTACGGCTTCGCGAGCTACGATGATATCTCCGAGGCCCATAGCATCGCATACGCCCTGCGCAAGAAGAAGCCAAAAGGCGCCACCATTGTCCTGGCTCCGCGGCCTAATGATATTATTTGGGAGAACATGCCGCTCACCCCGGCGAATCGGAGCTGGAAAAGAATATGGATCAATTTCTGGATTCTCGTATTAACGCTCATTTGGATTGCGCCCAGTGCCATGATCGCCATCTTCCTGGTCAACTTGAGTAACCTGGGGTTGGTTTGGCCAGCTTTTCAAACCCAGCTATCTGGAAACACCGGTTTCTGGTCTATCGTCCAAGGTGTGGCGTCTCCGGCCATCTTATCTCTGGTTTACATTGTCCTTCCTATCATCTTCCGCCGACTGTCCATTAGGGCTGGTGATCGTACGAAGACTGGACGCGAGCGCCACGTCGTCGCCAAGCTGTATGCGTTCTTCGTCTTCAACAACTTGGTTGTCTTCTGCCTCTTCAGCACAATATGGAATACGGCTTCTTCGATTGCCAAAACACCAAACGATGCCTGGACCACTGTGTCCAACACTGGCGTTGCCTTATTCGTGTCGTTATGCCAGATCTCATCATTTTGGGTTACCTGGTTGCTACAAAGGAACTTGGGCGCGGCCATCGACTTGGCTCAATTATGGACCCTAATCTACAGCTTTTTCATGCGCAAGTTTTCGAGCCCTACGCCGAGAGAGATGATTGAACTTACTGCGCCCCCGGCTTTCGACTATGCCAGCTACTACAATTACTTCCTGTTCTACTCCACTGTGGCGTTGTGCTTTGCTGGTCTCCAACCTCTTGTCCTTCCCGCTGCAGCTCTGTACTTTTCTATCGATGTATGGCTCAAGAAGTATTTGCTGCTGTATATTTTCGTTACGAAAACAGAGTCTGGGGGGATGTTCTGGAGGGTATTATTCAATCGCTTCATTTTTGGGACCATCCTCTCAAATCTGGTTGTATTCCTAACAACTTGGGTTCACGGTGATGGGGTTCATACGATGTTCTATGCGTCCACTCCTTTGCCTATCATCATGATTATGTTCAAGATCTACTGTTCGAAGACTTTTGATGCTAAGATCCGCTTCTACTCGACCCGCAACGTCCAGAAGCATCGCGAAGGGGTATTGCCATCGCGGAAAGATCCACTCCGTTCAGCCGGACTTGCCCACCGGTTCGGCCACCCAGCCCTATATAAACCTCTCATCACCCCGATGGTGCATGCCAAAGCTCAGAATATTCTAGCCTCGATATACAAGGGCCGCCTGTCAGATGGCCGAGAAGCCTACTCTGGAGATACGATGTCCACGTCTGGGTACTCCGATGCTTACGTTATGAACTCGATGAGCTCCGGCAAACCGGGTAAAGTGGCAGGCCTGCCCGGATTCGAAATAGTACCTGAGTCCAAGCTTGATTTCGAGTACTATAAGACTCGTTCTGAATTTGCAGCTGAACATGGCGGCGGCGATATCTTCGGTCGTTCGAACGATGTTATGCGCCCAGGCACTCCTGGAAGCATGTGGACTGGTAGTGACCCGCCCTCTAGGACTGGAAGCCCTACCATACCAACCATTCCGAGGATGCAGAGCCCAGGACCTGGACCGGGAGGCAGGTCTTACTCGCCTAGTTCCGATGCAGGCATGACTTATCCGGGCGGATACGTCCAAGCATTAGGTAGCCCCTACGCCCCAGAAGCGGGCACTGGCCGCTCACGTAGCCCATTTTATGCGCATGGGAACGATAGCGGTTCCAACTTGGTGGGTAACGCAGCGGCGATGCCGATGGCTACCCCCGGGACACGGGAACAAAGTCCTATGAGGGCACCGGGTGGTGCGGGAATGCTAGGGGGCGGTCCGCGGGGCTACGGCGGTTTGCCACAGGAGGAAGACCTCGGAGCTCCCGAACACGACCCCATGCAGTATAACTACTTCCGAGAGGCACGCCATTCACGTAGATACTAGCGACACCAACGGAGGTGGGTGTATATACATACAGACTCGGTGTAACTAAGACAAACATTTCGTGTATTCATAGAGCGGTCTTACGGAAGAGAGGCGCGACGGGGCATACAAACGGGGTGTAGGCGTTTTTCTTTTCTTTCCTTATCTGATTACGAAGAGGGCTGAAGCCTGGCGACGGCTCGAGCCGAATGACGACTTTTCCGATCACTGAAAGTTATAAGCTGTAATAGAAAAAGAAAGAGCAGATGCATATGATGATCACGAAGCGGGTGCTTTTTCATCTTTCGGATAGATGGACGAGACAGGCCGGAAGCTCTACCACGTCACATCTTACATGCGATCTCTTCAACTTATGTAATCCGCGACGCTGAGAGAGTGACCGGCGCGCTCTGAGAGGCTCGCGCAAATATACTTCTAGCATCTTATACATTCTAAGATTGAGGTGTCTTTTGAATTCCGTGCTCAGGTTGTAGTCGATTAGATGCGCTTACATGAAGACGCCAAGGTGGTCGTGTGTGCCGTTCAGTAGACACATATCTCACAGCTTCTTTATGACAAACCAATACATCATGGTCGGCCGGAGAAAACTTTGTTCGCCCGATCTTGCATGCCTTGAAGCTTTCCCCGCTGCCGCCTGCATGAAATCTGCAGGTTGTGGGCTGTGTTGGAGCTGGGCACTGGGAGTTCCGCGAATATGCGACCTGGTGCTCTACTCTCAATCCATATAAGTTATAAGTTCGTCTCGGAGGCAATGTTTGCAATAAAAAAATCGGTTTCTCTCCACCAAAAGGCAGTACTTCGGTTTTACTTTCTTCGAGCATGGCCACTCCATTTGAGCTGTAAGACTATCAAAATTATCTCTCGCTTACGAGCGTACCTAAGGCACTCTTTTGGCTAACATAATGTAGCATCGCGGCTTCAAAGCCGTTCAGGATCCTCGTCGGACCCGACAAGAAAGAATTCACAATTCATACGGAGCTGCTAAGTAGAATGTCGAAGCCTCTTGATACTCTCGTAAATGGCGGGATGAAAGAAGCCGAGGAAGGCGTCGCCGAATGGCCTGAAGTCGACGAGGGGACGTTTGTTCGGTTTTGGGAGTTCGCATACACCGGTGATTATAGAGTCGTGGACCCTGTTAGCGATGCGTCTACGCCCTTGAAATCAACTAACAACAACGTAAATACGCCTGAGAATGAGTACAATGACAGTCAAGATTATGCAGAAGCACCACAAGATTATGCAGAAGCACCACAAGATTATGCAGAAGCACCACAAGAGGCGGAATACAAGGAAGATATCTGGGGCATGACTAGAAGAGTGTCATCAACGCCAAAAGATCAGATGTGGCAGCAATTCCAGAACCGATTTGGCACCGGGCAGCCGGCGGGGCAGCCGAACAGGGACCCGTTGGCTAACTACTCCAAGGTCCTGCTGTCGCACGCGTGCCTGTACGTCTTCGCCGACTACTACTGCGTGGACGCGCTGATGGCGCTGTGCCTGCGCAAGCTGCACCGGACGCTCAAGGTGTTCGACCTGCACGGGGGAGCGCGGGTCCCTGACGTCGCACAATTAATAGATTACTCATACAAGAACACGGTTGATACAGCCGGGGGCGAGCCCGATGGGTTGAGGAGCATGCTCGCGACGTACGCGGCGTGCAAGATCGAGGAGCTCTGGGGCAATGCCTACTTCCAGGACATCTTGGAGTCGGGCGAGGTCAGCAAGGCTATTATCGGGCAGTTGATGAAGAGATTGAGATAGGCACGGCCATGCTCGAGTGGTAATCTCATAGCTTAGTGTTTCTGCATTAGTGAATCTTTCCGTGGTCTCGAAACCGAACACCACGTTCCTATCCGAATAGAACAATGTGTTATTCGAGGGAAAAGATCTTCAAGCGTTAATAGCTAGTGAACAGCCATATGTATATTACTGTCCTTAGAACTGCATAAGATACTATATTGTAGTTTCTTAGGTTATCATGTATGCGGGAGTGTTACACGAACGAGGAGCTGCCGCAGCACTCATCTATTGGACCAGAAGCTGAACCCCCCAAGCCGAATACCAGAAATCAGCCCGCCCAGGCAGACATGAGGGGATTTTTCTCAATTCCTATTCTCCCTCATAGAGAACACCAACAACATGCGAAAGCATTTCGATGGATCCAGTGAGCGCGATTGGTGTCGCTGCTGCCGCCGTGCAGTTCACCGAGCTGACTTTCAAAATCACGAAACGGATTGCCGTCTTCGCCACTCTAAGCTTTCGTTGAAAGCCTGCGCAACCAGCTTCGTCTCCTCGACCACACCTGTCGGCGAATCAAAGAAGGCCTTACGAACTATCAAGACAAGTTTAAACCCGACGAGGTTACCACGCTCGACGATTGCCTATCGAGCCTCGGGAGCTACGGGAGGGAACTAGACGAGTTGCTTGGCAGGTATCTCCCAAGTAGCAATGCCTCGATCCCGGTTAAACTGGTAGCAGCCCTGAAGACCATCGCCGCTGATATCAAAATCAAGTCTGTGGTTGACAGAATCAAGGAATTACATGCTGTACTAGACATTTTTATTATTACTTGGGCGGCCTTCAAAGATGGCGTTATTCTCGATGCGCAATGTACGGCCGATATCCGAAATGAAAACGACCGACAGCGATCACATCATGACACAGTTTACAGGGTGTCTCGCCACGAGGTTCGACACTTCGTCGAGAGACCTTTGGTTCTCGATGAGATTGATCGCCTTCTTCATGATACGGACGCTCGCCAGCCTAGGACTGTTATATTGCAGGGGATGGGCGGGCAGGGGAAAACGCAGCTGGCCCTTAGATACTGTGCAAACGTCAGATCACGGAATATTCATGACTGCATATTCTGGATAGATGCTTCGACTAGAGCGTCTACTATACGAGGGCTTGAAGAGGTTTCCGAAGAGCTGAATGACAGTGATCAGGCCTTACTCGATTCCGATGCCCGGATAGCCTTCGTAAGGCGGAAATTGGCGACTAATAGCTCAAAATGGCTGTTGGTATTCGACAATTATGACGACTCAGCTGCATTTGACCTTCGCGACTATATACCTAGCGGCATTTCTGGTCATGTGTTGATTACCAGTCGAAGTACGGACACCGAGAGGATTGGTCCGATGATACATATTTCCGGCATGAGTGAAGACGAGGCGATACAATTACTTTTCAAGCAGATCGATGTCCTTCATGACGGGACAAATCATGTCGCCGCAGCTGAAATTGTCAAGCGACTAGGCTACTTGCCGCTCGCAATAGATCAAGCCGGCGCCTACATGAACGCAGAATGTCTTCCATTAACGAATTTCCTCGATCACTACGAGCAATCAGCGAGAGAGGTCCTCGAGTCAGTTCCAAGTTTATGGGAGTACAACGAACCCGCCACTAAGGATGCGAAAACCGTATATACAACTTGGAGTCTCTCGTTTACTCTGCTGAAGCCAAACACTCCGACTGGTGCCTTGAAAGTTACCGTCCTCTCATTGCTGGCTTTCTTTGACGAGCATGAGATTTCCGAAGAGATTTTCGAGGTTTATTACTCTACAGATGTCAGTGGTCGGCAACTTGAGTGTATGACTCTGTTCACAGACGAAAAACAGCAGTGGTCGGGTACGAAATTTGACAGTGTAATGCGAGAGTTTTTGCAACTGTCGTTGATCACTTCCCACGATATGAAGAGGAAAGAGACCAAATACTCTGTTGTATCACTTCACCCTCTCGTGCGAGATTGGGTCAACCTGCGTCAGAATATTGAAGCGCACCGAGCAAACTTCACAATATTCACCAGACTTCTGGCGGCTAGTCTCTCAGTCAAATTTTGGGAAGATTCACATCTCGATCATGGGTTTAGAATGTCCAGTGCTGCGCGACGTCGACTGGAAAGGCATGCCGTTCTCTGGATGAAGACGTTTAAAAGGCATAGGCCTAATCTCCGCCCTACCGTCATAAGTTCAGGGCGTGATGGGCGTTTTGCAGCAATCACTGCTGAACAGCTTCTGGCCTGTTTTCTAGGCGAGACTGGACAAGTTGAGGGTCACTACGAAATATCGCAATGGCTCTGGGAGACTTGTAATACGTCAGACGGTCAAATGGTACAAATCAAATTTAGCGCAGGTTGCGAAGAAGTACTCAGTCTTTGGTCAATGAGGCGAAGTGAAGAGGCAAAGGCCAAAAGCCAAGAAAAGTATCAATATTGGAAAGCAGTACTGGGTGATGATGATTGCTCGGCAAACAATATGCTCCATATTAGCTTTCTTACATTTGTTTGTTCTCTGAGCCGAACCCCCTCTATGCAAGACAAGAGGGATACCATCGCTCTTTGCCAACGTGAATTGGACAGAATACCAAACGACATTCAGAATCTGCCTAAACGTCAACAGTTATTGATCGAGACTCTATACGCAGCTGACCGTTCGAAGCAAAAGGCTGTTCGAGATTCGATACTTAAAATCATATTGGACGAAGTAGGAGTGCGTTGGGGCAAAGACTATCGCAAAGAAATATGGTCTATCGATAATTGGTTCGATGTCACACAGATTTGTATCGGTGTATCAGACGACCTCGACTTCATGGAACAACTTACCGACGCAGCGGTTGAATGGGTCTTGGATAAGTATGGACCAGACCACATTGAGACTCTCTATCTTTTCAACCTAAGAACCAAAGCTCTCTTGAGAATGCATAGGCTTACCGAAGCAGAGGCTATGGCTAGGAACATCGTTAAAACAGTCACAGGAGCATGGGGGGCTCGCCCTTCTTTATATGGTCATGTCTACAAGACGTTGGGTGACGTCCTATATACACAGGGGAGATACGAAGAAGCTTACAAGGCGTACAACTCTGTGCCTTTAGACAGACGCGGGCCAAATTCAGGAATCGATAACATGACCATACTGTCCAACTGCGGAAGAGCCGCAATGAAATTTAACCCCGCACTCGCTGATGCTCATTTCACGCTGAGATATCAGCTCTCTAAGAGGATTGACGACTGGGACGACATCATCAGGGACGTCATGTGCCTGTACGATGCTAGAGTACGAATGGGAACGGAAAAAGCGAAGCGAGGAGCACTGGATGTCCTTATTGAAGGGCTTGAGGTGTACGGCCTCAAAATTGTGTATCGCCTAAGAAACACCCCACGGAAGTCCCTACGGGAAATTGGTGCGACGATAAACCTAGATGATCCAATTTCAGTTCCGTCGTCGGCTATAGATGAGTGTGTCCTGAAGTTACTCTTGACGAGGCTTGGGAGATATTTTGGCTTTGAACTATTGATTCGAATAGGAATGAGTCTATTGGAGACCAAGAGCGTTAACCCCGCAGAGCAAGCATATTGGTTGGCCAGGATCTCGTTTGAAAAGGGCACAAATATGACCGAGCATGTCATAACTAACTTTATTCAGTATGCCTTCGATTACACGGCACGGCACTTCGAACTATATGGTGATAAGCAGAGGATTCATGATACGCTCGAATGGGCGAAACTTATGATCTGTGGCAAACGTGAGAATGGGATGAACGGCCTTCAAAAGTGGTGGGACAATAGGACTTCCCTATTACTGAAATTTATTGGATCCGCTGTAACCGAAGGGAGAGGAAGACGAAGAAGATGGTGGAGATGAAGAACATGACGGCGAGGATCGAGAGAAACACGCCGAGAACGACGGAAGGAACGCCATGGTCGCTAGCTAAGGCAGCGATAAAAGTGGTCTACACCTATCACTCACTGCATAATCCGCCCCTCCCGAGATTAGACGAAAGCATCGTGTTAATTTGAAGCCAATTCAAAGGTTATCTGATAGGTTCTCTCGAGCGGTGTATTTCAGTTCTTCCGGGCCCTCCTCTTCGCCATCGGAACCATCTATACAACGTGGTCTTGGGTCCGCACATAGCGTTGCTGCCTCGCTCGCTGGAACCGCTACCGCCAAGTTGGCGCGATCGTAGCTTATGACGAAAGATCCGAGCATACCTAATAAGACACGCTAAGTAGGGGAGCGGTCGGATTGTGTTGGATTGACAATTGTACAATAAATCAAAGTAAAAGCAAGAATACGCGAATCGATGTTGTAAGTGGCTTGATTGAATAAGCTAAAAATAGAATGCGAAGCCCTGGCCTTAAGCCAAGGCTGCAGCGTGGGGTATGGCCCCAGCCACGCTAGCCTCACCACGTGAGCTAGCGTGGCTTGTGCCACACATCCACGCACATCCTATTCCAACAGATTGTATCCTGGTGTACTCAGACTGCACGAGATATATGATCATGGTATTGATGTTATTATTAACTCTTATTATGGCGTTGAGCAGGCTGATTACCTAAGTTACCAATACCCTCAAGAGTTGGCGACGGCGCTGTTTCAAATGTGTCGGAAATGGATTGATGGTAAGTTTCAGGGGGCAAGACATTCGTACTAATCCACGGCGCATAGGCATCTAAGCGCATTTTCAATTTACATATGTATGCGATTAAATTTCTAGGTATATATGCTATGAATTATTAATTTAGTGAAATAAATTCAATACGTTTTTCTTTGAAATATATTTTATTTAGGTAAGTATTTACCGTAATAAGGGTAGGGGGTTTTTAAAAATTAATATATTTAACGTAAAATAATTTTAAATTTAATAATTATTTTATTTTTAAATAATTTTTTTTATATAAATAAATTAATTATTTAATAAAATATTTTATATATTAATTATTAAAAAATAAATAAAATAATTAATATAATTATTTTTTTAATATATTAATTATTTTTAAATTAATTATTTATTTTTAAATTAAATTTTTTAAATTTAAATTTTTTAAATATTTTAAAATATAAATTTTAAATTATTTTTAATATTTTATTTATTATATTATAATTTTATATTATATAATTAATTAAAATTTAATTAATAAAAAATTTAATATTTAAATTAAAAAATAAAATTAATTTATATTTAAAAATATTTTATATTTAATATTTATAATTTATTAAATTAATAATTTTAATAAAATAAAAAATAATAAAAGATTATAATTTAAAATAATTAATTTTAATAATTTTAATAATTTTAATTTTTAATAATTTTAATAATAATAATTTTAAAAATTTTAAAATTTTAAAATATTAATAATATTAATAATATTATATTATTATTATTATTATTATTTTAATATTAATAAAATTTACGTAAAAAAATAAATATTAATTAATTAAAATTTCGTTAATTTTATTAATTTTATTTAATTATTTTAATTATTTTTTTAAATAATTATTCTTTTAAATTTTTTATTTAAATTAAATAATTTAATATTTAATATAAAAATTAAATAATTAATATATATAATTTAATAATTAATATATATAGTTTAGTAATTAATATATAAAGCGGGGCAATTAGAATAAACCCAAAAAAATGGTTTTCTAAAAACCCCCATCCCCGCCTAGGTAGGTAAATAAATATCCACGGCCATTCCAATTATTATGATTATTCTATCAGGTAATTATATGTCGTATCCCGTTAAAACCCGCGTCTACCATTAGTTCCAGTTATAAGTTATCAGGAGCGACTCGCTCCCGGGTGACTTCGGCCGCTCCTCGACCGCATATGCAGATTTCATTAGATTAGACTCCCTTGCGAGCAATCACGCCTCGAACTGCTGCCGTCCGCGTTCCGTCCGCTGCAAGCTGATTTCCTTAGTCAGCAGCGACGTCAGAAGCCCGAACCCGGAGAAGCCGGTCATGGCGTAGAAGATGCCGCGCATGGACGTGGTGTAGGCGTCCAGGACGGGGGCTAAGACGTCGGCGGGCAGATCTAAGGTACGCAGCTGCGGGACGAAGGCGACGGCGTTGTGGGGGTCCTTGAGCGCGCCGAGCGCGTCCGGCAGCTCCCCGACGGCAGCGATGGCCGTCCCGAACAGGCTGCTGAATATCGTGGACGCGATTCCGAGTCCAATGAGGCCGCCCAGGCACCGGATTGTCAGCAGCAGCGCGATCGCGTGGCCTATGTCGTCGACGCCAGAGACGCTCGCTTGCATGGGCAGGTGGAGAAGACGCAATAGAGCGCCGATACCTGCGCCCCAGATCGTAGGGATGCCGTAGCGCATGCCCGAGGTCGAAGAGGAGTTTAGCGTGATCAGAAGACCGGTGCCCAGCGTGCTCAGGCCCCAGAACAGCCAGATGCGCGGCCTGTAGCCCCTTCCGGCTTTTCCGATGGCAATCACAGAACCAATTGCGGAGACAACACTAACGATACTGGTTGGCAAGAGCGACACCGCCGATGTGAGCCGGGTATCAAGCAACACTGCTTGATAAAATAAGGGTATGTATTGCAGCAGCGTGAACAGCGTCATGCCGTGAATGAAAGCACCACAAAGTGTCACGATTGCCGTCCGGTTCCGTAATATCCGGTGCGGTATAACCGGCGCCTCGGGTTTGGCTTCGTACCACCCGAAAAGACCAAGGAGGGCTGCACCTAGGAGTAGCGGGAGGATTGTTTGGTACGAGTTCCACGGGTATAATGCGTCGGCCCAACTCAGGGGTAGGACGAATAGGGTACATCCGACGGCAAATAGCGACATACCACCCCAATCTAGGCGCTTCACCTTGGCTTCGAGCGACGAATCGAGCCGGCGCAGACGAAGGAAGAAAACCAGCAGCGGAAAGGCGATACCTAGCAGCGGCAGGTTAATCCAGCCAATCCACCGCCAAGTCACGTAGTCGCTGAAAAGAGCACCGATGGTCGGTCCGATGATGCTGCCGATGGCGATGGGGAGGGCCATGATTCCTAAGTAAAGCGGGCGTTCCTTCAGGGTGGTCATGTCGGATACGATGATCTCGCCAAGTACATCTAGGCCGCCACCGCCTAGGCCCTGGATAATTCGGCCGGCAATGATGGCGGCCATGTTTTGCGCGAGGGAAAAGGAGAGAGCCCCGGCCGTAAAGAGTAGAAAGCCGACATAGAGGGGTGGCTTGCGGCCAAAGACGTCGGATATGCTCGCGTATAAGGGCTGGCCGACGACAAGACCTAAGAAGTAGGCGATTCCTGCCCAGAACGATTCTAGATTCGTGCCATGAAGCTCATTTGAAATAGCCTAAGACGTGTTAGTATGAATATTGGGTATTCGATAGAGTTTCACAGGCCACACCGGGAATTGCATGTGAATAACTCAAGGGAAAAGGGGCCAACATAAGTAGGTACCTGGTACTTACCGGAACGGCCACAGCAACCGTTGTAGAATCCAGAGAGAATAGGAAGACTAGAATATTGATAGCGAAGAAGGAGAGGTAGAAGCCGAGAGGCTTTTTGCTATTTGTCGCAGCGTCATCAGTTGTGTCGGCTGCCATCTCAACGTCAATGCCTTCAGGATCGCTAGTTTCCCTAGGTCGATTTTCTCTCAGATCTGTTCCTGGACCCGAGGTCTTGGGCTCAATTGAAGGGGATTCCCTCCCATTTGAGTTCACAGCGGCGCTTACCATGCTTGGACATGAATAATCGCCTCCGTGGTGTGATGGCAGAGCTGTCAGCACAGCTAGACTAGTCAGGTTCTAATCGTGCCGGCGAAAGCGATTAAATGTAAGTAGGTAGGTTAGATCGCGACAACCCGTCAATTCGATATTAACGCTGTTTATATTTCCAACAACATACCTAAACACGGAAGCAACCCATTCAATCTTGATGTGATTATTGATTCAAACGCAATTGACGAATTTTGAAATGTCCTACCGGTGGCCTCACGGTCGAGGATGAACGAGGATTAGTGTAGATTCAGGGCTCAAGGGACGGAACCCGACCCATCGGATCCCTTGCAATCTCATTATCCAAGATCCACATCTTCGCGATCGCTCTTCGTGATATGCCTCTTAGGGAGTTAGTCCGGCATCTGTCCACGGTAAAACAGTGGACCTTTCAGCTAAAGCCACCCTTATTGTAGCGCCCTTCAGCCCTACGCTACGCTACTGTTTGGCAATGCTCTTAAGCGAAATTAATCGGTATTCGGGTATGACTTAGACCCCGAGTATTTGTTGCTATTTCTACCTCGCCAACCTTTGGTTTTTGCTTGCTACTGTTGACTTGGTCTCCTTCTGTACCGTGATCCGACTGCCGCGTCATCTGTGCTCATACTGAAAACTAAAAACAATACGATAGAGGCCTCCTATGCAGCATTGCACCCGGATTCAGTTACCAACTACAGCTGTTCTTCGGCCCTGTGCGGAATAACTGCACCCCACAAACATCCTACGAGCTACCTTCGTCACGTTTCGCCCAAAACGCAAACATATCTAGGTACCTAGGTTAGGTGGTACCTAGGAGGTAGGTATCCAGAAGATGGTAATTTCGGTCAAGTCTGTTTATCTTCGACCAGCTTGAGCATCACATGCAAACCATGCACAGGAGCAAGTGTGATCGCGCCACCTGGGATGACGTCCTTCTCATCCATGTCTAGCTGCCACTCGAAACGGGCAACCATGGCGGCCAGGAGACATCTCAGTTCGGCCTTTGCGAAGTTCTGTCCAATACATGCCCGGGGCCCATGCAAGAAGCTCAAGAATTCGTAGTTGCTATTGGCGCCGCCAGTATTATTCGGACGCCCGTCCTTCTCGATCCATCGCTCAGGTCTGAACTTGGCTGCGTCGTGACCCCATAACGCGGTCGACCTGTTGATAACCCATGGTGAGACCAAGATTTCGGTGCCTTTTGGGATTGGCTTTCCAGCTAGAAAGGTGTCTCGAGCCGCTATCCGAATGGTGACCGGGATGCTTGGGTATAACCGAACTGTCTCGTTGATCACGCCATTGAGAAATGGCAAACGCTCTAGTGTGCTGGAGATATCCGCATTGTCGCTTACGGGATACCCTAGGGATGCGAGCGCTTCGCGGACTTCGTAACGTAACGTGTTCTGCCGATCCGGGTCCAGAGATAGTAGGTAACATATCCACGTCAAGGCAAGTGCTGATGTATCATGGCTAACGACGACTGTTAGTTTTTGAGTATTTGGGGGGTTGGTGTCTAGTCTCGTTAGATTACTCACCCCGCTGCGAGATACGTAAGAAGCTGATTACAGAGATCGCCATCCGAGAAGTTCTCAGATTTAATGAGGATCGACAGTATGTCGACGTTATCGCCCTCGTTCTTCAGTATCGCCTCCCGTTTATCCAGAACGAGTCGGCCGCAGACTCGTCTTAGTGTCACCGTCGCTTGTTCGAAGATCTGGTTCATTTTCCAGGGGAGCATTCGAACATAACGAACGGAGAACCACGCGGAGACGATGAAATACAGGAGCATTTGCTTGCTCGGGTTAAATATCGTCTCGTAACTTTCTATCAAAGGATCATTCGAGTTGTTGAGCGCGTTGAAGTCATGCCCCAGGCATGCGATACCCATTATATCCAGAGTAACCTTACTCGCCCAGCGGGTGATTTCAGCCTTTCCTTTCGGAGGGCCAGCGATATCACCAGTGTCAGCATTCTGCTGCCGGACGTTCTCTGCCAATACTTCTGTGAAGGCGGTTGAGCTTTTCCAGATCATAGGATACAAGTCTTTGATGCGACGGAAGCTGAAAGCATTTAGACTGTTTTTACGGAGGAACTTGTGTTCATCACCCTCCGTAGTAACAAGCCCCTTTCCTAGGACACTGCCGAGGAAACTGCGCATGTTCTGAGGCTTTTCGAAGTCATAAGCATTATGCACGAGTAGGTCGGCAAGCACATTTGATGCAGTTACCAGTAAGCGGCTATCTGTCACCTCCCTCAGAGCCACGAGGCCATCATTTGGAATATCCTGGATTATATCTAGTAAGAGCTCGGCCTGCGTTGCTTTCCCAGCTAGCCGACTGTAGACCATCCGAGGTAGCCACCACTGCAACTTACGAGTCAGCATGAAGTTCTTTAGTCCATATTGTGTAACATGGAGAAAATGCGTTCACCAACCTTGGGTCGCGGGAAGCTTCGTAAGGGGCTAACAAAATCGGGATATATTATTACGGAGTACACGAATAAGATTCCATAGTTAATGGCGAAGACCAATGTTGCCAATTTGGATACTTCTAGAGAGTAGTCGGCAAAATACTCGGGCAAAGCTTTGGTAAGGAGGGCTGACTCGATTGCGGCGATGAGTGTGACATTTTGGAGACTCAATATTGACGTAGCCATTCTTATGATGGCACTGAGAGCTGACGAGCGTAAGAGGTCTTGTTCTGGAAGGACACAAAAGATATTTACTGTATATTTTACTTTATAAGGAGTTGTGCCGAACGTTGGTGAGCCAGGTGTTCATGCTACCATGTTTTCCGGACCACCCCGCTATAACACTACTCTACGCCGCGGAAGATATGCAGTCAGATCCTCCAGGAGTCAATCACGAAATGAGATATTCATTCTACCTACGGAATAGCTAGAGCTTAAATGGACTATCAGGATATCTACCTACTCACTGCCCGCAGAAACTTGAAGAAGTTAGAAAATGACTCTGAGAGTAGTACGAAGTTAGAAGCTCGCTTAAATAGTGCAGTACGTCCTACCAGACCTGATTTACAGCACTCTATTTTAGGGCTACACCTTAGGCCCCGGGCGCTTGCATTAGCTTTCGCTAATAAGGTAAGCCATAACCACAAACTCTGCCAACCCACCAAAACACAAAAATATTAATTATATAATTTAATAATCATTACTTATAAAAATTATTATATTATAATATTATTATCATAATAAAAATTTAATTAATTATATTTCTTTAAAAATATATTTAAATAAATTTATAATAATTTTTAATAAAATTAAAAAATAATATTAATAGAAAATTTATTATTAAATAATCAAAATAAAATAAAATATATTATTAAAAGATTAAATATAATTAAATTATATTAAAAATTATAAAAGAATTAAAGTTTTTTATACGAAATTTTAAAAAAATATATATTTTTAATAATAATAATATATTAAAATAAAATATTAATATAAATTTAAAAAGTAAAATTAATTATATAAAAAATAACCCTAGAAATAAATAATTTAAAAAATTTTATAATATTTCATTATATTAATAAATTATATTAATTTAAAACTAAAAATTTTCATTAATTTCATAATAATTTTAAATTTTTAAATTTTATATATTTATTTTAAATAATATAAATTTATTAGTTTTAATATAATAAAAATAATCATTATAATATTTATATAATATTAGAAAAAAATAAATTAAATAACGTTAAAAATTAATAATAATATTAATATTAAAATTATAAATCCTTATAAACTGAAAAAAATAAAATTAAGAAAATTTAAATTAATTAAAAAATTAATTATAAAATAAATTTTAAAATTTATTAAAAATAAATTTTAAATTATAATATTTACTAAAAATATTAAAAATATATTTTTTTTAAATAATAAATTTATAAATTCCCATAGAAAATCTAAGATATTTTCTTTTAATTATAAATTATTAAATAAACTAATTAATAATTTAATATTTATTTTTAAATTTAAAATAATTTTATTTTTCTATAAGATTATTAATTTAATATTTATTTTATTCATATAAATAATAATTATTTTAATTAAAATATTTATTAATTTACTAATATTATTAAATAAAAAAAATAATATATTAAATTTTAAATTAATAAATAATAAAAATTTTATAAAAATAAATTCTTTTAAAAATATCTTATTAATAAAAAACTTTTTTAAAAAAAACCCGCTAAAAAAATACGCTCTTAAAAAAAATCCTTTTAATAATATTATAATAAATTTTCCTCAAAAAAGGCATGCCATATTAGCCATAATAATTTTATTTAATAATAAAATAAATAAATTAAATATATAAAAAATAGCGGAAAAAAATAATATTATAATAAATAAAAATAATATTATAATAAAAAAAAATAATATTATAATAAAAAAAAATAATATTATAATAAAAAAAAATAATATTATAAAAAAAAATATTAATAATATAATTAATTATTAATAAATTACAAATCTAAATTATATATTATTATATAATTTTTTAATAAAAAATAATCATTATAAAAAAAATCTACGGAATTTAAATATAAATAATAAAATTAATATCGTTCCTATTTAAAAAAATAAATCAAAAAGTAAGAAAAAAAAAATAAATATAATATATATTTAAAATATAAATAAGCGCTAAAATTTAATATTTAATATATTTATAATACTTTTAATATTAAAAATTTAAATTTAATTATTTTTTATAATAAATATAATATTTATTTAAATAAAATTATAAAATAATAAATAATAAAATAAATTACATTTAAAATAATTAATAATAAAATTTTCTTTTATATAATATTATAATAAATTAATATATTTTATATTTATACTTTAAAATCCTTATATATAATGTATTAAAAAATTTATAATATATAAAATAATTTTAAATAAATAATTAATATAAAAAATTATAATAAACCTTAGAAAATTTTTTTACTTATAAAAAAACTAATATTAATTATAAAATATATTAAATTTATAATATCTTTTAACTTAATAATCTTAATATATTTAATATATTTAAAATATTTTAACCTAATAGAAATCTTAATATCTAAGATATTAAAATTAATTATAATTATAAATATTATATTTATTAAAAACTTAAATTATTTTTAGAAATTCCATAATATTTTAAATAAATTATAATTAAAAATAATTAATTTTCATAATTAATTAATTTATAATAAAATATATTATAAAAAAATAATTAAATAAAAAATAAATTATTTTAATATTAATATTAATTTAATTAAAATCATTATTATTTAAAATATATTAAATAAAAAAATTATTATAATAAATATTATTTTTATAAATATAATTTATAAATATTAAAAATAAAAATAAAATTATAATTATTATAATTATAAATATTTATTTTTTCTATAAATTTTAATATCCCGTTAGTATAAAAAATAAATTTTTTCATAGGAAATAGCAATTTTAATATTAAAACTTACTTTTAATATTAGAAATTACATATTTATAAATTAAAAAAAAATTAAAATAAATATAATAGTTTTTCTTAAAACTAATAAATCCTTATAAAATTAATATAATTAGAATTACTAAAAGATTTATCTAATAAATAAATATTAATTTTTAAGATTAAAATCTAAGGGGGTTAGGGGGGGGGGGGGGCTATTAAAATAAATTTTAATTCTAAAAATTATAAGTAAAACCTATTTAAAATAATATTAATTTAATAGACTTTTATTTTTTATAATTATATCTAAAAATTATACTTTTTATTTTATAATTAATTTTATATATTATTTTTATATTTATAATATTATTTTAAATTTATTTATAATAATATAATATTTTATTATTTAATAAAT
>MU376213.1:0-230262 GCA_022495205.1 Hypoxylon sp. FL1150 | reverse complement strand
AAAATATAATATTTAATTATATTATTTTATTATATTAAATTATAATTAAAATTATTATTTTAAAATATTAAATTTTAATTAAAATTATTATTCCGGATAAATATCATATAATTATTTCTAATTTATTTATTATTTCATATAATATTTTTTAATATAATTTTATTTCGAAATGTTATTTTTAAATTAAATTTTAATTAAAATTAAATTAAATAAAATAATATAATTAAAACTTAAATTTTTTCTTTTTTATATTTTATTTAATAAAATTAATTTTAATTATATAGCTATTAAAATAGTTGATTTATCTAATTAAATTATTAGAAATTATCTTAATTGCATATAAAGTTATCCCAATTCCCTATTTTAGGACTAGCTAATTTTGAATTTTTTATTTTGGCGGAGTTGTATGAACGGGCCACTCCACCCCTCTTCATATCATACCCCCCACAGGCTTAACCCCACCATCACATGCCCCGCATACGTCAGTACCGCGATGCGAACTTCAAATCGTTTTCTTCCGTTCAAATGAAATTTTGCGCTCAGCGTCAATGTTATCAAACACTTACTGGCGCCTTACTCACATAACCTTGGATTGGAAGTTATAGAATCGAGAAATAGAGTGACGAGAAGAGTGTCACAACATATATTCGAGTCCCAATCCTTCAGGCTCGCCAGGCGGCCACCCGCTAGAAAAAAAAAAAATGTCTCCTCCGACCGCCGAATCCGTCCATCTCGCACCCCTGCCGCCATTCAAGCCCGACCTGTACCAGCGCGCGTGGCAGTCGGTCCCGCACCCGACGCTCCCGCTCCTCGCGACCGTCCACCACAAGTCCGTCACCGTCTTCTCGCTGTCGACGCTCACGGCCCACAGCGCGCTGACCAACGGCCACGAGCGATCCGTGCGCTCCGCGAGCTGGAAGCCGAACCTGGCGCCGCACCGGCTGTGTCTGGTGACGGGCAGCTTCGACTCGACGGCGGGGATATGGCGATGGAAAGACGACGACGACGACGACGACGACGATGACGACGCCGAGGTGGAGATGACGAATAGTGATAGGGACGGGGCGAAGGAAGAGGAAAAGGACTGGGAGCTCATGGTCGTGCTCGACGGCCACGACTCCGAGATCAAGTCCGTCGCCTTCTCGCCCGGGGGCCAGTACCTGGCGACGTGCAGCCGCGACAAGTCGGTGTGGGTGTGGGAGGACGTAGGGGAGAGCGAGGCCGACGACGAGTGGGAGACGGTGGCGGTGCTGAACGAGCACGAAGGCGACGTCAAGGCCGTGGCCTGGTGCCCCGAGACGAACCGCAGCGGGCGCGGGCGGTACGCCAGCGACGTGCTGGCGAGCGCCAGCTACGACAACACGGTGCGCGTGTGGCGCGAGGACGGCGACGGCGAGTGGATCTGCGTCGCCGTGCTCGAGGGCCACGGGGGCACGGTTTGGGGCTTGCAGTGGGAGCCCAGGCCGAAGGATGGCAGGTTTCCGAGGATCATGTCGTGGGGCGCGGATTGCATGATTCGAGTATGGACGCTGAAGGAGGAGGAAGAGGAGGAGGAGGAGGCGGAGGCCCCGCCGCAGCATGCGTGGGGAGGTGGTGGATTGGGCGGGATACCGAATACTATGCGCAGATCGCTGAAGGAGGAGTGGGAGTGCACGGCGATATTACCGCAGGCGCATACGAGAGATATATACGCGGCGTCGTGGAGCCCGAAGACTGGGATGGTGGCGAGTTCGGGGAGCGACGGTATTGTTGCTGTCTACCGTGAGGAAGACGAGAGCACGAGTGGCACAACACATGCCAACGACGACGAGACGGCAGCCATGGAGTTAGACGGGGATGTTCCCATGATGAACGGCCACGCAGAGAAACCCCAGGGGTCCCGCAAGTGGAAGATAGTCTCGACGACGCCGAATGCCCACGGTCCGTATGAGATTAACCACATTACCTGGTGCAAGCGATACGACCAGGGATGTCCGCCAGAGAAGAAGGGAATTGAGGAGATGCTAGTGACGACCGGAGACGATGGTATTGTTCGGCCGTGGCAGGTTATCACTTCATGACACTGACCCCTTTCCCTTGAACAAAGACCTTCCATTTAATATCGACGTATTCTCCGTTTCTGTATATAGTTGCTTAGAAACTCTTCGTATTTAAAGCCTCGGTGCATATCAGGAGAGAAAAGACGAACGCATATGGCAACTTTTGCCAATCGGACTAGGCCACGAGGCTAGGATATATCACGTAGGAAGGGACAAGGTCTAATGTGACGGACCGAGCGCTGGTAAGGAGGAATCGATTCAAGAATCTAAGCATTCAAAATTATCATTAAGAATTTTGTTCTCTTAGGTGAATGTGTATGTGTGTCCCCCTTTCTTAGCAAACCCATCCACGCCCCATATCGTACATGGATTATTCAAAGAGGGAGAAATAGTAGTAGGAAGAAGAAAAAAAACCCCAAGCCAAAGTCAACTTGCAAGCGACCAGTGTATAGCAACGTCGCTCCAGAGTTAAGCAATTGCAAACGCTGGGTATACGTGAGGTTAGATAGGGGTAGGTTAAGAGATTCATCCACCCGCATCTTTACGTATTGGAATGGAGGTTCTCGCAGCAGCACGCCAGGTAAACCATCTTGCGCCAGGCGCACCGCGAGCACCAGTCGCCACCGCGTCTCGCGCCCCGCCCCTGTCCCGTCACCGTCGCGAGCAGGCTCCATCGCTGATCGGCCGGTCGCCCGCACTTCGAGCAGGTCCACGGATACCGCTGCGGCTCGTATACGGTCCGGCTCTGCTGCGGCGGCGCCACGAGCGCGTCGGATTCCTGGACTCGAACGCTATCTTGCTTACTCCCGGCCGTCTCCTGCTCCTGAGGCGGAGAGGATAGACCACTCCCCTCTGCCGGCATGCTCCCCGGGTGCGTGGCCGTCGCGAGCGTGCGCATATACGGATGCGCTCCCAGATTCCCGTGCCCGCTCCGCACGCCGCGGAACTGCGGCACCTCGAGCGACTGGCCTTGTGCTTGTGCCTGTGCTTTCGTCTGCGACCCCGACGCTGACGCCGACCCCGAATCCTGAGCGGTGGCTGCCGGGCTCGGATAGGGGTAGTTATCGGTGCCGTCGCGTTGGTGCGCCAGCCACTCCGTGAAGCCGGTAGGTTCCGACGGGGACTGATGAGGCGGGTACACGGGCTTCTGCGGGTAGACGTTGACGGTGGTGGTCTCAACGACGGGCGGCGAGTGCCGTTTCGTTGTCGTGTTACGCAGGCGCGGGACCCCGAGCATGCCGCTGCCCGTGTCGCTGCCGTGGCTGCTGCCGGTGCTTAGGGCGTCCGCGTTGCTGATTACGAAGGCGGGGAAGGGCTCCGCCGATGGTTCCTCACGTCGCTTACCAGCGCTATTGCCGCTGCAACTTTCGCCCTGTTGGTGGCTGTGTTGCTTCTGTGACAGGTCGTCCAAGCTAAAGGAGGTTTGCCGGCGTAAGGCACGTTGTGCAGGCTGCTGCGCGTTGCTGTTGTTGTTAACATTGCTGTTGCTGCCCGTGGCCGACGCCTTGTGCTTGAGCAGCGACGATATGTCGGATGTGGAGGGGTTGCCCGTGCGCAGGGTCGAGATGCTGCGCTGCTCGACGATGGTAGCCAGCTCCGTGCCGTGACCGTACAGGAACGGGGTCTCGGCCTCGAGATGCGAGAGCGGCGACTCCGCGTTAGGGTCCGGGATGGGATGCGTCGGGGGAGGCGTGACGGATTTGGCTGCCGTAGTCGTCGTCGTCGTCGTCGTCGGGGGAAGTGTGGCGGGTCTGTCTGCCGTAGTCGTCGTCGGGGTTGGCGTGTTAGTCCTAGCCGGGATAGCAGGTACTGGTACTTGGTCTGGCAACGGCGTCTTGGCGCCGGTGCTCTCTTCAGACACAGGGGGGGCGTCGTAGATAGAGTCGTGAGGGCTAGGCGGGCCCTTAGACGAGTCCTTGCGATCCCATTTCGTCTTGGTGGGAACGTACTGCGGAGGGTTGGAGTTGGACCTGTTGGACAGCGGGATGCGAGATCGGGGCATCGAAGAGCTGCCGGGGCTTGCGAGGTTAGAGTTGTTGTCCATGGTATATGCTGGTGTCGATACTTTTTGAGTTGTGTTTCGTTTCTAAGTATCAGGATGCTGGTGCAAATCGTAAAACCTGTGCGGTGGGTGTACTTCTCATTCCAAGGTCTGCCGTAGAGCTCTAGATGATTACATGGTAGGGAGGAAATATGATGTAGCCTAGAATGCCGTAGCTCGTCTAATCTTGCTATAAAGCCAAAGATTAGTAGAGTAATCTTGCTCTAGATGTACCTTCTGCTCGTCCGAGTCCAGTCGTAGCTGCCTTAATTTTTACACCTCAAGGCTAAGCAAACCCAAACAACTATCAGGGTGTCCTTGCCAACGCTATCTAAGATGTGGTTGTTCACTAGATTTACCCGGGAATGACCTCAAAATGGCGTAGGCGGAGTTGAGGAATTGGGTTTGTTGGTAAATGCAGTTTTGTATTACTATTTGGACGACTGGTATCATAGCAATTAAAAACAACCCAAATTTGTTATTCCACGGGTGGACCAAATTGATGCAGTCCCTTTTTTCCCTGGCCAAAAAAACGCCTGGTACCATGCAAATATTTTATCCCTCAGTACTGGCTTGAATGCCTTCGGCAGCCAGTGCTCTCTGGTAGTCAGCTATCGCCTTATCGAGCGATCTAATCGTGGGATCCATGAGCTTGAGGACTGCCTCTCTGCCGCCACCAACAGACTTGGGGTTGAATCTGATCTTTCGCTTGGTGCGCTCGTAGATTTGGACGATCTCCTTTTTTCTTCTCGCAATCTGATCATCCCGGGCTTTCTCGGCTTCGACCGCCACGGCCTCGATCCTGTCTTTGGACCTTTTCAGAGCTTCCGATAGATAACCAAGCTCTACAGCGCGATCGGGGTCTCCCGAGAGGAACGCCGACCAAAACTGATTCAGGAATTCCATCGTCGTAGCATTAGTTAGGCTGCAAGTTGCGGTGATCTCAGCAGTTAGTCCCATTGGAGAGGTTTCATCGCCACTGTGCCCGTAGAGTTGGGCTCGTCTTTGCGCCATGCTATCCCGTATCTGCCCCTGTGCGTCCTTCCGTGAAGCTCTTGACCCAACATGAGGGGGCCTCTCTCCCTCGTCCTCGCTATCGCTGGCGTCGTCGATCCCTATAGTCATATGGAGATCGACACCACCCGCACCATCTTCGTTGAGACTTCTTAGGTTTCCCTGCACACTATCGATAACCTTTGACGGCTTTTGCTTCGCATATACGGCGGCTGTTTCGGATATCGTACTAGTCTCGTTGGAGAAAAATTGACTCTGTTCCTTGATGTTAAGGATGATTCGGTTTTCCTCGACGTCTCCACGAAGATCGCGTAAGGCTAGTTCTCGGTAGGTATCATCGTCCAGGTCTGTCGGGTTTGTATGGCTGGCATCGGTGGGCACGGCGTTTGCTAGTAGCTTTTCGCTTATGCTGTTCAAGGTCTGGATGATGGGTACATGCTCTCTGCCTCTCGGTCGCATCTCGACATCCTTGCGATTTCCACTCCTGAAGCCGCCCTGGTTCTCTTCGTTACCTGCCACATCAATGATATGCGGAACATGCTGCGATATGTTATTGCTGTGGAAGGCCCTGATGTCGTCATAATCGTCATAGCTATCGAATATCTTATCCGACTTCTCACTATCAGCGACGCGTTCTCCTCTCAGCTTCTTCGATAGTTTACTGAGGAAGAACCTCTCCCAGAATTCGTTCTGTGATAGAGGGGGCACATGCTCGTTGTATATGCGCTTGACGAGAGGATGCTGCTGTAGGATCATCTGGATCTGTTCGAGGCTGAACTTCATCTTGAGCTCGCCTGGGTTGTTTGGATCCTCGCTCTGCTGCAGCATGGGCTTCACCTGGGCCAATACATTATAAGGACCCTTCTTCTGGCTGTTCTCGATAGCATGAGCTCGAAGAAGGTTGATCCTTGTAGACCAGAAATGTGCATTGAAGATAGCATCGGACATGGACTCTGGTTTCGTCTTGCGACCTTCCATGTACATCTCTAAGAGTTTACGGTCTGCCTTCATAAGCGATTGCTGCAGCCCCGTGTCGCGCTTCAGAGCGTCATCTTCGAAGAGACGCGCTGATGTGGGCTCGGATACGGCAGCATTGGCAAAAGCCATGGAGGCTGAACCACTGCCTCCGGTAGGTGTCGAAGCTGGCCGCGGGACATTAGGATCGTTGTTCTTGGCTTCAGCAATGAGCCTGGATAAGAGGTCCTTGATGACGTTGGCTTCGGCCCTTGGGTCTGAAGCAGAATTAAAATGGAAAAGGTAGGGTACTGGCTCCGCGCTGTTCGGTGGTTTATCAAATATCTTGAGCATCACCTTAGCAGCAGTATCTGGGGTTTGCTGGAGATCTAGATGTACGATTGTCAGCAGGAAACTCTGGTGCATGATGCAGGTAACTCACTGGTGATGTTTGCTATGACAAGCGATACTGCTGGGGAGCCAGCTGGTGCAGAGTTCGGAGTCCAGATAACATTCTTCTGGTCGGGGGTCAGAGTAAGGACGCCATCCTTTTTCTTGTAGGCTGCAGCTCCTGAAGGAATGGCCATCTTGTATCATACAGGCGGCAAAAGATGGTAACGACAGTCGTTGAATGGCTGCTATTACTTTCGGTGAATTATCAGCCCTTACTCCTGCTCACTTGCACCCCAAATGGGGAAAGAATATGAAGGAAACCCTCTATGAGATTGCACGATGCGTCAACCTATCCGTGCAATCTTGAGTAAAATTGTACGTGCTTCGATAACTCATCAGACTTTAAGGATACCTAGGTAGTTGCCAATGCTTTGTGTTAGCCACAAGAAATGCAAGTGTAGCCTTCGAAAGAAGGTACATCCTAAGGCAGATGTTTACGCCACGCCGCTAAAATGTGGTGTGGCTGAAGCTTGAGCTTAATCTGAACGCATCCCACCATGGGCGATTCCTCCGATAAGATTGGGTGAAATAATTCGATATACCTAGGTACATACCTAGGTACCGGTAAAGAGCTACAGACCTAGGGTGTTGTGCTAAGGTTCTTCCATCCTGTCCTTTTGAGCCAAACATACAATGGAGCAGATCTCTACATAAACAATTAGCCCCCTTACAAAGCTGGTAAAGAAGTACTCTCGGCAATTTGGCTAATGCCGTCTATATAACGACCCTGAATTCCCCATCAGTTGCCTTCGATCATTATCATGGATTGTAGACTCCACTTTGCGGAATGCACTCATTGCCAGTTGCCTCTCTGAAATGCGATAAAACCCTCAAGTTGGGATGCATTGCAGCTACTTTATATCGCGTATGTCCCAAGTAGTACCCCACTACGTGCCCGCTCGTCTGATGGATACTGTCTGAATCAATTGTTAATCGGCATCGAGTTGATTACTATTAGGTGTCAATGAGTACCACCCAGATGGTCAGGTAATGTCATAGCTACCTACCTAACCTAGGTATATGCCTAATGCTAGATAAATGCAAAATTGGTCAACGTCAACCTGACAGCTTGAGCAATTGAAAAAAAAAAGTTCAAAAGCCCGCCTCTAGCTGGGGACAAAAATTGCTATTAGCCTCGGTGGTTTTTTAGGCAAAGAATCGGACCTTTCTAGGTTACCGAATCAGACGTCAACGCTTCAAGTCACTACCCTATCCCAGCTTTGCTCTGAAAGCCGAATTTAGCCTGTAATTACAAGTCATTCAGTTATTGCACACAGTGGCAACCGAAGAGAACCGGGTTAGTCGAATACGCAGCACTGCCTAATAGCATATTCGGCAGCCCCGGGCGCTCTACTTGATCTGCGACCGGGGAACGGTAGGGACTTGTAGGGGCTAGCAGGGGCCAGTAGGGGCCAGTTGCAGCGTACATTTTTCAATTTCTCCAACTGGCCAGACTGGGGGGGCGAGCATGACCTTGCAGTCTCTTGACCTTTCCCCAGTCTATCCAAGTTTCTTTCCCTTTCAGCTTCAACACCTACACCGTAAGGTATTGTTCACCCAGACTTACTCCGCCGCTCCTTTGGTTCTCTTCGGGAGCCTAGCATCTCATTGTTGGGTAGGAGTTTGTTTAATAGTCCTCTCTGGCTTTTTAAATGTCAGGATAGACGAGCAGGAGAGATAGCAAGCTATTTTCTCTTCCTTACGTATACAGATCTAATACCTTTCGCAGCTGTTGAAGCATAAGCCTGGCGCCATGCTGAGCAGCTCCCTCCGAACCTCGAGCAGCCAGCTCTTCAGAGCTAGCTGCCGAGCCTCAAGATGCGCCGCCCAAACCTCGAGATTCTACTCTCTGAGCTCCGCCCGCCGTCCTCTTGCTATCTCGTCTCAGAAGAGATATGCCTCGAACACGACGACAACCACCACGGCGCCATCTCCCAACGACAACTTCCTGTCCGGTAACACCGCAAACTACATTGATGAGATGTACTTGCAATGGAAGGAGGATCCTGAGAGTGTACACGTATCGTGGCAAGTCTACTTCAAGAATATGGAGAATGGCGAAATGCCCATCCAGCAAGCTTTCACCCCTCCCCCCACCCTCGTCCCCAATGCGACAGGAAGTATTGGCGCTGGTGTTGGAATGGGAGTTGGAAGCTCCGATGTAACGAACCATCTGAAGGTCCAGCTCTTGGTACGTGCGTACCAGGCTCGCGGTCACCACAAGGCGAACATCGATCCTCTTGGGATCCGTAACGAGGGTATCACTAGCATTAAGCCTAAGGAGTTGACCCTAGAGCACTACCAATTCACCGAGAAGGACCTCGACAAGGAGTTCACTCTTGGACCTGGTATCTTGCCTCGTTTCAAGCGAGAGGGTCGAGAGAAGATGACGCTGCGCGAGATTGTCGATGCTTGCGAGAAAGTATATTGCGGCTCCTATGGTGTAGAGTTTATTCACATCCCCGATAGAGCCAAGTGCGACTGGCTGAGGGAGCGCGTCGAGATTCCTCAGCCTTTTAAGTATTCGATTGACGAGAAGCGCCGTATCCTCGACCGTCTAATATGGAGTTCCAGTTTCGAGTCTTTCTTAGCTACAAAATACCCCAACGACAAGCGATTTGGCTTGGAGGGTTGCGAGACCCTCGTGCCCGGAATGAAGGCCCTTATTGACCGAAGTGTTGACTACGGCGTCAAGGACATCGTCATCGGAATGCCTCACCGTGGTCGTCTCAACGTGCTCAGCAACGTCGTCCGCAAGCCGAACGAATCCATCTTTAGCGAATTCGCGGGTACAGCTGGTGCCGAAGACGAAGGATCGGGAGATGTCAAATACCACTTGGGTATGAACTTCGAGCGTCCTACGCCGTCTGGCAAGCGTGTCCAGCTTTCTCTCGTAGCCAACCCTTCCCATCTTGAAGCCGAAGACCCGGTTGTGTTGGGAAAGACCAGAGCTATTCAGCACTACAACAATGACGAGAAGACGCATCGAACTGCTATGGGCGTGTTGTTGCACGGTGATGCGGCGTTTGCCGCACAAGGCATCGTCTACGAATGTCTTGGATTCCACTCCTTGCCGGCTTTCTCAACCGGTGGAACAGTCCACTTGGTTGTGAACAACCAGATTGGTTTCACTACCGACCCGCGATTCGCTCGCTCTACTGCATACTGCACAGATATTGCCAAGGCAATTGATGCGCCCGTCTTCCACGTAAACGCCGATGACGTCGAGGCTGTCAACTTCGTGTGTCAACTCGCTGCGGACTGGCGCGCCGAGTTCCAATCGGATGTCGTCATCGATCTCATCTGCTACCGCAAGCACGGACACAACGAGACCGACCAACCTTCCTTCACCCAACCCTTGATGTACAAGCGTATCAGCACAAAGGAGCCGCAGATCAACATCTACGTAGAGAAGCTACTTAAAGATGGTACATTCACCAAGGAGGACGTCGAGGAGCACAAGCAATGGGTCTGGGGCATGTTGGAGGAAAGCTTCGCTAAGTCTAAAGATTACCAGCCAACATCGAAAGAATGGACTACCTCTGCCTGGAACGGTTTCAAGTCTCCCAAGGAGTTGGCAACGGAAGTACTGCCGCACATGTCCACAGGTGTTGACCGGAAGACTCTGGAACACATTGGTGAGGTCATTGGGTCTGCTCCCGAAGACTTCCATATCCACCGTAACCTGAAGCGTATCCTTCAGAACCGCTCTAAGTCAGTTATCGAAGGCAAGAACATTGACTGGTCGACGGGTGAGGCGCTCGCATTTGGTTCGCTTGTCATTGAGGGTCACCACGTTCGTGTTTCCGGCCAGGACGTTGAGCGAGGTACCTTCTCGCAACGACACGCCGTTTTCCATGACCAGGAAACCGAGAAGACCTATACTCCCCTACAGCACGTCAGCAAGGACCAGGGCAAGTTTGTCATCTCCAACTCATCTCTGAGCGAGTTTGGCGCCCTAGGCTTTGAATACGGTTACTCTCTATCTTCTCCGAACGCATTGGTCATGTGGGAGGCGCAGTTTGGTGACTTTGCCAACAACGCGCAATGTATCATCGACCAGTTCATCGCCTCTGGTGAGGTTAAATGGATGCAGCGAACTGGATTAGTCATGTCTCTTCCCCACGGTTACGATGGACAGGGCCCCGAGCACTCTTCTGGCCGTATGGAACGATATCTGCAACTTTGCAACGAGGACCCTCGTATCTTCCCGTCGAAAGACAAGCTCGAGCGTCAACATCAGGATTGCAACATGCAGATTGCCTACATGACAACACCCGCTAACTTGTTCCACGCTCTCCGCCGTCAAATGCATCGCCAATTCCGGAAGCGTAAGTCACCATAAGATATTCCATGGCACATGATTACATATCGTTGCTAACCTGTCATAGCTTTGATCATCTTCTTCTCTAAGTCGCTTCTGCGACACCCCTTAGCTCGCTCCAACATCGAGGAGTTCACGGGACCTGATGCCCACTTCCAATGGATAATACCCGACCCCGAGCACGAGACTGGCAACATCAAGTCCGCGGAGGAGATTGACCGTGTCATTCTGTGCACTGGACAGGTTTACGCTGCCCTTCACAAGTACCGTGCCGACAACAAGATCGACAACGTGGCCTTGACCAGAATTGAGCAGCTCAACCCCTTCCCATGGGAGCAACTGAAGGACAACCTCGACACGTACAAGAACGCCAAGACGATTGTCTGGGCTCAGGAGGAGCCGTTGAACGCAGGTGCATGGAGTTTCACGCAGCCGCGCATCGAGACGCTACTAAACGAGACCGAGCACCACGACCGCAAGCACGTCATGTATGCTGGCCGAAACCCTTCGGCGTCGGTTGCCACGGGTCTGAAGGCTTCGCATAAGAAGGAAGAGGAGGAGCTGTTGGAGATGGCGTTCAACGTTACGCAGGACAAGCTGAAAGGCGAGTAAGAAGGAATAGGAAGAGAGGAAAGAAGAGCGAAAAAGATACGTGATTGCATTGACATGACGACGGGGCATAAACTATTTCACGCTTCTTGTATTTTATCTTGTGTATAAGGCGGCCTCGGGATGACGGAGGCTACATAGACGGGTGGTTTACTTTTAATGGGGGGTGTTTCCCAGTACCGTTAATGCATTCCTTCGTATCTCTCCGACTCGGCGTATTGGCAGGTGAATGATTCAACTTATCTAGGTGTAGATATTGTCGCGTTACGTAGAGATATGCTAAGTCTCCCGTGCGGAGAACAGGCAAGCGCCGGACCGGGATGCTTGATATTGATATTGGTGTGCCGGATACAATTCCAGAATAACTGGGGCATGATAAGCAGCAACCCGTCCCCTCGCCGCCCAATGACCTGGGCTTGCTTTATCTTTGGATATCACAGGCTCTGTTACTATGTACGAGATCGAGTCAGCACCAACCAGCAAAGATCCGCAAAGCGATTACCATGGGGTCGCCACGTTCCTGGGGCGAATATGCGTCTTACCTGAACCCCTGGTGGAACGTAGAAATACCAATGGCGCGTCCGTCTCCTTGTGACCGAGGGTTCTAGCCTCCACGTTTCTTGTCTCCAAGTTCCGTCCGGAACTCAGATAAGCGGGAAGGTTCTAATAAAAGGCGAGAGGTACCGCTCAGCTGGACGCTTGAGGTACTTCGTACTAGGCTAGGTATTACATACCTCCCCAGTAAAAGGCCATGGATTCGTTTGCTCTGCGAAAGCGCGGCCGGGCCGTCCAGGAGAAGGTCCACGCTCGGCTGACCGATCGACATAGCTGGAAGCTGCCGAAGCAGTCTAGCAGTATCGCGCCGCCGCATGTATGGACCAACGCCGGTATGTCTCCAGATAGTTCCAAACAAATAGGTGTATTCCCTCCCAAAGCTTGTGATTAACAGCGATGTCATGTAACAGATCAAGATCCGGTGCCGGTAGAGAAAAGGACCTGGTCGAAGTGGGCTTTTATCGGCTACTGGTACTCCGACCTGGTCACGGTTTCGACATGGCAGGCCGCCGGTGCTATCATGACGACGGGCTTGTCGGCTACGGATGCCATTTTGATCGTCCTCGTCGCCGCCATTGTATGTATCTATACTTCCAAGCTACTATTGTTACGTCGATCTCCTTCACGTCTTAGGCAATCCTACCCTCCTTTTGTCCACCACTAACTCCTACCCCTCACAGTGCAACGCGATCCCAACAGTCCTCAACGGCGCCATCGGCGCAGACCTGCACATCCCGTTCCCCATCGCCCTGCGCGCCAGCTTCGGGTACCGGCTCAGCTACTTCGGCGTGGCGGCGCGCGGCATCCTCGCGCTGTTCTGGTTCGGCGTGCAGGGCGCCAACGGCGGCGCGTGCGTGACGGCGATCCTGACGGCCCTGTGGCCCGGCTACGCGCACCTGCCCAATCATTTACCGAAATCCGCGGGAACTACCAGTCAGGGCTTGCTGAGCTACTTCGTCTACTGGTGCGTGCAGCTGCCGCTGCTCTTGGTGCCCTCGCATCGCCTGCAGTACCTGTTCTGGGCCAAGACGGCGCTCGTCACACCGGCGGCGCTGGCTATGGTCGTCTGGGTCACGGTGAGGGCTGGCGACCAGGGCGACTTCTTCTACGCGCCCGCGACAGTGTCCGGGTCCGCGAGGGCGTGGCTTTGGCTGTCGAATCTGGTATGTCGTACAAAAATTAGAATCACACACCCCCTTCCCCTTATACTAACAGTATCGTCCCCAGACCAGCGTAACCGGAGGCTACTCGACCCTCGCCGTCAACATCCCCGACTTCTCCCGCTTCAGCAAGACCCGCGGCGCGCAGCTCTTCCAGCTCCCCGTCATCCCCGTCCTCAAGACCGTCGTCGGCGTCTTCGGCATCGTATCGGCGGGCGCCTCCAGGAAGCTCTACGGCACGCTGTACTGGTCGCCGCTCGACATCGTCGGGGAGTGGCAGGAGGGCACGACGCCGGGGGGTCGCGCGGCGGCCTTCTTCGCGGCTGCCGTCTGGCTGCTGGCCCAGATCTCGGTCAACGTCAGCGCCAACGGCATTTCCTTCGCCAACGACGCGACGACGCTGGCGCCGCGCTGGATCGATAATCGGCGCGGGGCCGTCCTGGTGGCGCTCGTCGGCGGCTGGGCCTTGTGCCCGTGGATCGTGGTCTCGTCCGCGTCCGCGTTTTTGAACTTCATGAGCGCCGCGGCTATTTTCAGTATGTAACATCCCAGAGTTTCCTTTTTTTATTTCCCTTTTCTGGTATCATTCCTGCTCGATTGGGGGTTAAATACTCCGGAGACATGCGTTAGATAAGCCAATATTTTTACTAAAGAGGCATTTACTAACTCCTGTTGTGTTATAGTGGCGCCGATCGCCGGCATCCTGACCTGCGACTACTGGCTCGTCAAGCGCCGCCGCTACGACGTGCCGGCGCTGTACGACCCCGACGGCATCTACGGGTACGGCAGCAGCACCTGGGGCACCAACTGGCGCGCGCTCGTCGTCATGCTCGTGGTTATCGTTCCGTTGCTGCCGGCGATGGCGGAGAAGGTCGCGCCGGATAACGTGCACGTCAGCCAGGGACTGGTGAACCTGTTTACGTTTAACTGGCTGTATGGATTCTTCGTTGCGCTGGTTTTGTACTACGTCTTGAATTACTTCTTCCCGGATAGGACCACGCTGATACCGCATGTGGTCCCGGGAGACGCGCCGGTTCTGGGGGCGGTTGAGGAGGAGGAGGATGTGGAGAACGGTATGGCGGCGGATGAGAGGACCAGGGAGGATAGTAAGGTTGGTCCTACATATGCAGAGGAGATAAGGGATGCCGCATAGCCATGCCAATTTTGGGATGTTCAAAGCGTAATGTGCATTACTAAATAAAGCTTGAAATCATATAAAGGCTTAGAATCCGCACCTTAATACCACACAGTTTAGGACGGCATAAAAATAAGATATTAGCTTTGTGTAAAGCCTCTCTACTATTACATGACACGAATACCCCCCTATTCCGCCTCACAGCTCCCATCCACCCTCGAGCACCCCGCCGGACACGGGTACTCGGGGTCGTTCTGCCAGAAGAACAAAGGATCCGTCTCGTTCGTCAGAACGCCGCCCATCAGCCTCGACACGTCGGGCAAATCATACGACTGCCGAAAGATCTCCTGCGACGACACGCGGATCTGGCCCCAGCCCCGGCGCACGAGCGCGTCGATCGTGGTCCCGTACACGTACTCGCGGAACCCGGCCCACCGGATCGCCGACGCGCACATGGGGCAGCTCTCGGCGTTGGTGTAGAGGGTCAGGGACGCGAAGGCCGATAGGGCGTCGGTGGGCGAGAGCTTGTACGGCCCTGAAGGGTCCGTGAGGACGGACGTGCAGTTGTTGATGGCGGACATTTCTCCTGTGGCAAGGGCGAGCGAGTGAGTCGTGAGTCTAAGTATATACTGCAAGAAATTACGGACTTGGGGGATGTGAGATGGATGGGACTTACCGTGGACCGTGGGGTTTCCCGTCGAGCTGCTGTTGTTGGCGCCGGTGCAGACCAGCTCGCCGAGCTCGGAGGTCCCCGTGTGGTTCACGATGACGGTGCCGAACGCGGCGTAGGGGCAGGGGTCGCCGAGAGCGATGTTGGCTTGTCGCATCCAGTATGCTCTCGTGCTAAAGGGGACGCCATTGATAGCGAGGGTTGAGTCGCCGATGATAGATTGGTCTGCTCTGGAGTGAAGGTGGTGCTCGTGAGAGAGTACCGCTCCGTGGAAGCTGGAGAATAAGGCAATATGAAATAGTGATAGAAATCTCATCGTTTGTTGCTTGGGAATTGAGCTATGAGTGAGTTGTGAATATTGAAGATGAGAGACGTTGGTGATGATGCCGTAGCTATGTCACTGCTATAAGTTTCAAGGTGCCAGGAGCTATTCAACCCTATATATACTAGTACTACGTATACCAGCCACCTATATTCCAAGAATAAGCAAAAGCAGAAAATAAAAGAGAAAAAAAAAAAGGCATATTCGGTCTGCTCGAAGCTATCGAGCTATTGACCTTAGACCTTGACTTACATGGAGTAGCCCCACACGTATCTTGATACCTCGATGAGCTATCGCCAATGATTCGGCGCCCTCATATCATCGGCAGACTCCGATAGATTACCCCATGCCTGTGAGTGGTAGCAGGCGTATCGTACGCATATCGAGACTGGCAATGGGACTTACGTAGGTTGTATATCAATCACTTATTTCATCGCAGTGGATCTACTTGTTTCAAGGAATAACTTAGCTCTATCAGTAATTGATAGGTTTGAGCAAAGTGTCATCCATCATGGCTCCCAGCGCCACAGCCCCGGAAGCTACCTTCACGGTTACACCCATGAGCAAATCCCCCGAGAAGAAACACAACTTTGGTGCAACCGTCACTGGTCTGGATCTGAACAACATCAGTGGTAAGTGTGTGGATTCGCTACCACCCGTCAAGATGTTGAATTGACATCCCGTTAGATGCGGACGTTCAACACCTCTCAGATGCTATCTGGACCCACAAGGTCATCGTCGTTAAGGGACAGAAGGACCTCGCGCCGATCAAGCAATGGGAGCTCGTCACACGCTTCGACCCCAGCTCGCCTCAGGTTCATTCTCATGGCGATTTGAAGACTTTCAACAGTAAAGGTGGCTTACTTTCCGTAAGTAACTCAAGGACCTCCCTTCAATCTTCAAAAAAATGAAAACTCGGTACTGATAGTAATAACCCAAGAAATCTCGCGAAGCCATAGGCATCCCAGGCGCCGAAAACGTCCGCCTAATCGGCAAGGGCTTCCAAGGAGCAGATCACTACGGCATCAAAAACATGACGATTACCAAGCCGCTCTCCCACGACTGGCACGGCAAGGAGTTGCCACAGGACGAGTTCGAAGCGGGGAACGTCCGGTTCCAACGCTGGCACATGGACGCGGCCCTATACGGGCGGGACCCCGCCTGGTTCACTACGCTGCGCTGCGTGAAGCGGCCGACCGGGCCCCAGGTCAACATCCGATGGGACGGCGGCTCGGGCTACAGCATGAAGGCGGAGCCCGGGCTGACTGCCTTCGTCAGCGACGTCCAGATATACGAGATGATGACGGAAGGCGAGAAGAACATGGCTGATCACAGCTGGGTCGAGTACGCGCCTCATCCCGTAAGCGAAATCCCTTATACTTCCGGTACTCGAAGTGAACGATACTAATATCACCTCGCGACTAGTATATGTGGATAGGGGACTGCAAAGGGAATTCCAACGGCCTGGGTCTTGTCAGCCAGGGCAAGGAGAAGAAACTCGAGGACCTGGGCGATTACGACCCGAAGGACGTAAAGACATATCCGATGGTCTGGGTCAACCCCGTCACCGGCGAAAAGGCATTCCATGTCCACGGGATCTGCGCGAGAAAGCTTTTCCTACGATCCTCCCAGACAGAGGAGCCCCGAGTAGTTGATGACGTTGTGGAGATCAGGAAGCTCTTAAAGACCATTCAAGAAAGAGTGCTGAAGCCAGAGTATATTCTGATTCCGACTCTGGATGAAGGGGATATCGTCATGTGGGCCAACTACCAGATGTTCCACACGGCTATCGACTACCCCGAGTCGTATGGTCCGCGGACAATGCATCAAGCCAATATCGCTTCGTCTGCTGGTCCGGTAGGTCCACATCCAATTCCGAGCGCAGCCTGAGTCCGCATGGAGTATATATGGATGGGCTAAATCACTTGAATGCTCCAATCTAGGGGGAAAAGAATGCCGTGGCAGGCAGAAACTATTTGGGACGTCAATGGTCTGTCATCGATGTTAACAGTTGGATCCCTGGGAGGAATTTCATGTATGATAACTTACGACTATGAATTTTTTATTGAGAATGGAAAATCGTCTAAAATTTCAGTTGTTCATTGTTCATCATTCATCTTGGATAGCCCATTACGTACGAAGGAACCATCAGATTCTCGTCATATAAATCAAGCAAATACGGTGGGAATCTGGAGGGCTACAACAACCGACTAACTATTTTAATCTCGGGTCTTCTGCGCAAGCTCGTCTGCTAATCGTTTGATGTAGAATTCACGTATATCAGACGGCAACTTGCTAAAGGAGTTGGCGATGCGCGCGACATCCTGCCGGCCCTTTTCATACTACGGTATCTAGAGTTAGTACTTTCATTGATTGGCAAGGTGGATAAGGAAAAGTAATAGCCATATACTTACAGCAGCGAGATCTCGGTTTCCGTACACGTCTCTCCCAGCCGAGTAGCCGTTTTCAAGATTGCGGAAGAAGACATTAACGGCAATGCCTAAGTTGCTCAGCGGACTAGCAGTATGCATCCACAGAGGGGGGAGGAACAGTATGTCGCCTGGTTTGAGTACAGCTTCGTAGGGGTGAGTTTCAGCTAGAGAAGGCGATTCAAGCTCCGAAAATACATTAACGCTCGAGCTTGATGAGCCTGGAGCAAACGAGAGTCGATCGACATCCGCCGGTGGGAACAAGATGAACCTTTTCGAGCCCGCCACTTGGCAGTATACATTTGCCATAACCTAGCACATCGTTAGTTAACCGCATGAAGGACGAATGCCACACGCTGCTTACGTCGTAGTGCAGCCACATATTGACTGGCCCGCTTATTCGTAGCACGGAACTAAACTCGTTTTCTGTGACAAACGACAGTTCTTCGGGGAGTTGGAAATCGCTAGCTAGCTGGGGCAGGTCTGCTTTGATGTTGGCTGGCTGGTCAGATGGGCGAGCCTCCGACAGGGCACGGAGATATAGTTTGCTGCCGTTTGCGATCTCTTCCATCATGTTCCCAAGACGTTTTGTGACATACGCAAAATTCTTGCTGTTGAAGTCCATTATAGAACTACTAGCTTCGTGGACGACCACCTAGAAACTTAATTAGGCTGGAGCAGATCAGGGGCGGACATGTTTACTACCTTTCTATCGCGACCCAGCTGCTCCGCGATATAATCAGGCGACCACGTCTGTGTGCAGCACCCCAATTTGCTTCCTTCGATCACCACGGGCTTGCCAGCTTTCAATACTGCCAGAAAGGCATCCGGTGTGCTGATTTGAATTCTGGGTATATATGTTTTGGTCGCAGCTTGGCCATTCCCTCGAACTCGATGATTCGCATCTTGGCGTTCTGTCTGCTCCATAACTTCGACGACTCTGGAAAGTTCCCAAGTGCTGGAATTGGATGTTTTTGGTCGTCCTTCCATATCAGCCCAGTAAACGGGATCGTATTCTACTGTATAACATTCTGGGTTCCAGTAGGTCCCCATGGAAAAACACGTAGCACCGCCACCCATAATAACCAACTGTTTATTGATTATTTCGGCCGACATGCCTATTAGTAACGGCCTGGTGTTAAATGAAGTAAGCGAGAGACTTGTGAGGATCTTATAGTGACGACCAGAGGATGGGCCAAGGCCGCCCAAGACGAGAATATCGAAATAATGTGTGACCATACCATCGGCGATGACGCCCCCAACCACGGTTATATATCCCTCGGGGGAAACGAAGCTAGAGGCACCGAAGCGGTTGACCAGCTTAACAAAATTGTCATCTATTTGGGTTGCGGGGTCAGAGCTCTCTGGACTTAGAGCTGTGAATGAAATCGTGGGTTTGCCATGGTCTGGAAGCAACAGAACCCATCTCAACGTTTGATTAGAAACGGTCCCGTTTTGGCTGATCCCACCTGCCAACATGCCGTAAAACTCACGCCCAATAACAACACCATCTTTCAGTACGAGATCGCCTGCGTTCGGATTGCTTACTAGTAGGCCGCCAAAGACCGGTATGTATGCGGTGGGCTCTAAGATATCACATTTAAGCCAGCCGGCACCTGGTTCGTACAGGAGACATCCACCAAATATAGTCGATTGGTCGGATTTTCCTCCGATCAAAAGAGCGAGGCTCGTGCGGCCAACTCTCGTTATTGCGTGTCGATATAGAGGCACTGGAAGATTGTCCACTGGTCTCCAATTGGAAATGCTCCTATCAAAGACCCAACAGTCTCGTAGAGCTTTCGATGGAGAGGCTCGGCCACCTGTGAGTAGACTGCCATGATCGCCAAGGTCGGTAATAGTATGGCACAAACGACCACTGGGGCCAGCGTAGCATGTCTTGATATCTTGAGAAAGATTTTTCTGCGCATGAAGATCACAGGACTTCAACCGATAATTCGTCCCGAGTCCAAATGTATTGGCCAGAAAATCGTCTCCCATATGATTATTTAACTTCAAGGCGGCGCCAAATCGACGTTGACCCCGAGTTCCAGAGTATTCACTTCCCCTTGCCAATATCACATCGGTTTGAAGTTCTTTAATGGCTTCCAAGGAGATAGGGGGCGTTGCAATAATTCCCGGATATGTCTTAGCTATTACCACGCAGTAATGACTTGCGAAGAGTGCAAATTCTTCCCACTCGTCGAAAGGCTCAATAGCGTCAACTCGTCTCCTTTCATCTGCCGAAAGCCACCGATCACTAGACCATATTTGCCAAAGAGAGCTAACGTCAACTTGCGGCCATCCACGGCTCGCAAAACGAGCCTGTTGGGCTCGGAGGTTTGGGTAGGTGAAGACAGACTTCAACGGAGTTTTCAACTTTTCAAAGTGGCTCAACATCGTCTTCGCAAATTGGTGGTCTCCACCATCTGGGATGATTTGCTCAAGCAGACAAAATTCGGCTGAATCGATGTCAGTAATAATTCGTCAATGTGTGTAGAATCCCTTACCATATCCAAGTGTACTAGCCCATTTGATGACTGAATCTGCACCCTCGGTTTCCATATAAGTAATAGAGACCTCAGCCACAAACATGAACTCGCACTGAGCAGCATCTATGACGGCTGAAAGGGCCTGTTCGATGTCGGATATGCGACGCAAATCGCATCCAATTTGGACATATTGATCACTCGTGAGTTGTACATGATTTCCCACGTGGGTTGCCAACCCAGTCAGCGGAGAGCTCAACTCTGATGTCTCCTTAACAACCCGACATTTCTTTTCAATCAAGTCAGGAAAGTCGATATCGATGAATTTGGTATTATGGCACAAGTCCGGATATCTAGTCATGCATTGCCATGGCAGAACATCGCTGTAGTAGAGGTTAGGAATGGCATCATGGGATTGCAAAACCAAATACCTACCTCCCGCAACCTAAATTGATGACGACCTTGGTCTTCTCCGAGGGTCTCTCGAGGAACTCGCGAACGGCAACGTCAATGACGTGTAATCGGATATAGTAACCACGATTGATCAGTGGTGCTCGTCGTTGGAATTTCTTGACGAAGAAACGGAAGAAATGAGGTTCGCTGGGGTAGTATATACGTTCGACGCTCCTTTTAGAGACGATACTACTGCTGTTTGTCTTTGCGAAGCCAGGAGGTTAACGCTGCTCAAGGCGTGGTTGGTTAGAATAGACATACAGCCATAACCAGGTCATCTAGGGCTCGTTCCCTGGCCGAACGACCCGGGCCTTTGGATGCCTTGGTGTTCGACGTCGGAGACATTTTGGGTTTATCGAGTAAGCCTGAGTAGTTCTCTGTGTCTATCCATAACCGGGAAGTTGCCGCGGTGCTGTATTCTTGAAAAGTTAACACGTGAAAATGGACTCATGAGGATGAAGGCATTTCCCATCTAACGTGGCACACGTTACAAAGTGCCTGGCTCCACATTCACTTCTGTGAACTGGTACTGCCTCTTAGTTGAAATTCCTGGGTGGTCCTAGTATTCAAATTTGAGAGATAAGGTCATCGAAGTTGACGGAGAGCAATGGCATAATCAAACGAATTGAGCTTGCGGTGGCTTTTCGTGCCCCATATAGCAATGCAATTGTGATTAATTTGTGGCACACAGATTTTTCAGGGCTCTTAGTACCTAGAGGCCCAGCGGGCTTTAGCAGCTTATAGTGGCTCTTACGGGGTCTTGGTGACTTTAGACCATAAGCTTCACCTGAATACAGGTCCGAGCTAAGATGACGACTTCTAGACTTTCCATCTGATAGAAACTCAATTGTCTGACAAAGTTAGTTACCTTAGGTAACTATGTAAAGTATACCTAAGGTAAGGTACATGAGATACATTAGAATGGCCGAATAAGTACTATGTATTAGAAGAATAGCAAGAGCAAAAACATCAGAGAAGAGGTGGCTTCCCTATAGGGCGATCAGCGCATAGTTTGGACGGTGCCTAAGCCGCATGAAAGGGTCCCAAGCTCCATTGGACCTCCATTACAAGCTGTCTCGTACAGGCTATAGGCTACAGCTTATAGGTACCCTTGCAGTACCCCGCCTGCCCGCCTGCCCGCCTGACGTTGGCATCTGATTGAGACGATTCCATCAACCTTCCAGAGTCTCCACCGAGTATCTAAACCTCCAACCCCTCGTATTTTTTTGCTATCGTTGAGACTTGAGCTACGACCATATTCTAGCTTGTTCCTATCACCGTCTTGGTGCATGGTGTCTCGATACTGACTTGGCGCTGCCGTGGTTTCGTCTCAACTATTTCTTCTTTTCTGTCATGCCGGAGACAGTCAACGTTGGATCGAGACGGTGTTGACGTAGAGAGTGATATCGAGCTACTCTTCGCCCTTCAGTCCTAGCCAAGCGAGCCCTCAAAGGCGTCATTCTACAGTGTACTACTAGGCGACCATCTTTTCTCTGGATCTATCCACTTCAGCTTCCTCTCTATCCAACATCGACGATACACGCCTCGCAGCCATGTCTAACCCGGTGCTCAACTTCATCACATTCAACCAAGATCACAGCTGCCTAGCTGTTGGTACGTCGACCCTTGATGCTCCAGTCCGGTATACATGCCGAAGTAGCTAACGGCCCCAGGAACCTCAAAGGGCTTTCGCATATACCATACGGAACCCTTCTCCAAGATCTTCAGTAGCGATGACGGGAACATTGCCATCATCGAAATGCTCTTTTCCACCTCCCTCGTTGCGCTCATCCTCTCGCCTCGCCACCTCATAATACAGAACACGAAACGAGCCTCAGTAATATGCGAGCTGACGTTCCCTTCCTCCGTTCTTGCCGTCCGCCTCAACCGCAAACGGTTAGCCGTGGTGCTCGAGGACGAGATCTACCTCTACGACATCTCCAACATGTCACTCCTGACCAATATCGCGACCTCTCCGAATCCCAATGCCGTCTGCGCCCTATCGCCTAGTAACGAAAACTGCTTTCTCGCCTACCCTTTGCCGAAGCCCCGCGACGATGCCCAAGACAAGCGACCGTCGCATGCGCCGCCGGCCTCCCTTTACGCCCCCGTGACATCTGGAGACGTCCTGGTGTATGATACATTGACTCAAAAGGCTGTTAATGTCATTGAAGCGCACCGCTCGCCCTTGTCATGTATCGCGCTCAACCACGAAGGAACCTTGCTCGCGACGGCCAGCGAGACGGGAACTATTATTCGCGTGTTCTCTGTACCGAAGGGGGGGAAGCTCTTCCAGTTCCGTCGTGGCACGTATCCTAGCACGATCTATAGCATGTCCTTCAACATGAAGAGCACGCTGCTGTGCGTCTCGTCCACCTCCGACACGGTGCACATATTCCGTCTCCAGCAGCCTGGACCAGGCGGCAACAATTCCTCGTCGGAAGCGCAGGCATCAGGCTCCCCTCGTACCGATCGGTGGTCCCGCAGTCGCAGCTACGACAGTGGAAACGAGTCTCCTAGCAGCGCCCAGGGCTCGCCCCGCAGCGAGGTGGCCGAGCTCCCAAGCTCCTCGACGACGAACAACCCGGTGACGCATAGAAGGCAGAGCGGGTCGTTCAGCAGCATGCTCCGCCGGTCCTCGCAGATTATGGGACGTAGCGTGGTCGGCGTCGTGGGCAACTACCTGCCGCAGACCGTGACCGAGATGTGGGAACCCCTGCGCGACTTCGCGTATATCAAGATACCCAAGAGCACTGCACCGCGGCCCGGCACCCTGCCCGGCGGGCAGCAACTGCGCAGCGTCGTGGCCATGAGTAGCAACAGCCCGCAGGTCATGGTCGTTACCAATGATGGCGGATTCTACGTGTACAACATTGATATGGAGCACGGCGGTGAGGGCTACCTCGTGAAGCAATTCTCGTACGTGCAAGCACCAGATTACCCCTTTCCTTGTGTGTGAGACTGATCGGACTGACACACCTCGCTCTCTAGTGTTCTTGATAGTGACGATAAGCTCGATGCTTCGAATTACGGCCCTTAGTTACTTGTCAAATCTCCGCACCGATCCTCTCATCGACCCAAAAACGAATAAGTTGAAGGGTAAGGAATGGCTATTTGCTCCTCGATAGCTCTACCATGCGTGAGCTTCGGCATTTGGAAGGCGTTTTTGGAGGGTTCATGGGGGTATTGATTGATCAATCGCTTTGATTTGGGGTTTTTCTTTTTCTCTTCTCTCATTGCTCATATTTCTTAATTTGCAAATAAAACAACACTGGCTGAGCGAATCATACCCCCCCCAAAAAGGATGCTTTCTTGTATTTTACGCGAAAGGAGGGTGTCGGTCCTCTATTCTGCATCAGCGTTAGGCGTCTTATAAGCAAGCGGCTTGCCATTCCCAGCTGCAGGTTACTGAGAATAATCTACACTAATGCGAATTTTTCATGATATTCTAAAGAATTCAGTTGCGTTAAAGGTGAATGGCTTATATTGAACAAAAGGCTGAAACAGACACCCAAAACTAATGCAACTTACCATCAAATGAGGGGATGATTGGCTACTTTATAATAGGATGTTTACGATGACACCACATATTATGAGATGTTCTTATTATTGGTAGATACTTGAAGTCATAAATCCGTAAAACCCTGGTTTAGTTCAAACCCGATCACATACATGTATGGAAGTGGTATTACACCCGTACAGAGCAATCCAACAAGCATATGCTGATGAGTTACACGATATCCAACTCCTCATCAAAAAACATCGCAAAGAAACTCGGTACCACCCCCAAAAACAGTGTGGCGCCGTCGGATGCAACAGGGCCTGAAGCAAGAGATGACTTCTAGCCCCTTTTTCGTTACATATATTCCACAGAACAGAACATGAAAAAAAAAAAAAAAAAGAAGCAAATATGTCATGGTCATCCCGTCGTTAGAAAGTGAAAGTTCGTTTCCCCGGACTGAATAACCAACCGCCTTCGCCAAGACTCCCCCAAGATGAAGCGTGATGATCATAAACCAACGATGGCTGGGTATGTTTTCTCGAAAAAATTAAAAAACAAAAAGTCGTAAGGTTATGTTCGGGCGTATAAAAAGACAATGATGGGGTAGATCCCCTTCTCTCCTCTGTACTTTATCATACTTCTTGTAATGTGTAATGGGTTCCGGTGTATCCATCTAAGGGGCCGGTTGTTTTCGTGAGTTTTGTATATTTGGCATCCCTGAAAATGTGGCTTTCCGGCAGTGTGGAGCCGTGACTACCTGGGTAATCACTAGCAGCGCCGCCGAAGCCCTCTCGATATTTGATATAAGTCCGCGATCCGGTGTTTGTACGGTAGTTGGATAGACCAGTCTCAAAGAGATCATTACCTCGCGTAGGGTCGATTCATAAGCGCGATCTCCCTCGCGATCTCGCCCCATTCCAGTTCCCTCCGGCCCTCTCCACCATTTTCGCCCTTCTCGCGTCTGCCTTGCAGCAGCTCCTCCCACTTGAGGAGCTCGTACGCGAATCTCAGGTGCGGCTGGATAATCACGTTCAGTCGCCGGGCTCGCACGAAACAGTACGCTCGCGGGAACGAGAGATTCATGGAGCGCATGACCTCGGCGATGCAGATGGTCGCGCTGCGAGAGACGCCCACTCGGCAGTGGACCAGCGTCGCAGTGCCGTTCCGACGGCCGCGCTCTATAATGGCAGGTTAATATTGATTTTCTTAGTAAAAACTTGCTTACTTAGCGTGGCGGGTCGGCGTTTCTGCTATTTTAGAAAAGACGCCCTAGGGCTAAGGGGAAAAAGGAAAGTGGATATAGGAGAAAAATAAAAACGTACCGATGAAATCCAAGCACTTCTCAAATTCTTTCGTCAGCGGGTCGATGCCGTTGTCCTGGACCCTCTCGACCACGAGCACGTTGTCCTCGCCCCAGGCCTCCAGCTCGCCGTCCCGCCACATGGCCGTCTCGCCCACGCTGAGGATCTGGCGGATGCCCATGGCCCGCAGCAGGTCCGGGTTGTTGGCGTGCCCGAGGTTGCCCAGGTACATGTAGTCGAGGACGCGGCTGGGGAAGGAGCCGTCGAGCGAGGCGAGCCACCGGGGCTCCCGCCGCACGAGGCTCGTGATCTCCGAGAGGCTCTTACCCGCGCACGCGGGCGACTCGTGCAGCAGCCGCGGCGCGATCGACGTCAGCAGCGACACGTCCGTCGGGTACGCGAAGAAGTTGCGCTTCTTCGTCGTGTGCAGGTCCAGCCAGGCATCCGGGACCGGCCGCCCCGTGCTGTAGCTGTAGTAGGCGATGCCCAGCATGGTGGACTCGGTGTACCCGTCGGCGCAGTGGATCAGGATCTTCCGGGGCCGGCTGCCTGTAGATTCTACCTCGGTCGCCTCCGACGCGTCTGACATGGTCGAGTCCCCGTCCACGTCAGCCTTTGGCGGCAGGGTACCGTGAGACAGGTGCCAGATCCACTTGCACGTGTCCAGGATGCCGTCAGCTTCGGCGTGCGACCACGTCGGGGGAAGAATACTTCCCGACGAGGGAAAGTCGAGGTAAGGATGTCTCGTGCCGTCGGCAGGGCCTTCGGCAATCGCTTGCAGCGCGCTCGGGTTCAGCCGACCGAGGTCGTTGCATTCGATGAGAATGTCATATTGTTGCCCCTCCTCGAACGGAGGCTCGGGCGACGGGCCCATCCACACGTTATATGATATCTCGGTCGCCTTCGTCATCGTGTACATTTCTACCCTCTCCTGGTGGAAGAAGTCGAGGACGGCACCCGTGAGGTGGCCCTCGGAGTTGATCGCGACGATCTCGCCGTGCTTCTTCTCGAATTCCGAAAACGGGTTAATGCAGATAAAGGTATTGTATCGCGGGATGGAATCGTGTTTCCGCCGCCACTTGGACTGCGCTGACGCGATCTCCCATCCCACCTTTCGGACGACGCCCGCATCCTCCCCGTACACGATGATATCGGACGTTGTAGCCGTCTTGGCGGCCTGTATCTGAAAGTTTCGTACGGAGAAACCTTCTTTGGGGTCGACTTCGATGAACTCACCGTCCGAGCCCGATTGCATGAACTCCGAGGGAGCAATGGCCCCCTTCAGACGTGCAGCTGAGAGCTCGCCGTCAGCTTTCACCACGGTGATGCCACGCAAACAACTGGGTATCTGTCGTACTGCTTTGCTCCTGCTCATGAAGAAGCTCTGCTGGATATGATTGCTGGGATGCAATCCATGAAACCAGGGGAAGACCTGTGCGGGGTCTGGGAGAGGTTGTTTTGAGACATAGTCTAACGCAGCTGCTACGTTTGCAGGGCTAATTGTGTAAAGAGAGAGCGGTCCTGCTTCCAGTCGCTCGTACTTATCCGGGGGATGAAGCAGAGACGGCCGGCGCAGTTCATTCTCACGACCCGGGGAAGGAGGTGGTGTGTTGGGTTCCCGTACCGGCGCTGGACCGGTAGGACATACTGGTATGTGTTTGTTTGGAACGGGTGTAGGCGAGGTGGTGGGTATCTGTTGCGAGTTGATCGACTCGATTGCTATCGGCGACGTTAAAGTGACGATGCCCGAAGAGGCGCGGTGCGGCGGAACGGGTCTAGGGAGGGCAACCGTCGTCATTGTCCTACTCATAGCACAATTTTTTTTTTTTTTTTTTTTTACAAGATGATGCTAAAGAAGGGTTATAGACAATGCTGGCGACCCTGTACTGTCATATCAGGGCCAAAGCTCCTTGAGATGTATCAAAACACTGGGGTTGTGCAACGTGCAGGCTGCTAAGCGCAATTGCGGGGAGAGATGGGGCGGATCCTGATGGAGCAGATAGCGGGGATCAGGCCTGTCGATGATCGAATGGCAGAATGGGCAGATTGTAGAATGGATGATGTCTATAGATCCAAATAAGTTAACTCTTAAATCTTGATTCTATTAATGAGTATGTTTATGAGCTGGCTTTGGGGGTCAGTTGAATAGGAAATTATGCTCTAATATTCTCCTTCGAACGATCTCCCTTTTGTTTGTGTCGTTGTTATTAAGAGGGGGGGGGGGAAGATACCGTGACATGAGAGAGTCAAGGGTGATAGGGGAGGTGGGGAAGGGAATCTTTAAGTAAGAATGGATACTATGTACCTACCGAGGGACAACTTTGGAAGACGATAGCCAAAAGGATATGATGAAATGAAAATTGAAGTTAGAGTTAGGGAAAAGTATCAAGTGAGGAGAAGAGACCAGAGACCAAGATGTAACTAGATATGTCAAATATAATGGTATATCAGAGTCGTTTCACCCATTCGATCATGTTGATTGGGAGTTGCAGCCTTATCGCACATCCCTGACGATGCAGCGCAGTGCCGTGCAGTCCCCGGCCAAGCAGACCAAGTAGAGCAGCACCAGCGGTAGATAAGACGAGATGTGGTCGAATAGATAATGGTGCGAGATGGGATCATCGTGGTGTACTACCCTTATTGCCCCTAGGCATGTACATACTTCGTACATCCCCTACCTCCTACCTCATAGTGGTTCTTTATAAAAAACGGATCTACCTCCCATCCATTCCTTTTAACGCCTGAATCATTGCGTACTGGCATCCACAATTTCTATTGCATACCTCCTAATAACATGCTCATGTATCCATTGGTTTCTCTTTGAAAGAAAAAGCCGCGAAGAAAGAGACAAACGACCAGACCTACGACTCTATATCTTAGAGTACCTAAAGAGAGAAGAAACACGAAATTGCAGCGTTTCGTTTGCTCTTGACGCCAAGAGACGGGCCAGCGTTATTAGAACTTGGCCCCAACTTTTTTAGTATTAACCTTGTCGCTTATCGGCAGGCATTCCCCTCTAAAAGGGATCCTTTAAACGGACATCCAGGGTTCCAAACGTTGATCACTGCCGCGCGAACTGCATATCCCCTCGCCCCTGTTCCACGGATGATGTATTCAAGCCTACCTAGGTAGACTTTCCTCGACTTCAGTATTCGACGATATCAACATGTTGGATCGAACACGGAATAGGTTGGGGTAATATGCTGGAAGATGTAAAAAGAGACAGACTATATGCGCCCTGAGTCGGTAGCTTCATTTCCCCTCCTTGAAAGTTGGGGTCACGTCACGAGCGAAGCATGTGGCTTACACACTAGCTGCGATCCTCAATTCCTGAGGCTTACATAGTACGGTGGGCGTCTCCTGATAGGCTCGCGTGCCGCCTCGAAGTTTATGATGAGTTTCGACATGATATGGTATGAACCTGGAAGACCTGGCATGGCCACGACAACGTACATACATAACATACATAACGTGCAACGGCAGCGTAGCAGCCACATTTTTAAAGTAGCATATAGTATGGGGCAGATCGGTCAATGGAGAAGAAGCCATCGACCATCAGGTGAAACGAGCAGAACGAGGGGCCAAACGGCGATGCTGCAACCACAGATATTGGAAAACATCATTGGCCAATGAAGGAGGTTGACAGACCCCGCTCCGAGTGTGGCACACCTGCACCCTATCAGCATTCTGTGTTGACATATCCAGCGTCTGGGGTGCCATTGGCAAGCTGTATCTCAGACCCAATCGTCAGGGACTAAGTTAGACGGCCACTAGAATCGACTACATGGTGGCATCGTGTGGGCACACTCTCTGCAGTACACATCAGGGCCAGTGTGACCTTTGCCACTTTAGTCGAGCGAGGTCTCACTCATGATTTGGTCCTCCGCCAGAGCGTCCAACTGCCTGCGTACGATGTAGTTGAAGTGCCAATGCATATCTGCAAGTAGTACATTAGTGGATGCACCCGCTAGCATCCAATTGAGCCGATATCCCTTGCTTTCCCTTCTGGCGTCTAGTCTATCAATCCTTTCGATTGGTAAGGGGGCAAACAGACGTCGGATGAGCACTCAGATGTCGTTCGAAGGTTACAACCGATGTCGTTCTATGCCCGTCGAAGCCGTCAGCCCCGGACGGACGAAGCCTTGGCTTCAACGGCATCTCGTTAGCCTTCGCTAGGTTAGTAGGCTCTTGAACTAGGACCATGCTTGAAATACTTCCCGCCATATTAGGTTGTCAGCATCAGAGATATTACGCGTAAATAAAAACAAACTCATACTCCCGCAATAGGCTGTTGATCTGGGCTATCATATGCGTCAATGATATCGACAGATAAACTGATGGAAAGGCCCGCGGCTAGTGTGCTGAAAGTCCCTTCAGAATCGACAGACAAGAAAGTTGGATGCGTTTGAGCGTTGCGTTGTGTTATACAGCTATGCGAATCCGCGAAGCGGTTATACTGTCGCGGGTGTAAAATTCCTGATGATAACCAAGTAGGCACATATTTTGTTGAATCTCTGAGTACCTTCTTAGGTACGTACATACCTATGTTATAGGATATATCATACTAAAATATGTGTTTTATAGTTAAGTCTGAATAGGAACATTCAACTAATATATCCGTCGAAGAGATCACGTTGAGAAAAGTCTCCATAATAAACCCGTTGTCCCGATGACCTGAGTAAGAAAACAAGGCGTGGCGGGGCGCGGAAGGCAGCTACAGCGGGGTTTCGTGAGGCTACAGCGACTTGCATCCACTACGCGTTCCACGTTCCCAGTCCAATTAATTTATCTTCAGAGAACCACGTCACCGCCGCATACAAACACATGCATGGTGCATATGGCACCCTATTCCGTACAATGAAAATAACTGTACTTTTTCAACGTTCACCATCGTCCGGCCACGAAAATAATCTGGACGTCGTGCACTATTGACGATCCATCCTATATCCTATTTGAATTCCGACCTCTGCGCTCTACCATCTTAATGTGCAAGTAGCCGTTCCCGCCGATCGCCCTGCGAGCCGAAAATAGATGCCTATCCCGACCAGCACATGCACTTTCCAAAGCATGCCTTCCTTAATACAGCTGCCTATTGCTAGCATCACAACTCTCTTGTGGCCTAGTATACGATAGCTTTGATTGTCTTCTTGATTCGTGGGTGTAGGGGACTGTCATATCGAAAGAAAAAAATCCAGATCAATTTTCGGTCACAGACCAACCGAACATGCCTCCATCTACCTTCGTCAACTACGGGGAAGCTCCGAAAACACATAATTATGGATCGACGTGTCGACTCGCTCCAATATCCCATCCTTCTCCTCCAGATACCGATGATATTCCGCCAGTAAAAGCTCAATACTTCTACCTATCTTCCATCCCAATCGACGATCCTCTGTCCACTACTATTGCTGCCGCCACCGATCCAAAAACAACGAGAAGTGGCCTCCGACCCTTCTCGCCAGGAGACAATAATGCGCTAGAGAAAGCTTGGTTAAGTCTCGCTTCAGATGCCTATCGACAAAATCACAATAATGCGCGCCAGGACCGGCCTCCTAGTCCTTGGCTGGCTAAGGCAAATGGCGAGAAGCTGCATAGCATCGTGCGTCAGTTGGCTGTGCAGCACGCCGAGAAGCATGCACGCGAAGGTCCGTCGCGGGAAAAGGTTCAACCCTTCACTGAAGACCTACCCGAACCCGACGCTGCTACGCTGTTATGCTGCCCAGATCTTCTCGCCGACGTTGGGATTGCCCTCCGGACATCCTTCTGTGCCATAGCTAGGCGGAAGCAACACGAGCTCAACCGTGAAATGGTGGCTCAGGCCGTTATGAGTGAGATGAACACGTTGCATACTGACTCTACGGCTTCTGTCACGGAGAGAGATGCACCGTCTAATAGCATACCTCCCAGCCAGTCAAAGGTCGACGACATGATGAGGTCAAGCCAAAATGACGAGCAGTCCAACAGCCGACCGTCAACTGCAGTGCCAGAATCTCACGCACCAAACCACGACTCAGCTGACAGAGCCATCAGTATGTCAGTTCCTACGAAACCCTCTTTTGTGGACGATGGTATCTCAGGTAGGCCCTTTGTCCGCGTAAATACACCGGATACCTCCATCATTTCCCCTCCGTCATCTCTGCCCAAGGGTAGGATTACCACGATCTCTCGGCCTGGCAAACCTACCCAGGACATCAAGAACGGAGAAGCAGAGCCCCCTCGTCCCTTTTCTGGGGGTAAGGCATCATCCGCGCCTAAGCCCGTGGAAATTCCAAAGACACTTTCGAGTAATGTGACGGTTGGCGTCTCCAGATTACATGAAGTTTCCTTGCCTGCTTTGCAGATGAAACCAATCTATTGGTCTCCTGTTAATGATATAGCCACCGTTCTCCGGGCGACTTGGTTCTACCGGTATTGTTATCCCTTATCATCTGCAACACGAGAACATTTTGCTAATTCGAAGTAGAGATGATATGAGACCTATTGATCCTACTGTAGCTAATCAACTCGAAGCTGGGTACAGGGAGCTTAAACCTCATACTGAAACATGGAACGACGAACTTAGATGTGCTGTTGAGGTTGGTCCCCTCGGCGAGGAGAAAGTGTCACATCCTTTGTGGCCAAAGGCACCACATAATAAATCGTCTAAGAAAACAGACGACCTAATGGAGCCGTCAATATCTAGTAACCCTTTCTGTGCTGCTCGTTGCTTTCGCGGCGAAGCTGCTGCGGAAGGTAGCCTGATTCCGGACCCGAATGAAGACAATTCCGCGCCCCTTTCAACTCATAAAAAGTTCGAACAGTATCATGTGATGTATAAAGACGAGAAGACAGCGTATTTACTCAAGCCCAGCTTGAAGCCTTCAGCATACTATGGCCGTCGACCAGTAGCAAAGATAATGAGGGGCTTCACTGTTGGCATCCCAGTAGTAAGAGGCTTCGACTACGAAGTCTGGATGAGTAAACACGAGAAGAAGCAAACCCAACAACACCAGCAACCTGTGTCTGTCGGTGGCAATCCCCGTCAATCGACTGGACGTGCTATTTGCTCGGCTTGCAGAGCTGATGAGGAACGCGCGCATGTGACGGACTTAGTGCTTGTCGTTCACGGTATTGGCCAGAAGTTGGCTGAACGGGTAGAAAACTACCATTTTACTCACGCGATAAATGCCTTCCGTCGAGCAATCAACGTCGAGCTTCGAAGCGACGCGGTTAAGGGCGCCCTGAGAGAGGGTCAACATGGTATAATGGTTCTTCCCGTGAATTGGAGGCAGAACCTCTCGTTCGAAGATGGTGGTCCCATGAAGGAGGAGGACAAGGAGAATTACACGCCTGGTGGATTCACCCTGAAGGACATCGAGCCTAAGACTATACCTGCCGTCCGAAGCATGATATCCGATGTCATGTTTGATATTCCATTCTACATGTCACATCATAAACCGAAAATGGTAGCTGCTATGATCGGCGAAGCCAATCGCGTTTACAGATTATGGTGCCAGAACAATGCGGGCTTCGCAGAGCATGGACGGGTTCATCTAATCGGCCACTCCCTCGGCAGCGTGATGTGTATCGAGGTGTTGTCGAGGCAGCCGACCGTTATAGCGCCTCTGAAGCTCACGACGCCACTCCATCTGAATCATTTCGAATTCGACACTAAGAATTTATTTCTCATCGGCAGTCCTGCCGCATTCTTCTTGCTACTCGAAAGAGGCGCTCTAGTACCAAGGAGAGGACGACGGAAGCCAGGGGCAGACCTGAGCGATGTCATGGATTTCAGCATTGGTGGGGAGGCGGGACGGTTCGGCTGCATCGCGGTGGACAATATCTACAACATCTTAGCACGAGAAGATGCTGTTGCGTATCTACTGAACGGCACCATGGACCCGATGTACGCGGCCAGCCTGAAGACTGCGTATGTTCCCAGCACCTCGATGTCTTTCCTCCAGTCCATGGGTAACGCGATGAGGAGCATGGTCCCGGGAGCCGCGCCCGTACCAGTAGCTGGTCCTGCCGGCGAACTCGCAAGACCGTCAACTATGCGTCTTCCATCGCAGCTCGAGCTTGAAGTCCACGACTTCACGCGCGAGGAAATTGCCGAGAGGAAAGCCTTCCTGCTCAATGATAACGGACAGATCGATTTCTTCCTACGATCGGGCAGTGGTCCACTTGAGTTGCAATACCTAAACATGCTGAGCGCTCACACGAGCTACTGGGTTAACCACGATCTGATCCACATGCTATGCATGGAGATCGGCCGGAAACCTGGAAAGATGAACACGTTGCCGGCGATGAGAGCGGTGAAAGCCGCGAAGCGAGTCGTGTCTTCGATGGTATGAATAAAGGGGGTGTTGTACCTTTGCTAATTACTTCACGATAAAACCCTTGTATTTTGGCCAGGTGTTTAAGGGGACTTACATGTTAGAGCCTAGGATGATAGAATTTAGACAACCAAATACCCACTGCTAATCTTCATTTTCATTCAACGTATACTCATCGGCTATGCTAGTCCATTATGCTTGAAAACATAATTCCAACTTTGCAGCCATCTACCCAGATTTATTCTCGTAGTGTAACGAATCATGATTGTCATTCAGGTTTACCATTAAGATCTTCCACATCCATGATCCATCGCTCATGCCACGTGCCACAGTCTTGACATGCCTCGACTTACCTTAGGTATTCTCGCAATATAGGTACTTGTAACCATTCCCTCTATTCCCTTAATTAGGTAGCTAATTAGTAATTGAGATGAATGGATGGAAGTTGCCGTTAGCTGTGGTGGATTTGATTCGTGCAGCGCCAACGCTATCAGAGATCCTTCTTCCAAAGAACCACCTAGGCGTGAGGAAAACTACAAAGACAGCTGAAACATGGTTACCTCTAATGATCCTTCTACATAGGGCCTGTAAGGCTGAATACGTGTCATCTGGCAAGGCAGGTACCTGAGCCGGCCATTCCTTCAGAGATATTCACTGATCGCCAAGCTTACCTAAAGCAACCAAGCGACCAATCATATATAGAAAACCGGTATAGATATTGACCTGGCACTTAGCGTTATTGGAGGGCAGTCTACAGTACGTTGACTTTACATGGTATATAGATTGATTGGATAGGATTTCTCCAAGGCTCTACTCTACACTCCTCCGGGTGTGCTTAGGATGGATGGATGAACGGTACTGGAAATTAGTATCGGTATTCCGCGTGCCGCAACGGGCAGATTGGCTAGAAGGAGCGAAAAATTAGCACAGACATTGGGGGTGGTCTTTTGGGCTTCATGGGTATGGGTGTCTAGAGCTTCAGCCACTCCATACCAGACTCCTGATGTGTCAGCATGCGTGCGGCTTCTGGGGCTCCTTGGCCACGCTTTATCACATATAGAAATACTTGCCGAGATGCGGGACTAGGATGATGGATTTGGGCAAGCTCTCCTCTCGATCCTAGGTACTTACCTAAGGTAAGCATAAGTGGCGGGTATACGTTCTAGAGGATTATGTTATGCTATGCTAGGATAAGGGAGGGGCTATCAATGTCTTCAAACACTCTTGTAGCATTACGTGATACCTACACCAACTACTCCCCCTTTGACCTCATGAGCTCTACAGCCCCTTTTCGATGCCGAGGTACGAAGCTCATGGATCCGTAAACCCGCAGCATGCAGTGCTTCGAGGGTGTAGCTCTTACCGAAGTGAATCCCCTCGGAGGGCTTCCTCATAGGTAAGTGGTAGGCTAATAGAAAGAGATCTGTGGTTCACGTGGGGACTCATTCATCGATAGACACCATACCGATCACTGTTCTCGGCCCCGGTTCGAGGTTAGTCAACTCAAGAAGACCGCGGTCTGGCCATTGTCGATCTCGAAGCTCGGTTGCGGTTGCGTGGTGACAAGGTGGAACCAAGCACTTTCATCACCGACGTGGTCCGTTGACTAATTCGCGATAGTAACATAGGAAGGAAAATCGGCACGCGAACGATGCCGAACACCTACCTGGTATCTACAAAGTACCGACCCTTCAAGCGTCGCGAGTACCCAGAGTAATAGGGCATCGATTGAAGTTGTGCCTAAGGCTAAGGGGTTTGCGGGGAGGTGATGGAGACAAGTCATGGATGTTACGGAACTCCTCTGCCGATACAGACAGCATTTGCTCCCTATCTACGGAATAGCAATACTGAGTACGAAGCAAGTCCTAGATGGTTACCGAGGTCTTCATGTTACGGACGCGACATTTTCCAACGTTTTACACCGAGCGAGTTGATTAGACGGAGAAAGCTTCCCCCAGCGGTGACGCATGTAAAACACCGCCTTGGAATGTCTACCTCTCCTGGGCGGACTCACACCATATACTTGATGATGCTATTGATGATGGAGTACTCAATTCTGCCAGGTTTGCCGCTCGAAAACTGTTTGCCATGCAGTCTCGATCATATGGCCGGAGGGTCAGGCTACCTACGTTTTTCTCGTATTGTCTACATCACTCGCGTCGGTTACATACACGTCCATTTGATGGGATTATGATTTGATTACGAGCTGATGGAGGATGAGACAAAGTAGACCACTTGACTGAAAAGGAAAAGGCGACCAGTCACATCGTCATCATCGGCAGTAACTCGTTATGCGACACCGACGGCCGATGGGATTGATTGATGACTCGTACTGTGTGTGCTGTATGTACCTCTTTGCCTTGAAGGTCGTGTTGGTAGTTAATTAAAACCACTACGCATACCGTATGTCGAGCGACGGGGCCATCGAATGATGGGTCAACGACCACATGCTTAGGTACCTAGGTAGGTTCTTCAAATTTTCAAAATGTCTTCAGGAGATACTCTAGATGCTTTGTCATTTCGAATCCTATTACACTTCAAGATAGATCGCCAAGAATTAGCATGTAGGTATATACCAAGATGATAGCTCTAACCGACCCATGGGAAAAGATGGTGCGGCTCCAGAGATCGTTCCTGTATCCAAGCGGCGCATGAAGCTTTCCAACGGAACTAGGATTTCCCCATCCTCCAGTTTCAAGCTACCGTGATAGATGGTAGTTTTCTTCTTCACCCGCTCCCAATATCATCCTCATCATCCTTTCCTCCTTTCTTCGTGGATTCGGAGAGCCAATGATGGACACAATTCGCATGTGTCTCCCGCTGTTCTGCCAGGGCACCGGAACCTAAGTAGTATGGCGCGTGGCCGTCGGGAGCGAGAGTGCCGCTGCGGAGATAGCGTTGCCTGTCAAAGTCTGGGATCCAGGAACACAGTCGCTAAAGACTGCCACTTTGAGTAGCGTATGTATTCCCGGTACACCATAGCATGGCACCTGGTAGAGTGAATCCGCATTGTCCTGCTTGTCAGTTGTAGGTAGGTAAGCGTGAAGTTCGAGTCATAATCCAGAAAAAATAAAGGTCTAGCGGCACAGCAATTATATGAAGGGACTTACGAGGATCTTAAGAAGGCAGGGGAGCTTAGAAAATGAGATGCAAGCGGCGTCTGGCGCGCATATGTAAAATTCCATGCTTCCGCGCCGCGAGCCCTACGACGGAACTTTCCATCCCATCATCCTCGTCTGGTATACATATCATCGCCCCTGCCCATCATCGCCTGAGCCTCTGTGGATAAACTGCGTATCCTTGGTTATAGGGATGTGTCATAACAAGGTGCTGACGGACTATTCCGTACTCTGGTGGTAGGGCTCAGCAAGACACGCTAAACAGGGTCGAGTAACAGGGTTATAAATTTGTGAAAAAAGATAATCTGATCAGATGGCCTGTGCCAGGCTTGTAAGATACTTGACAGTGTCTTAAAACTTCGGCCTGATACCATGATACCGTATCGTCATGGCTAGAAACGTTCGAAGGATGCAAAAGCAAGCAAGGTAGCACACCGGAACACGGTCAAGAATCCCATGGAGATGGGCCCACGAGGCAATTTCTTGTCATGTCTTGTCTCCATGGTTCATCGATGTCAACGTCGATGTAACTAATGGACTTTGAACTTTCGAAATGGGAAGGAAGGATATAACGGACGGCCAATGTACCATGAAGGTTAGCTCCGGCATCCTAATTCCTACTATGTACGGGTTCAACGTTCGAGATCCACTACATAGCACGGATTCTGGACGCTCAGGAGCAGATTTCGACACGGGAATTCATTCGCATTCGGCGGGTATTACGACTCAACCCCCATGTCTAGTTTATTATTTCTATTTTTTGCAACTTTGTACCATTTTCTCGTCCTCGGTTCTAGCCCTATCAACATACTACGTCGCTTTCATCATAGTCTTCAAGATTGTGAGATTGCGCAGTATCATCAACCAGGGGCCATGAATAACCGGGGGTCAAAAGATGCAACCCAGAACAGGGGGCGATAAGTACCTGATTTTTATGTGAAGATGAATATTTCAAACGACCACGCGCGCTACCCACTCACACGCGGAAAACGTGTAGCGTCTCACGTACATCATACAGTACATATTACTATCAGTAGCATGTGGAGTAGGTATCGTACCTACAGCCAAAACCTCCCATGTGTGTGTCTCCGCGAGCTGAAAAGCAGGGGGGCGGAAGGATGCTGAGCTTATTATTAATGTAGGGTAACATACATAACCTCCAATATAGTAAAATTCAAAGACCGACCAACAGCGGAGGTTAGGTACGAAGTAATGTTACGTTATCATGCCTCTTTCGGACGAATCGACTTCCCGCCTCGCCTGATTCTTCGCCTGCCGGAATCCCTCGTATTTTCCAGCTGGGCCCATCCGAGTTCACGGACGAATTGTTCTAGAAGGTGAACTTCCAAATGAAGCATACTCATGTCAACTCCGCCGGCAGACGGATCATGGCAATATACAACCCACATCCCACATCCACAACTGCCGCGTCTTCGGCCGACTCCTTGTTAGGATTCCCTAGAGTTGCTTTAACGTTGGAGAACGGTAATCAGTAAACGGGTGGATAGGCTATTACTATTGGTATCAATAATTTGACATTTGACGAATCTTGCTACCCTTTGGGACAGTTCTCGGCCGTAACGATGGAGCAGACCAAGCAGCTATTCTCATCTTGGGAAAGCAGTCTCTAAGTTTCGTATCCACAGTAGCGGGCCGAGTTTTTAGTGAATCCTTAAGGCTAAGGCTAAGCTATGTTAGTGTCAAGCGCTGTACATGGGCTTGTAAACCAAGGGGAACAAGAAGTAGTATTCAAAAGTCGAATATAGTAGCGTGATGTCCTAATGCAGAACACTTCTCCACGCTCTATCTCGGGTATATGTAAGGCAGGACACACTCACCACTTGCTCTCGACTAACACGGGATCGCCAGTATACCTACCTCACAGCTCATTGGATCAACATACTCACAGGTGTAAAACTCTTCAGTCTTGTAGCTTACGTCATGCTCGTTCCATTTGGCTGCTGCACGTCTGCATCCGCCAGTCCATACGGGCATCTGACCCTTGCTGGCCCTGCATTCGGCGGATCGAACTACCCAGACCAAGACAAGGTACGGCAGGAATCCGGAGTGGAGATTCGAATCGAGATGTTTCGTCCGTTCGGCCCCCAAATGCAAGAAGATCATCCACCGTAAGCCGTTGACGAAATTTGACAAAGAAAAAAAAAAGGTTGGGGGCTTACAGCTTCGAAGAAGCTCTCCAATCTGGTCCCAACTTCACCAAGCCCAAGACTTACATACGCTCATACATATCTCACACATACGTAGCATGCTACACATAGATTAGATGCATGGGCGGGCAAGAGCCCCGAAGCCGGTGTGGGACATATAGGGCTTCGTAGGGCTCGTCCGGCCCCCATTGCGACAAGCCTCGCTCACCCGACTGCCCACAAAGACTCCGCGCTCCTTGACGGGGTGTCGCATATGCACTTAATATACAACAGGGCCGATAAATTCTAGACTGCTGTGCGCCCCAACCTGAACCCCCAATCTACATGCATGTGCCTAGCTCTCCTCCCTAGCTCTTCTCCCCCGGAGAGAGAAAGCTAAAAAGGCGTGGCGTAACTCGGGGATGAGAGCCCACTTGCCACGCAGTGCGGTCGCATCGCATATACAAGTTCGTGATTTGTTGCGCCGGCTATGTTGTGTGTACCTAGGCGAAGGCAGGAGGGGAAAGAGCCTACCTATTTCCCGTAGGGTTGGATCCGGAAAACAGGTTTCTTTAGATGGCAGCGGCCTGGTGCGCATCACGAGATGGTAGCAGGCGTTGCTGCATCAGGAAAGAAAATGAGAGCCCTACCCTACCGTGTCCCCCCTCATGTAAACGCGCAATATAGTGTGTTACATATGCGTCGTACGGAAACTTGGATAGAGAGTGCGCTGCTACACTCCAAATCTGATGGTTGATAAACTCGAGGCAGATTCATGTCGCATCATCATCGTACGTCCCCGCTGCCTTGTAGGACGATGAACGATCTCGTCGTGGTGAGTGATATGTCATACCAGTACGTAGCCATCCATTATTAAGCTACGACGATAATGGCAAGCCACCTGTACCTCATAGGCTATAATTACTTAGGTAATGTTGCTGGATTGGCGATGCTGCCCTGGTATGGTCTTGCTTGCGCCTGCCTATACGGTATGAAAGTTTTTGGTTATTAGGTATCTAGACCGATATTGTCATTTTATCTCGGTCTCGCAAATCGCTTTCGGTCACGAAGACAAATTGTTAAATACCGAGTTCGGGATCGAAGTTGACTTACCATTGCATGTAATATACAACGTCGCGGGGGAAGAGCCATTTGATTAGTACCTAATGTAAAGGAAGGTTGGTGGAGCTAGCAGAGTCGTCATGGGGTTCGTGGATCTACGCTAGATAAGGTATAATGAACGTCTCGATTGGGCATCGGGAATTGTTTTCAAGTGGGCGAGATACTTGAGTACCCCTAACACAAGCCTCGACTCTAATCTGTGACGTTTTCTAAGTTTATCAGCAATACCATGTCACAGTATGTAGATCGTACTGGGTAGGTTGTAGGATACCTTATGTACCTTCTACATAGTAGCTGGCTTGTATGCCTCACCAGTCGCGTAACAAGTTGGCGCTGGTAGGCAGTCGTCACATATGCTGTACGACCAACTTTCCTTATCCTTTGAATGACGGCCCGTACCATGATACACCGAACGCTGAGATATGTCGAGTTCAAGTTATGCGGTCGCAAAGGTAACCCTAATACTATCGTTGAAACCTAAGAGAGAGAGGAAAGCAGAGCATTGAAATTCAAACACCAAGCGGAATTTGCCGAGAGAAGTCTTTTGGTAAGTACACCGCAAGAACAAATGGAAAGCTGGAGTGACAGGGAGTCAAGTTACACAGCACCATTCCGCACTGGGGATCCGCACCTCCAACAGGGTCTTTGAGTGGCTATTGCGGTGCTGTGGGTTGGGCGAGCGACCCCAGGTAGCGAATCAGAAGCGTCCCACTGGCGCTTAAGACGAAGTACCCCTACCAAAGTCACAAAAATCATAGGTTGACCGCCATTCCTGGTCCAGAGAGTCGGCCATACGTCCCCCGCAAAATCGAGTTACTGGACCGCGGAGGTGGTGCGCATTCATCTATGAGAGGAGGAAACGACTGTTAGAGAGAGAAAAGAGCGGACTTTCCTCTAAGAGAAACAATAGAATCGCATGTTAAATGATAGGTCAGACGGGTTCGTCGGGTCTTCTCGGTTGGGTCATCTACCGGGTCGCTTCTGCGAAGTACGCACGAAGCTCGTGAGATCTACCAACAGTCAGGTTGCGCGCGCATGTAGTAAGTATCTACTATGTAGGTGTACGCAAGATGTCTGTCATGGCCCGTTTCACGAGCAAGTGGCGAACGGGTTAAGGGTTAAGCGATAGGGCTGAAGGGGGTCCTCCTGTCAGCACTCCTTCTATCTTTCTCTCTCGTAAAATTCAGCCCCCAAACCTGGCCTTTGCGAATGAAGTCACTAGATATGAAATACCGACATTCGGCCGACAGTAGCCTCTGGGCCAGTAAGCACCTTCTTTATTGCGCTTTGGGTAGTTCCCGCATCATGTAAGCCTAGACTCGTGGCGGCGGGGTTACGACTGTGATTGCGGTGCGGGCTCTATGATAAGCTGACGTACGAAGCCAATTAGTGGCTGCTTTGGAGTCCCGGGATTGTGATACTGGGCGCGCTGAAGTTATTGGGGGTTAAGGTAGGTTCCTGCAGCGTAAGGCTCCTCCCGCATGGCCATGTGGCCCATAATGTGTCTGATACAGCCCGGTGGTAATGGTGTGATGGTGTACTGTACATAATGGCCTCGTAGCCTTGGAGGCTATACCGTACGTGGTACACACGGTGGTAGATCGCGACCTTGGCGTAGGTCAACACGTACCAACCGCAGATTACCGTTCTATAACGTCGGGTCTCAGCGCGCTTATTATTAGTCGTGAGGCCGGCCAGGAGCTAAACGCCTTCAAGGTACGACGTAGCACATCGAGGTAGCATATGACAATTGCTGCTGAATGGTCAGCTTACGCGTAACATTGGTGTTACTCGAAGCTCTGGTCTTCCTCGTCTCTTGTACCCACCTCTTTATGAGGTGATATAGTAGCCTACGAAGAGGTTAGTATACCGGCTGAGTGACTTATCGGTGAATCATTTGTCATGGTAGTTAGATGAAGTAATCCGTATCTGTGCTTCACCTACCTACCTAGGTATCAACAGCTGCGCTAAAACAGTATCGTCCTGATCGTCAATTCAAGATCTGCGGTACTTCAGTATCAGACCAATCTTTTTGGTGCTTGCGTCTGATGATACTATTGGACCTATTCCGAAGGGTCGCCAGAGTCTAGCTCTAGTCCCCCCTCTGCAAGGATCCGTGATGGAGTCAAGTATAACTGCGTACAGTACTGACACATATAGCGCTAAATGCGTATTTAGAAGCTCAAAAGCCAGAGACAGAAAAACGGTGCAGCGCGGTCTCGGCATCTTACCCAATCGGTAGTGAATCCACGAGGTCGGGCCCTGTAACGTAAACCCTTCAGGCACCGCATAAAAAAGTTGCTAGTGGACTCTCGTCGCATTCGCCCAGCCCAACCCACACGACGTAACTGCATAAGCTGTGTCTCATCTCTTTTCTCTATCCCCGCTTATGGCTGCTGCCTACGGTCCGTCGCCGACTACAGGGTCAGATGAGCAAGATGTATCCTCGTGTTGGATCCGTGAATGGTATGTGTCACCGGCGGGATTGCCCATCTCGAGATTACAACTCTTTTCGATGGCGGGGGGTAAGTGAGTTACACTGGAGAAAAAGGACCCCTACGATCCGAGTTGGTGTTGGGTGTATGTACTTTTGTATGTGGGGGATTTTGCAAAGTATTTTCCCCATAGGTTACGTATAAAAGTATAATACGGTTTGTTCTAGTGACCCCGACGGGTCTCGGCAATTATCTCCGTCTCGGACTGTACATCCCGTCATAACCCACTTGGCCGGTAGCAGCTGCAGGGCCTGAAGTTACAGTACCTCAGTACCTACATCATGTAAGACCCTGCGTTGCAGTTGGTGACAATACCTAGAATGTAACTGAATATCATCACACTGCTGTTGTAATGCAGCTTGGGGCTGTTTTTTTCGTTTCGTCACGACGCCAACCAACAGTCGAATTGAACAGATGAAAAAGACGACATTGGTAAACTATGCGCGTTTCGTCGTTGGCTCGGCCTCGAGATGACAGCAACTACCGTTGGCGATGCGATGCTACTTTGGTTAATATTGCGTGCCAGTTTTGTCTTCAGGCCTGCTTGTGTCTCGTTTCACCGCGAATGTACGTCAGAGAGACAAGGCTGAGCTAGGTTGGTCCTTGTAGCTGCCGTGTCACATGCGGAGTACCTAAATTTTAGGGCTAGGCAACGAGCTCCTGGAATGTTAATTTGTAAGCATAGACCAATAAACAGGATCGGAGAGACAAGAAACGGAAGAAATAGCATCAGACGAGGTGGAGTCATTGGGGAGGATCAAATATGGTGGGTAGGTGACCATTCGATGCGCGAAGAGTTGGCGCGAAGAGTTGGAGTAGGTAAAAAGTAGTTGGAAGCCAAGAGACGAAGCAATATCATGGTTGCTTTTGATGAGCGTTAGATAACGAGGCAGAAATAAGCAGAAATGCCTGCTCCTTGTCTAACTACCTGGTATACAGTAGATGTCTGTGCTAAACGCCGAGTCGCTCCCCAGCTCGTCGGCCTTGGGTCAAGCTACCGGGGGGAATAATGCTAGTAGTACAATATTGAGAAAAGAGGTCCAAAAACAATAACCCGCTCTCAATGGTTTCATGCCCAGATATAATTGTTAGATCCGCCTATGGTAACAGTTTCTATGGCCCGTTTTCCCACCCAAGGTATGCGTACAAGTGCGAGATGTAATCCAACAAGATAAGAAACAATGCCTCCTCATATCATTATCGTCGTTTTCGTCGTTGTTGTGTATTCGAAATCATCATCTTTTCGGGTAGGGCATAGGTGCTAAAAGACTACTGCTGCCCGCTTGTGACATAGCCATAGGCGGCAGCTGAGCTACGGGCGCGGCTAGATGCCCCTGCGTGTTGCCGAGGGTTCTCGTCGTTGTTGGATAAGCGTCGTATCCTTCAGAACGTAGGTCTAATGTACCTAGGTCGAAGCGCTTAGCGCAGCCATCTTCCATATGCCTATGAAAAAAACTCGATGTTAGTTACACTCCTTTCAGCGTAAGGGAGGACAAAGTAAAGAAAAAAAAGCCTACCTTCGAAGAGTGTCTTTTCGCGCAAACATCCGCCCACAATAGTCACACCTGTGGTTCTTCTCTTTCATGTGGACGCTCTGGTTGTGCCTTTGAAGATCCGTCTTCCGTACGAATTTCTTGTTGCAGTCCGGGACCGTGCAGGGGAAAGGATACTCTCTCTTGTCGTCGTGGGTTTCCATGTGCGCCTTGAAGTTATAGCTCCTGCTGAACAGTTTGCCGCACCCCTTGACTTCACACTGGAAGTTGGCCTCCTCTTTCGTCGTCAGCTTCCGGGGTTGTCTTCTTTGAGTTCTCGGTACGCGGAGCTGCCGTCTATCTTGAGAATAAGAGGCGCTGGCTCCGCTCGGTCCATTGTAGTATGCGTCTGACTCGAGCGAGGGATACTCTGACTTAGCCCAGCTGCCCGAAGGGACGTCAGATAGGTAACCCGAGCTACCGGCGGTCGAACCATAGCTGCCAGTCTCCAACGAGAGGGCGTGAGCGGAACGAGGGGATGGGTACTGTGTTAGTTCAGAACCATCGCCGTAGTCGGCGGTGGCGGCGGCGGCAGCGGCGTTCTCCATTTTAATCCGCGGTATTGGTGAAACACTGTGAGAATAACTGAAGAGGTGCCTCGAGGATGGATCCGATGAGCGAGTAGTGGAAGTTATCCGAGAAGGAGAGCCATTTGAGAGAAGAGGAGCATGGGCTGGATGCGATGGGTACAGCTCGTGACTGTAAGGTGCATGCATATTCTGTTCGTAATGAGCGAAAGGATCGTAATCGGCCGACAAGACGTTCGGCGCGCCTGAGGTTGAGTTAGAATGAATTGCAGCAGTCCCACTCCACCCGGCCGAAGTCATCACATCCAGGGACGGGAGCGAATTTTCGGATTCCATGTTAGGAGGCATCGATGCGCAAGACTGCTCATACATGGAGGCAATTTTGAAAATGGGATCTACAAAGTCGGGCGATGGATAATCCAGAGTAGGGCTCTCGGAGCAATTTGTACTTGGAGGGGACGCCGGCGACCTTGTCAGGGATGGAAGTGAGAGATCCATCACGGGGGTGTATGACACGCAGGATATGTCCAACAGAGTCTAATGTTGGTTGTGTGCGAGAGACGGAATAGGGGGCCTGGGTGTTGTGCAACGAAATGGAGTCCGGTCGAACAGATAACAGTGTAGCTATGCGGGAGTGGCTTTGTTTAAGCTATGTATATGTGTCTAGGCCTGATAGCTTTTTTCTTCTTTCTTATTGAGGCTTGATAGAGGTGTGCGTCGATAGAGGAAGGCTATGAAGTAGCGGGATGGGCAAGCATAGTTATACAATACCAAGTCCACGCACACCCCTAGGTGCCATGCTAGTCATAGCTAGGATGTGTAACAGCGGGAACAGACTCGACTTGAGTATCTTGTAGCATGTATAAAGTAGCAGTGAAACGTATGTATGTGCTCCATAACTGCAGCGAGATAAACATAGTGAGGCAGACAGCCGACCCGGCCAGGAACATACAAGCGCGATGCGTCCTCAAGGCAGACTCGGGATAGTATGTATAGGGTATACCATGCTACAATATTAAGTACCGTACCTCTCGAGGTAGCATCCATAGTATCCCTACCTAAGTTACCGGGGTATAGGGAGGTGGGTATGATCCTCGTAAGGCAAGGCGGGACCCATATTTTTGCCTGGCAGGTTATCAAAATTGAAGGTATACCAAAATCGCAAGGGGACTTGCAAGGGGGGGCCGGCGGTCGCGCTCGAATCAGGGCTGCCCACGGCAGTCTCCAGAACGGTGGATGACGGGTGCTAAGGGGGAGCATAAGAGAGTTACATAACGTCAGAATATGCATAATACTTCCAGGATGGTTAATGGATTTCCATTTCCATACTTAGAAATGAAGAAGGGGGACAAGAGAAGAATGTGTAACTACCTGGCAGAACATAGAGAACTATACCGTACGACTTGACCTTTGCTTTTGTCGTCGAAGCCGGGGGCGGGGATCGGGGCTACCTACCTGTTTGCATTCGCACGTATGTATTGGCCCAACGTCCGTAACGTACCGTCCACGTCCAGCCTGTCTTAATGCCGAGTCCGAGTACATAGTACACTGAAAGACCGTGCAGCAATGCAAGGTATGCTAGTCTGGTGAATGGTCTAGCCACTATGTTATGTAGGTATCTGTAGAAAAATGGGTAATGGGTACAAAATTCGCTGAAGAATTGTAGCCCTATAAGCCCCTGATCCCCGCTTGGTAATTGTCTTCAGCGAAATAAAGTTCTTATTCGAGCTTGATAGCGGCCTGTCAGTAATAGTCCAGTCATGCTAATTGGTATACCGCAATTCGAGCTTTACTGTATCCGTGCTCCGCTTCGACACAGGAAACCTGACTGGCAGCGTTTAGCATTGGCAAGTGCAATGTGATGTTGTTGTTGGCTCGACCGGTACCTAACATAGAGGTGGGACAATTGGGCAGAGTGAAGCCTCGAACAAATTAGGGTGGAAGAACCGTTCTGGGGCAGCAGGGGCAGCTAGCGGGCAAAGGGTAGCAGACTATTCCGTAGCCGTCCGGCGTTAAGACAAGACCTGAAAATGCAAACTCCAGCAGGACTAATCTAAGTCTTCTAAGGCTTACACTAGACATCACCGCAACTCTCATCCAACCGCACCATCGATGGCTCCGAACCACTATGAATCATACCTAATATAGCGATAAAAATAATTGAAACATCCTTCGCCCTCGCTGCGGTCACAGGACGTGCAATTCATCTAACCGGTGTTGCGCGAGTGCAGGTGAGCAGGTTAGAATGAAACGAGATGACGAGACCCGGACTTTACCGTGTATATACAGTCTACCCCCTGAAATAATGTTAGTACGGAATCCGTGCAACTACTTCCCGCATACCCTGGGTAATAGTATATACCTTTTTTAAAAACGTGATATCTCTTTATTAGTAATAAATTCTATAATAATTTTTTGATACTTAAGTAATTTTTATTTATATAATTTAAGTATTTAAATAGATTTTTTACCTTGATATATATAAAGCTTTGAAAAGGCATAGTATCTTATCTCGAAACCTCATAATCCCAGTGTCGATCAGTACTCGCACAGACTCCGTACTAACATTATTTCAGGGGGTGAACTGTAAGTTGAACTCCTACGGTACAAGTACAACGAAAAAACCGACCATATTTTTGACATATATACCTATACCTAGAAAAGAGGCTACTAGTTTTTGGGACGATGTAGCATCTTTTTATTCATATTGCATTTCTTAGTTGAAGGCAGATCAACAGCTATCCTCGCCAATGCGAGCTTCGGGTCTAGCTTTACATGCATATTTTCTTCTTCCTTTTCCCGTGAGTGTTTGGTGTTCACGACTCAAATCCCGAAGCGCTAACAAACCGTCTCTTGACGACCTATTCCTGGGGCTGCGCCACCATCGCTATTAGCTTAATAGTAGAAAGACACTTAATCAATCCAAATAGAATCATCTCGCCCAAGTTCTTTTAGCCCTACAAGGCTCTACCCCTGGTCTAGCTATCCAACAAGCTTGATGTGACAAGAGATGCATGCAGGTATGATAGCAACGGACTGTCAGTATATGAAGTCATACTATGGTAAATAAGTACAGAGGAATAAGTTCATGAAGTGCACCGCCATACGTCGATCATCGGTTAGGATTGATGTCATCCGATCAATATCCCTTCCACCTATATTTGAGAGCCGGGGCTCACCTGCAGGTACGGTTTGCGAGATCACCGAAAATGTTGATGTGTCATTCTCCTTATCACAGGGCTTCTCGGGCTCCTCTTCTCGCTGTTACTTGCCCAGTCGTGCGGCTATCCACTGCCAATCCTACTAACAAAAAGAAAGACAAGCTTTAGACCCGTATTTACCCACCAAGACCCAGATACCTCATCGTCAGGGGAGGTGTACCCTATATCTCGGTTGGTTGGGTGTTGGATAGACTTGATCGACTGTAGATGACACCGCTGCGACGAGCTGAGAAGCTTTCTCACCCGGCCCCCATCTTAGGTTACTCTATTCCTGCCGTAACCCACGTGTTTCGGCCGGCTTCCTCGGCGAACCGGTGCATGCAAGTGTAAGCCTTCAAAAAAAGGCTCGTCTCACCAACTGCCGTTATGTATCTGACCTAACGGAGAAAAGTAGAAAGATAGCTGGCTTCTTGACGTTGTAGTCGGGTAGCCCCCGCCACAGTTTCGGTGCGCTAGCAGACAAGACGCAGAGGCTTGGGGGTTCGGAAGGAATCAACCCCATACATACATCTACGTTTCAGGTATTGCTCGCTGTCGGCTTCCCAAACGGTGCTGTCGATGCTACGGAATGACTAAATCTGCCTGTATCCCATTCGCTAAACTCTCCCCGATTCGTGCATTAGGATTCCAATTTAAGACGCTACCGGCAGCCAACCTGGTATCATCTCTGAATATACTATGTATAGAGAAAATGACGATACGTGTAAGGCATAGGAAGCATACCAATCATACCAAGCATGCCAATTATACCAAGCATACCACTAATGGATGTTCAATAGACAAGTCGGTGGTGGCGGGGTCGCTCAGGTCGCTTCATGTAAAGTGAATCGACCGATGCCAATCTCGCGACCCTTAATTAATGAGATAAGGCAGTCTGGGACTTCACCATCTCTCGTCGAACCATCTCATTGTCATGATGGAGTGATTTCGGCACCGTCGAAGGAGTGTAGATCGAGCCTAGAGGAAATGAGCCGAGGCTCCGTGATAATGCTTAATATTGCCTTACGTATGTACTTCGTACGCCAAACTCTCTTCATCGTCAAAGCGGGTACATTTCACCCAAAGTGCAGTGCCCGAGTGCTTACCTACTATGTAAAGACCAGTACTTTTTCACATCCCCACTGAAATGGGACGTTAGAACAACACAGGATTCCCCCATACATAGTACATACCGCAAATGGCTCCACATTACAGGGATTCCACCGGGACAGTTTCTCTGGATTCTTCACCAACATGACTCGCTAGGGAAGATCTGGCTTGTCGCTAAGGTTGTCTGGTAATAATGACAGAGCTTGGTCCAGCTTCGGGGGCTGAAATTGGAGCTACAGGTGAGGAGTCCGTGGATCCTTCACGATTGCATCCATATGTACTTTGCAGTGCAGTAATGGCGCTGCTCCATACAAGCCGTTGGACTGCGCGGAGAATTCCGTAAGCAACCACGGAAGACAAAACCCTGCCGGGTCTTCTATCTCGGACTTCGCGCTGCTTGGAGAAATGCAACAGGCGAACCTCGCCTTTCGGCTTAGTCGAATTGCAATACCAAACGTGTCGGGTTCCAGAAATAACACTTGCGTCTCGCGAATTTGAGCAGTTCACCTTGCTTCGCAGAGCTTAGTACTATGTAAATTCGTGTAGGATCTTCTAAGCTCTGCAGTGTGTTTTCGTTACATCGTCCTCCCACACGTGTCTAATTAGCCACCCCCCTAAGAGTATCTCGAAGGTCTAGGGTGGCGGAGATGGACTGCATGTGCCCACGAAAGGCTGCTAGTACGGATGGGTGCAGGTGATGGTGAGGTTAGATAAAATATTTCTCTTACTATAAGTAAGAAGTAAGTGTTAGACGCGAATGCCTTGGCGCACAGTAGCATGGCCCCGCAGATCCTGCGATATAGCATCACCTGAAACAAGATTGATTAAATACTCTACTGGGTAACATTTTTTGCAGCCCCGGTGGTCAGCAACAAGAAAATCGACGACGCAGTTTCCCTAAGGGGCACGGCCGTGTAACGTCCAGAAATAGTCCTAGGTAAGGCTGAGGGCTGAGAGCTGATAGCGCTTAAAGATTAAAAGAGTACTGTGCCGCGGTGTAGTACGAGAGGAGAGGACAAGAACGTACTCTCTACCTACCTCCTGAGTATCTCAGGGCGATGGAAAGAGATCCTGCCGCTGGTTCGCTGTGATCCGATGAGTCTTCGCCGACTTTGCTCATACATAGGCGACAAACCGATACTGAAGACTTCCCTTAGACCTAGCCGCTCTGGCAGTCTTGAGTGAAAAAGATGTATCGGGCAAATGATTAAGCTTAATGGACTGTGCCGTATCCAACGGTGTGGATCCAGGTGACCTACCTAGGTAACCCAGCTCCATGGTTGAGGCTAAGATTATCGGAAGAGTCGTCCGCCATCGGGACGGTGGTTCCTACGTAGTACCTAGGTATGTACGGTCCACGAATCATCCTGTCAACTTTCGGCTCATCCCGATATCACAAATTATCGATCCGTTTTTTTCAGGTCTCAAAACCCTTATTAGGATATCAAGTCCGCCATCCTCTTCAAGCGTCCTCGACTCGGTTGATACTTGCTAGAAGTACATTGGTTATTGTCAATTATTGCAATGGACGGCTTGCCATGGGTAATAACAAAAGAACCGCTAGTAAGCATCGCCATTGTCGCATGAATTCAGCTAACAATAGAATGAGACTAGGTTAGTGCTTCATTGAACTCATCGCATCTTCGGCACCGAGTCGGCCAGGTCGGCTTGTCACTACCGTTTGGATGTCCGAGCGTTGAGATAGGGCTGGCTGCCGGCTAACTGCTTTGTTTCATTAGCAAGAAACGCATGGGCCACCAGCTGCACAGAGCGAGCTTATATTACCTTATGTAGGTACCTAGCGTCGGCTTATCTTATCAGTTAGCAAGGCTGTACCTTACGGCGACAGCTAAACTTCGAGGCTGTCATCAGTCTTTTATGAGATTTCCGCGTGATCAAATCCACCCAGCAACGAGATTTCGGTAAGAATTATCACTGTCCACTATAACATACGTGCTGGGCGTGCTGGGCGGGTTCTTCGTTTGTTAAGCGGTCTAAGCATGTAGCGTGGCATTTTGCGCGCCCGTAAATCTCTTCGCGCCTGCAACTCGATGGCTGGTACCTTAGCGACGTAGGCAAAGGGAAACAATCTACACACGAAATTTCCCTTCAATATTTCGAATCGCCTCCAGCATAGGAGTAGAAGGAGAGGCAGGTTCCAGCCTTACAACAATCCCACATAATCTGGCAGCAACCAATATTCGCCAAGATGAAGTTCTTTATTGATGACCTCCCCGTTCTCTTCCCGTATCCTCGAATATACCCCGAGCAGTATGCCTATATGTGCGACCTCAAGAGGACCCTCGATGCAGGTGGCCACTGCGTCTTGGAGATGCCTTCGGGCACTGGAAAGACCGTATCACTGCTGTCGTTGATTGTCGCCTATCAACAACACTACCCCGAGCATCGCAAGCTCATCTATTGCTCCCGTACTATGTCCGAGATCGAGAAGGCCCTAGCAGAGCTCAAGGCACTCATGAAGTTTCGTGCCGACGAGCTAGGCCACGTCGAAGAATTCCGCGGATTAGGATTGACTAGTCGCAAGAACCTCTGTCTTCACCCCTCGGTAAAGAGAGAGAAGAGCGGCACCGTCGTGGATGCCAGGTGTCGAAGCTTAACCGCCGGCTTCGTCAAAGACAAGAGGGAGAAGGGAGAGAGCGTCGACACCTGCGTCTACCATGATAACCTCGACCTTATGGAGCCCCATAATCTCATTCCTAATGGAGTTTGGACTCTTGATGACCTCCTGAAATATGGCGAGCAACATAAGACATGTCCTTACTTCACTGCGAGGCGAATGGTAAGCTTGGGCCATTGCAAACCTATGATAGGACTTTCACCTAGGATATCAAAAGCTAATCCTTCTTTTAATTGCTAAAGATGTCGTATTGTAATGTCGTCATCTACTCGTATCACTATCTGCTAGACCCTAAGATTGCAGAACGGGTATCGAAAGACCTCTCCAAGGATTGCATCGTGGTCTTCGATGAGGCCCATAACATCGACAACGTCTGTATCGAATCATTGAGTTCTGATATCACAGAGGCCTCACTAGACAGGGCCGCCAACGGCGCAAAGAAGTTGGAGAGCAAGATCGCCGAAATGAAGGAGACGGACCGGGAGCAGCTCGAAAACGAGTACCAAAAATTGGTCGAGGGTCTTCGAGATGCTGATGAGGCCCGCCAGGAAGACGCCTTCATGGCAAATCCAGTCCTACCCGACGACCTGTTGAAGGAAGCTGTCCCTGGTAACATCAGGAGGGCGGAACATTTCATGGGTTTTCTAAAACGATACATCGAGTACCTGAAGACGCGCATGAAAGTCCGGCAAGTTATTTCAGAGACACCAACTTCGTTCCTTGCCCATTTAAAGGAGCACACGTTTATCGAGAAAAAGCCCCTGAGGTTCTGCGCGGAACGGCTAACGTCCCTGGTAAGAACACTCGAGCTCACGAATATCGAAGATTACCAGCCTCTCCAAGAGGTTGCTACTTTCGCAACCCTGGTTGCTACCTACGAAAAGGGGTTTCTACTCATCCTCGAGCCCTTCGAGTCGGACACTGCCGAGGTACCCAATCCAGTCTTACACTTTACCTGCCTCGATGCAGCCATTGCCATCAAGCCTGTCTTCGATAGGTTCAGCTCCGTCATTATAACCTCTGGTACCATCTCGCCTCTGGAAATGTACCCGAAGATGCTGGGTTTCACCACCGTGGTCCAAGAATCCTACGCCATGACGCTGGCCAGAAGGTCTTTCTTGCCGATGATCGTCACCCGCGGAAGCGACCAAGCTACCATCTCCACAAGTTTCATGGTCAGGAACGAGCCTAGTGTAGTTCGCAACTATGGAAACCTCTTAACGGAGTTCGCCAGGATCACTCCGGACGGTATGGTCGTCTTCTTCCCTTCATACCTGTACATGGAGTCCATCATCAGCATGTGGCAGGGAATGGGAATTCTAGATGAAGTCTGGAAGTATAAACTCATTCTAGTCGAGACTCCCGATGCCCAAGAGACCTCCCTGGCCCTTGAGACCTATCGCACGGCCTGCTGCAACGGCAGAGGTGCAGTCCTCCTGTGTGTCGCTCGTGGAAAGGTCTCCGAGGGTATCGATTTCGACCACCAGTACGGGCGAACCGTGTTATGTATCGGCGTGCCGTTCCAGTACACGGAATCGCGTATCCTTAAGGCCAGACTAGAGTTCCTGCGGGAGACGTACCGGATCCGCGAGAACGACTTCCTGTCTTTCGACGCCATGCGCCACGCAGCGCAGTGCCTGGGTCGTGTGCTCCGAGGCAAGGATGACTACGGGATTATGGTGCTAGCCGACCGCCGGTTCCAGAAAAAGCGGCTTCAACTGCCGAAGTGGATCAATCAGGCCATGCTGGAGGTCGACGGGAACCTCAGTACTGACATGGCAGTCATCACAGCGAAGCGCTTCCTACGGGACATGGCGCGGCCCTTCAAGTCTAAGGACCAGGAGGGCATCAGCATGTGGAGCCTCGAGGACCTGAAGGCCCACCAGAAGAAGGTGGACGAGGAGAGAATACAGGAGCTGGAGGAAGGGAACGCGGCCTTGGAGGCGTTCCAGCGGGCGCAGGCGATGCAGGCGGTCGACGAGGACTACGATATGGACGACGACGACCTCGACGAAGGCATGATGGAACTAGATGCGGCTAATAACTAGGTAGATAGCTTCTCAGGGGCGTTTGAGCATTAGGGACGAGGAACAAAATTGTTTGACTCACGTCCATAATTCGCTTAATACATTCAATTGCTCCGCATGCCAGCTCAGCTTTGCGAGTCCTGTCCGCAGATGCGATCCATTCATGGCCCTATCCTACATTTTCCAATCTTCCCATTGTAATTACAAATTAAGCTAACGTTCTATACCGCAGATTTTGCTAGGTTCCAGAAGTTCTCCAGCTTAGATTTGGACAGTACCTCTCTAGCCTCGGGATCCGTCTCGCAGACCTTGGAGCCCCATTTTCTAAATGCACGCGACTTGATCTCGCCCTCGAAGATGAGCTTGCACTGGTTCTCCGCTAGATCTTTGAGGTCGCCTTCCTCCGTCTCGGCCTTGAGCCACTGCTTGAGGGCCTCGTTCTGGGCATCCTTCTCGCGGGACGGCAGGTTCTCGGACCAGTTGATGCGGTTGAGCATGAGCTTCTTGTAGTGCTTGGTGGACCACTCGCCGCCCTCCACGATCACCAGGTTCTGCTTCGGGTGCATGATGACGATGCCCGTCAGCGCCAGCTGGTCCGCGTTGATGTTGATCTTGTACCGGTGCTGCCCGTTCGCCAGGCTGTTGATCTTGAAGACCAGCATGTGCAGGCCCTTCGCCGCGTCCTTCTCCTGGTTCGTCGCCAGCTTCTCGTGCTTCTGGTCTTTGGTCAGCCTCCTGTCTTCGTTCGCCTGCTCGTGCTTCGTGTGCCGGTCCGCAATCTCGCGGTTCACTCGGGCCTCGACGGCCGTCGGGTCCTTGACGGCTTCTTCGCCGAGGACACGCATCAGGTTGCCCTTCTTGACCTTCGGCGGCGGCGCCGGGACAAGGCCTAGTCGGACCTTGGCTTGCTCTTCTTTCAGGTCGGCCATTCGGCGTTGACGGCGTAGCTTCTTCTGTTCCGTGGCGGTGAGGTACATGGGTTTCGGCGGAGGTACGTTCTTGTCCTGGGGCGGCTCGATGGGGACGGGGTGTTGGATATATCGGGTAACTATGGTATCGTCTGTATCGATCTTCAGTACTTTCGGGTCCTCGATGCTGTCGTAGTTCTTGCCATCCACCAGGCCCTCGTCCCACCACTCGATATCCGGCGGCGCCTCCACGACGAAGTTCTTCTCGACGTCCTTGTCCTCGTCTATGCCCACCTTCCGCGTCCCCGCCGCGATCTTCTTCTTCAGCGCCTCGAGCGCGGCCTGCCGCCGCAGCGCGTTCGCCTGCTGGATGTACTTGCCCTTCTGGTTGAAGACGAGGGTGCGCGACTGCCTCGGCTTCGCGACGGCTGTGCCCAGGCTCGCGTCGTAGTACGGGTTGCTCTTGATCTCCTCCTGCGAGGGGCCCGACAGATCCAGCGTCTTCTGCTTCGACTGGCCCTTGCCGGCGTCGTTGCGCGACCGCGAGCCGAAGGAGGAGCTCGACTTCGTATCGTTGGACTTGCTGCCGCCGGGTTTCCATTGTCCTAGGTCCTCCAGGGCCGGGTGGAGACCAACGTTCAGCCCACCCTTGGCCTTGGTCGTGCCGATGGCGGCCGATACGCGCGCCTTCAGGGCGGCGAGCTTGGCGGCCTTGTCGCCGGCGGCGTCGGGTTTCTGTACTCGGGATGCGTCGTTACGCGGGCCGAGACCCGGCGAGCCGTGTCGGTCCATGGGGAAGTGGTTCGTAGGCTTCAGCCTTCTCGTGCTGGACAAAGGAAACCTCGAAAATACGAGCAGGCCAACGATTTATATCAGTATTTAAAGCTCAGTTCATGGAGGTACAAGCCTAAATGACGAAGCTGACCGAGGGAATTCGAGGTTGAGATTGCAGTCGTATATGTGTCGGGTTGGATGTTGGATATTAAACGAATATAATCTCGTCAGTGCTGATCGGAACCTTGAAGCTTGAAAGAACTCCAGACGATCTACTCGCTAACTGCATATTTCGTTACCCAGCAAGGTTCAGGGATACGATAAAGAAAAATGATAAAAATGAGACTATCACGTGACTGCTTCGTTCTGCCGACTGCGACCGCTAAAAAGTTCGAGGCTCCAACTACCTAAGGTTTTCTTGAGCTTCGAACCCCACTAAAAAACCCTTTGCGCAACTCGTCCCGACCAGCCATCCGATCTCCGTCTGAGCGCAACGCCATGCCGTTCATGAGCTGATAGAATTTGAGGGCAATTCTTATAATTTCCGAATAATCCCAACTTCAAACAAGAGCGCGCTCGGAAGTTTGCGCCAGGCTATGAAGTGAGATTCGCAGCCATGAATATCTCACAACCCATATCGTCGAATATCGACAGCGTCGATTTCGATTTCCTCACGCCCGCCGAGATAAAAGCCATCTCTGTTAAGAGAATTGAAAATCCAACCACATTCGATAGTCTTCTAAATCCAGTACCCGGCGGTTTGTACGATCCTGCTCTAGGAGCATGGGGAGACCAAATGTAAGCGAGATCCTAACGTACAAGTTGTCGCAACCCAATTAACTCCCACAGATGTACTACCTGTAACCTTGCTCAACCCAATTGCCCTGGCCATGTCGGTCATATCGATCTTCCCGTCCCCGTATACCACCCTGTGTTTATGGACCAGATCTTGAGACTACTTAGAGCTCAATGCCAGTACTGCTTTCGCTTTCGTATGTCAAGGACCGACCTTAGCCTTGTCGCATGCAAATTACGTCTCCTACAATTCGGTCTGATTGATGCCGCGAATTACCTTGACGACATCACCCCCGAATCCACCGACATCGAGCTGGACGATGAAAACCAATCCGACGGCGAGGAAGGTTCGGCAGCTGACAAGCTGGTTCGCCTGAGAGAGTCCTATACCCAGACTACCCTGAAGAGACACAGGTTGGGCACCGCCCAAATCAGGAAAGGCAAACATGAGGGTGCGTCGGAAGCCAGGAGGCAAGTTCTCAAAGACTTCTTCAAGGACATGACCAAAGGAAGAGGGTGTGCGACTTGTCAGGCGATATCTCCTAGCTTCAGAAAGGACCGCTTCGTAAAGATATTCGAGAAGCCGCTTAGCGCGAAGGACCAGGCCAAGATGGCGCTGCGCAACATGGAGCACAAGGACGCCCTGGCTATCAGGCGAAGACCCAAGGCAGATTCAGCCAAGAAACGCAGCTTCGAAACGGACGAGGGAATAGCCGATATCGATCTGGCGTCAAGCGAGGAGGAAGCCGGACAAGAAAACAATGAAGACGAAGAGGGTGAAGACGAGGGCGAGGGCGATGAGCTTGACGAAAACGGCGACGTAATCATGTCAGGAGCAGACGGCGCTACCAAGAAATCTTCAAAATCCAAGAAAGACGCAGCAGCCAAAGCTCCGCAACGCTATGTCAATTCGATGGAAGTCCAAGCTCGACTACAACTCCTTTTTGAAAAAGAACAGGCTATTATGAGTCTCGTATACAATTCGAGACCTCTAGGGAAGAAACTTCCCGCTGATAATTTCTTCATACAAACAGTACTTGTCCCACCGAATAAATACCGCCCGGAGGCTCGACAGGGTGATGGAGCGATTGCAGAGGCTCAGCAAAACTCACTCTACAAGCAAATCCTTGCTTCGTGCGCGAAAATTGCCCAGATTCATAATGAGATCTCCCAGCACGGGGCCGATCCGGACTCAACCGCCCGAAAGCGAGACATATCCGAGATGCATGAGGCTTGCGTTCAACTACAGGATTGCGTAAATTCTCTGATTGACCGAGACAGGAATCCGATTCGTGGCGCCGCTGGGAAGAGAAATGAGGACGGCATCAAGCAAAAGCTCGAGAAGAAAGAAGGACTTTTCAGAAAAAACATGATGGGAAAGCGTGTGAACTACGCCGCCCGAAGTGTTATTTCTCCCGATCCGAACATCGAGACCAGCGAAATTGGCGTCCCTCCTGTCTTTGCCAAAAAGTTAACTTATCCCGAGCCCGTTACCAGCCATAACTTTAGAGAAATGCAACAGGCGGTCATCAATGGAGTCGACAAGTGGCCTGGTGCTGCGGCGATCGAGAATGAGAACGGACAAATCATCAACCTTAAGAACAAATCCGTTGAAGACCGAGTTGCCCTCGCCAACCAGCTCCTCGCCCCATCAAGTCCTGAATTTGCCGGAATGAAAGGCAAGAAGGTACACCGCCATCTCGGAAATGGTGACGTGGTATTGATGAATCGTCAACCAACTCTACACAAGCCCTCAATCATGGGCCATCGCGCTAGAGTCTTGCCTGGTGAGAAGACTATTCGTATGCACTACGCCAACTGTAATACGTACAATGCAGATTTCGATGGTGATGAAATGAACATGCACTTCCCGCAGAACGAACTCGCGAGAGCAGAAGCTTTACAGATTGCCGACACAGATCATCAGTACCTCTCGGCAACTGCTGGAAAGCCCCTTCGAGGTTTAATCCAGGACCATTTATCCGTATCCGTAGCCCTTTGTAACAAGGACACATTCTTCGACAAAGGTGCTTATCACCAGCTTGTATACAACGCATTGCGACCCGAGAGCGGCCATATCGCGACTGAGAGGCTTGAGCTCGTGCCGCCTGCCATCTTGAAACCAGCCAAGCGATGGACTGGAAAGCAAGTTATCACGACAATCCTCAAGAACATGAAACCAGCTGGAGCTGGTGACCTTTGGCTCGCTGGGAAATCGCAAGTGAAAGCGAGCGCTTGGGGGAAGTTCGTGGAAGAGGGCGACGTATTGTTCAATGATGGAGAGTTTATTTCCGGTATTCTTGACAAGTCACAACTGGGACCTTCTTCCGGTGGCTTCATTCATTCCATACACGAGATCTGGGGACCCGAGGTTGCTTCCAAGCTGCTCAGTTGTCTTGGTCGGCTTCTCACCCGATATCTCAACATGCGCGCTTTCAGCTGTGGTATGGATGATTTGCGACTCACGCCCGAAGGTGAGAAGATTCGTAAGCAGAAGCTGCAGACTGCCAGCACTATCGGTCTCGAGGTTGCCGCGAAGTATGTAAGTTTAGGTGACCGCCCCGACATTACCAGCACGGACAATCTATTGTTGGAACGATTAGAGGAAGTTATGCGTGACGATAGCAAGCAAGAGGATTTGGATCGCATGATGAACGCGCGATCCGGTGATTTGTCTGGCGACGTCAGCACCAGCATTCTCCCTTCCGGACTTGAGAAGCAATTTCCCAAAAACCAGATGCAGTCGATGACAACATCCGGTGCGAAAGGAAGCAGTGTCAACGCGAATTTGATTTCCTCCAACCTTGGCCAGCAAGTTCTTGAAGGCAGAAGAGTCCCTCTAATGGTTAGCGGTAAATCGTTACCGTGCTTCCGTCCATTCGAAACCAGCGTGCGAGCCGGTGGTTATATCGTGCAACGTTTCTTGACTGGCATTCGGCCCCAGGAATACTACTTCCATCACATGGCTGGACGTGAAGGTCTCATTGATACGGCCGTCAAAACGTCACGATCCGGTTATCTACAGAGATGTCTAATCAAGGGTATGGAAGGCTTGAAAGTGGGTTACGATTCGTCGGTGCGAGATGCCGATGGATCGATGGTCCAGTTCTTGTACGGAGAAGATGGTATAGACATCACCAAGCAGAAATACTTGAACGAGTTTGGCTTCGTGCTTCGCAATCAGACGTCCCAAGTCGATCGGCTTGGAATCGCTGAGAGGGGATGGGATCAGGATATTTACGAGTCCAAGGATTTCGCTCAGAAGTATCAAAAGAAAGCCGTCAAGCACGCCAAAGCAAACGACCCGAAAGGCCTCGATCCCATCTTTACCGAACTCAACCCCGGCCGACATGCTTTTGCCACGTCCGAGAAATTCTACGAAAATGTGTCAAACTACATCAAGAGCAATGAAGATGGCTTGATCAAAGAGAAGGGCGACAAAAAATCGGGAGCTGCACTTATTCCTCGCAAATATGCGGAGAAAATCTTCCATTCCAAGTACCTCAGCTCGTTGGTGGAGCCCGGTGAGGCTGTTGGAATTGTCGCCGGTCAATCCGTTGGTGAACCTTCAACACAAATGACACTGAACACTTTCCATTTGGCTGGCCATTCTGCGAAGAACGTCACGCTTGGTATTCCTCGATTGCGAGAAGTTCTCATGACAGCCAGTGATCATATTTCCACGCCATCCATGACGCTGATACTGAACGAAGAGCTGTCGGAGGCGGACGGCGAGACATTTGCGAAGGCGATTAGTATTCTCCCGCTCTCTCACGTCCTTAGCCAAGCCACAGTGAAGGAACGCGTTGGAAAAGGCATCGGCCACCGCTTGGCCAAGATGTTTGATATCCATCTTGAGTTCTTCCCCTCGGACGAATATACAAAGACATACGCGATTGGCGTTTCCGACGTCCTCAACACCTTGGAGATAAAATTCCTACCGAAGCTAGAGCAGTTTATCGCAAGAGAGTTTAAGCTCAAGGAGCACGCAGAGAGCGCCGCGGTTCCCGAAGTTGGTGTCAAATCTGGAACGGTGGAAATGGCATCCGCTAACGCCGATGCTGCCGCCGGAGATGAGGATGACGACGACGATGATGATGACGATGGCGATGCGACAAATGCCAAACAACGCGCAAACCGAGCTCAGGCTGTATCTTATGGTGCAAACGATGACGAAGATGACGAGATCCAAAGACGCATGGAGCGCGAGGCGTCACCAGAGGATGCAGAGGAGCCCGAAGATGAAGGATTCGGCGGCAGCCCACCTCCATCAAGCGACGACGAAGACGAAGGTTCGAGCAAGAAGAAAGGAGGAGCCGAGGCCCGAGAAAGCCGTATCAAGGAAAGAGTCCCCGCCGTATCACGTTTCGAATGCGACGAGGAGAAGGGCGAATGGTGCGATTTTACACTCGAGTACGACTCCAACAGTCCTAAACTCCTCATGTTGAGCATTCTTCAGAACGCCGTTAAAAAGACGCTCATCCAACAAATCGAGGGCATCCGCTCGTGTACCTTTGTGACCGACGAAGAGGTCAAGGACGAACGCACCGGGAAGAAGGAAAAACGGGCCGTAGTCCATACGGACGGTGTCAATCTCCGAGCTATGCAGAAGTACGGCGACTTCATCAACCCCAACAGGATCCAGACCAACGACATTGCTTCGGTACTCCGGGTGTATGGCGTCGAAGCCGCCCGCAGCAGCATCATTCGCGAACTGAGCGGTGTTTTCGAAGGTCACGGCATCAGTGTCGACAACCGCCACCTGAACCTCATCGGCGACTACATGACGAGGAACGGCAGTTTCACCCCGTTCAACCGAAACGGCCTCAAGGGCAACGTCAGCCCTTTCACCAAGATGAGCTTCGAGACGACGCTGTCGTTCCTCAAGGACGCCGTGCTCGACGGCGACTGGGATGATCTAAGCACGCCCAGCAGCCGGATCGTCATAGGCCGGCTCGGCAAGATCGGCACGGGCGCCTTCGACGTTTTGACCAGGGCGCACCCCAAGAACACCAAGAACCAGCTAGCTTGAAGGGGAGCCGTGAGGTGAAGAGGGATGCTTAATGGAAGTGGAAAAGGTGGAAAGAAAAATGTACAGGAGTTTTAAAGTCTCGGTCTGCGGCGCTGTGTCTTGTCATGGAATATTGGTCAATACCAGATGCTTTTTTACGTTATGCTCGTATTATGTTGTGCTCTCTTGAATTCGTGTAAGCGTGTGTGTAAGGCAGTCAGACGAAGTGAGGCAATGCGCCGTAATGAGGGTAGTCTGGCATTTGGCAGCGAGTTTCTGCTCTTCCTGTACACATCCCACGAATGGTTGATGTTGATTCACCTAACCTAGATGTTTACCCAATGCAAGACATATGCTTAATCACTCAACCAGCTGTGAATAAAAATCCCAGTGCCGCCTTTCAACTATCAATATATATAATACCCCCCCCTTGTCTTAAACATACGCGCCGTCTAGAACCATACACCGAAAGTCAACCCAACCGCCACCATAGCCCGATATCTTCCTTCTTCCACCAACAGCCAGCTACCAATTCCGCAAGACGCTAGAAATTCCAACGTAGGCGTCTACCTAACACCCGCGGACACCGAGCAAAGCCGGACCATCCTCAAATGAGTCCGACCGACGCAACATCACCAGCAACCTCCGATACCGATTCTGCAAATGAACCTCCGATCATACGGACCGTGAACGGATACCCAACCAGCACTGTAATGTGACATGACATGACATGACATCCGATCCCACGCAGCACCGATAGTATTTCCGCCTTGCATCGTAGGGTACCTATGTACCTATGTCGGAAGCAGCCAGCAGTTGGTAAAGACGGAAATGGGGCAGTAATCTGGTGGTATGCCGGAGAGTATTAGCTAGCAGGTGCAAGCGTCGAGATATCGCGGCACACTAGGTACCCTGAATAAACATTGAAATTAGACGACGATATGTTATGTGGTAGCATGGCCTAAGAAAGAGAATACATTACGGACATACCAAGGGACCAAGCCTGGAGATCGGGGCCTACGATTACCGCACCGTATCTGTGGCAAATGGAACAGGTTTCTAGTGAAAGGCGATGGCGCTGCGTCGCGTGCTACTGGTGCTGTAATTACTGTCTGTAGAACTATGATACAGTGACAATTTGCCTGATGGATTCAATTCACGGCAGGAAGGGGAAAAGACAGTAGAAAGTTGGTTTGTTCAGATTTCTGAATTCAGTATTTTTGCAGAGCGACCTTAGTCACCCGCTGCAAATTACTACTGTGTACAAAGTCATGCGCAATAAAAGCAAGTGGTTGTTCGTAAACGCCGTGTGATTACCCTTGCCCTGAGCCCGAATTCATCATGCCATCCCTGTGAGAATCATAAAAGTGCAACACCCCCAAGGTTTCCCGGATCCCCCCAAAGGCCATCAAGTATCAAGTGAAAGATACTTAGTTGCGCTCGCCGCGGAGACGACGGGCAAGCTGGATGTCCTTCTGTAGAAGCTGTTAGTAGATGTTGATACAAGCGATGGTAGAAATATGGGAGCACTGACCGATTGGATGGTGACACGCTTGGCGTGGATAGCGCACAGGTTGGTGTCCTCAAAGAGGGAGACGAGGTAAGACTCGACGGACTCTTGGAGAGCACCGATGGCAGACGACTGGAAGCGGAGGTCGGACTTGAAGTCTTGGGCGATCTCACGAACCTATTAAAGCGCGTCGCGTTAGTAGCTGTTGCTGTTGACTGATGATGAAGACGCGTTGCGGGGCGGTCGCGTCATTCGGAAGTCGCGACCGCCACACTTCCATCGTCAAGTGACGCGTAAAAGATGAAGCGGCGGCGAGATCGCGATTGATTGAGAAGGATGAATAACTTACCAGACGCTGGAAGGGTAGCTTGCGGATCAGCAGCTCAGTCGACTTCTGGTAGCGACGGATCTCACGAAGAGCGACGGTACCAGGCTTGTAGCGGTGAGGCTTCTTGACACCTCCAGTAGAGGGTGCGGACTTGCGGGCAGCCTTGGAAGCGAGCTGCTTACGGGGAGCCTTGCCACCGGTGGACTTACGGGCGGTCTGCTTAGTGCGGGCCATCGTAGATGATGCTGTTGAGTTGTTTGGTGATGAAAAAGTTGATGATTGATGGTAGAGTTGATGGAAGTTGTTGTGTTGAAGGTGGAGGCGGAAGTGGATGATTGTTGTAAGATGGGGGAAGAGAAAAGGATTGGTGAGGGTGGTGGGGGACTGGTTAAATATCTGAGAAAGTGGATTTGCCTTTGGGCTGATTGTGCCTATTGTGCCAGGTGCAGCAGTTACCGGGGGGTACTTAGTCAATGCACCGGAGGGGGGATCAATGGGCAAGGGAAAAAAAAATTCAATGTGGTGGCTGGCCAAACTAGTACGGTTGTTGTGTTGATTATTATTTCGGGGGGTTACAGGGGTGCGTTTTGCTATTGCAATTTGCTCTAGTTTTAGGTGGGAGTTTTCGATCCTTGATTGCTGCTAAGCCACTAAAGGATTTCTAATTGGGTGCAGCACTTTTTGTCCCCCACAATTCCCAAGCTTAACTCCTTTCGTCAGTGCAGGTCTAGAAAAAGAAAGCAATTACTATGACACGGCGCTGTAAGGCACCTAAGGCACCTGGCAGGATAGGGTACATACACTCGTGCAGCAATTCAGATCTACTACTAAGGTACCTGCACGCACATTAACAGTTGGCATTAGAGGCCACTCTTGAAAGTACCTTATGTATCTATTGAACTTTTTCGTCGTTGAGAAGCTAGTATTTGAGTTGTAATCTATCATTTTCACATATCTATCTAAGCGGTGACCATTGAGACCGATTTAAAGTCATCGCAAAGTGGCGACTAAGTGTCTTTGTCACGAGGCGGGGCAATTACAGACGCGTCTCTTTAAACTTAGTACCTGAGGTACGAGCGTAACAGTCAGATAGATATGGGATAAAGTTCGGATAACTTCAAGGTTTAGATGATTCCGAAATACTAAAGAGGTGGGGATTTGCGGCTGTCGAGGTCGGTGACACATATTCGTAATGGGCGGCTGACAGTCTTGCCATCGAGTGCAAAGACCAGAAAACAAAAGTCGATAAGAGAATACGATTTAATGATTGGCCAAATGAATTCGAAGTGTCGCATTGAAATGCATCTTGAATGGGATTAGCTCCGCATGCACGAGCTGCAGCGCGACTACCAGTGGGGCTTGTAACAGTCTATTTTTCCATTGGCTCGAAGGAATGGCATTCGTCTTTTTTTATTTGGTTACAGGGGCTGGTCAGGCACGGTCGCGTCAAAAATCCCAGGCTGATCTGATTCTGAGCTACCGGACCCGAACCCCATTCCCGTTATTTAATACCCTTCTCTTTTCCCCACGTCTCAACCTTTTTATCTTCTAAACATCCCGCTTCCCAAACTCTCAGCCTCAATCTGTAAGCACTTGCATCTACAGTGCATCACCAAACCACACTTAATCTACTTCACTATCAAACTCATCCAACATGACTGGACGTAAGTAACCTTCACTTGATGTCGCAATCCCAGCTGCATCGAACCTTATCTCAGCCTCATCGGATCATCATCGCTGACATACCTCGAAATAGGCGGCAAAGGTGGCAAGGGCCTCGGAAAGGGTGGTGCCAAGCGTCACCGCAAGATTCTTCGTGACAACATCCAGGGTATCACAAAGCCCGCTATCCGACGTCTCGCACGTCGTGGTGGTGTCAAGCGTATCTCAGCCAGTAAGTTGTCTATCTTAGTCGTGTACCGTCTACGCGCCGCATCTGTCTAACGCGCCTGTCCCACAGTGATCTACGAGGAGACCCGAGGTGTCCTGAAGTCCTTCCTCGAAGGTGTCATCCGTGACGCCGTCACCTACACCGAGCACGCCAAGCGCAAGACCGTCACCTCGCTGGATGTCGTCTATGCCCTGAAGCGACAAGGCCGCACCCTGTATGGTTTCGGTGGTTAAGCAGCTGGTTTCTCTTGGGGTCTAGGGTTGGTTCACGTCTGTTATGAATGTCATTTTTTCGCCGATTGCCACAAGGCTATAGCAGCTTCGCGCATTTGTGGTTGGTCATGATCATGGGATAAGGTCTTGCGCGTTCAGGGTGTTCACTGTATCATAAGGGAACTTAAGGGGGTTACTACATGGATTTTGCCCGTCGAGGCGTAATCAATTCGATGAACACATGAAAGCATCTTCGCGTCTGTCTACTTGTGACTGTTTCTTTTCGCTATTCGTAAATCCAGTTCTGTCTTGCTGTGTGGTCCATATTATAGTCCGTATCAGTAAGATGAAACTCAATTCTTCTGCTGGTTAGTCGTCCAATCCTAAACAAGGCTTGGCTAGCATTCTTGCCTTGTACTAATGAGTCATGGGTATATTTGGGCATTCTACTTGTTCACGTCCATGGTGTTGCTTTTTGCACTATGTTTGTTATTTCCAGAAGATATAGACATTGACTGGGATGCAGCCGAAGACCTGACTAGTTCTAGACTTTCCGGTGATATGGATAGATGACGTGTTGCTTATGGATTTCCGTGTACGTTGGTTAAAATTGCGGTTCGAGTCATTCTAGCCGTGGTGTGGTGGGTTCGGTTACCTAGTCACATCCCATGGCCTCCAGAAGCTTCGGATGACGGTGCAATATATCTCAATTTGCTTTGACCGTGAAATGGACAGGCGTATGTCTATTAAACTTAGGTAGTTGGTGATGACTATGTGGTTTGATATGCCGGTATTATCTTAATCTGCTAGTGTTTTCGTTCCGCGATATAAAGTTAGGATATGTAGGTTAGGTTTTCGGACTGTCTCTAGGCTATGACAAATCTATCAACTGTCACTCAACTCTATTTCTAAGTTGGGTAAGTTTTGTTCTGGGTGAGTAATCTGTTGGTATAACTGGGAATTGCCGGTTCTTGATTCCTTTGTCATATAAATGGTGGTTTGCTTTACCAGTCTATGTTTATTTCAAGTACATGATATGCATCATTTCTAGTGTAGGGTTGATTTCTAATGACGTATAGCGAAGACAGATGATATTATTTTATATGTCAAACGTTTATATTAATATATTTATGTTACATTCATATTTACGATCCGGCGATGTAAGTATTTATATTCATTTATGCGAGTGGGATTAATTTATATTATCGGATTGTTTGAGCATGAAAGATTAATAAAACCCTCTCATGTGTCAGACGAGATACCAGCGAAGTTTTATATACTTTCTATTACTATGGTTCGGGTCACTTTAGGGTATACCTAGGTATATATATTAATTATTAAACTTTAGTTTTGCACCTTTTCGCGTACATGCTATACCCTGGAATTTCGGTGCCAGGTAAGAACTAGACTTACGTAAATACGGCACATGTCGTGTTGGACATTTACCTATGAGTTTCCGCGTCATTAGGATCTAGGTACGCTTGAAAATATCAGATACCGAAATATCAAAACACATAACCACCATACGTCTATGATATTACTTACACATAACTGGTCCAGGTTTAACATAACATTAATATAAATACGCTAACATGGTTGTATCGGTATTAGTATTTGCATCGTTTGGTAGATAGTCTAAGACGTTATTATAATTCAGGGACGGTATGATAGACATATGATTCCGTATATATGTTCCATTGTCATAGGCATCACGTAAAAAAAAATATGACTAGTCATTCCAAGGGTAAATCCCGATGTTTCCGAGGTTGATATGATGTATGGGATTGTCAATAGCTAATAACACATCTGGAATATACTCACGCAGTAGTAGACCTGTCTGTTGTCACACGTGGATTAGACGAACATTCGAACCTACGAGTCTATGGCATGCAAAGGAATATTAGATATCTCATCGACCGGATTACGAGATTGTAAAATATAACATGGAGTTAATGATAGGCTCTAGCGACTCTGGTGTGCTGACTTGAGCCCATCGTATGAACAAATGTATGTCGAAAAATGACACCATCACTAGAATCTATCTGTATTGCACCTATAACCTCACACAACGTAACTCGGCTTACGATGTGTACAGGCATGACTTGCAATTAGTAGTAAGCCATGTGATGCATCAACTAATATATTCAGCTCAAAGGCAACCGCCGTTCCGTGGTTAACGGTGGTATGTTGTGTTATAGTATTGAGTGCTTTGACCAGTCTACCGCACCCTGATGATACTCCAGACACAATACGAAAGCAATTTCATAGACTTACCATGCAATACCATGTATAATGCTCTGGTGGGTTACTGCCAACGTAAATTGCCATCTAGCATAGCCTCCCCCGTTGCGGCACATAATAGCCTATGGTCGAACAGACGGAATCAAGCTACACCAACCCTACCAACTAACCCGACCAGATGACAAGGTCACATGAGCGCCCAAAAGGGGCCAATCTTGCATATAGCTGTCAATTAGGTATATCACCGAATTTTTAACGATAATCGCTTTACTGTTGATGACATATCCAAGACTTAGGCAGGATCCGGTCATGACTGATTCCATAATCTCAGCCTCATCGTACGTCCTGGAATACGTTGCCCGCCTGACCAACACGACGCTGACGGTTACCCGCGTATCCCTGGTCTATGACTCTACAACACTCGGGTGGCTTCTTAAGGTACCTAGATACGCACGGCTAGATGCCTTAGGTAGGTAAGCTAGGGTGTTATGCCGTACCGCGCGGATGGCCACGGCATCCATACACTACTGATTATAAATCTACCAACATACTCGGAAGCACGTACTATTGTTGAGTCGATTATGATGGAATTTACAGATTACGATAGAGCATTAGTCATAGTAAGGGACACGAAGGCTACATGGATATATCATGCACGTTATGTGCGGATAGGCGCTAAGCGCGGCGTTGCTCTAGGTACTCGAACAAGGAGTAGCATGGGAGTGATGTTAGATAGCCTACTTCGCACACCGAAAGTAGTGATGAGTCACACGACGTATCTCGACCAATGTCACCTAATCGCAGTGGATCATCCGAGGCTTCATAACCTTGACAGTACCCCGGGATGGCATGTGGATGGTCCGCTAGTCAGCCCGATAGAAGTCATGGATGTTACGAACACTGCAGGCAACAGCGGGATCAGTAGAACGACGACGGCCACTGAACAACCTAACAGTCAACTGTCCTTCCGATCGAGGCGGCAGGTTGGTGGTAGTCAACGCTGCAATGGACATGGATGTCGGCTCACGTCCCGATAATACTAGGTAGTACTGAGTGGATAGGAGATGTCTCCAGTTCAATATGAACCCGACAGCCTTCCCCTGGACACTGGGACTGCCTCCTACAACGAGGTTGACTCATGCGACTGGCGAGAAGCTCTGGCCATCGGATAGGAACTGATCTATGGATTACTGGTCATCCCGCCTCCGTGCCGTCAACCCCCGGTCACTAGCTACGCAACGGCGCAGTACTTCTTGCCCCCCAAAGAAAGAAAGAAAGAGAAAGAGAAAATAGAAAGTGCAAAGAAAGGGGGAAAGAAAGTTCAAAACAAAAGAGAAAGAGAAAGAAAGAAAGAAACGTCAAGGTGACGGGTTGGGGATTATATGGACGGTGGCATGTGGGGGGCTGATTGAGAATCTAAACGCGTATTTTCGTGTTCAAGTGCGACGCGTGCAATGATTACACGGATACTGCCGATTACACTAATGCGATAGGTCGGTGTAACTTCGGGAAGGCCTAAGGGCGAATTTGGATTATTGAATGCAGATACCTTCTGTTTCTTGGTATAACAAGGGATGCACGACGACACAATACGCTGCTTTCGTCTGGAGTCCGATGACATGGCGAAGGACGCGAGACGACGAACTCGGGCTGTCGGAAAATTGCCGAAAAGGCTCGATAATGTACATTTAAATAAGTCAATGGCCATCAGATTGCCTTACCGGAATCGTCCTCTCCGGCGGTTACACTTTCACCGAATCTCACTGTAGTAGGTTAAAAAAAATATGCATATATCTACGTAGCCTGCCTGCTTGACGTCGCACAACAGACGCACGGGGCTTGGAAGCTCAATGGCCTTCCGCTCCACGGAAATTCATCGACAAGTTCTTTCACCTGGCGATCGACTGTCGCATCGATGTGAATATCAGGTTTTGCAGAGTAGGGTCAGAACTACGGACCTTTCGTGACTCCCACCATCGCTTTAGAAAACCTAGAAGCATGGTGTGGGTTTCTGGCATAGTACTCGAACATTGGGACGCCGAACCGTGTCTTGAACGGCGAATGCGAGTTATCGGACTCATGAGGTGACGCCTTGACACATTCGGCCGACGCCGTCGCAGTGGCTAGCACCTTCCCCGATTACCTCGTCGGCCGACAACTATCGGCCCAGATGTCGTACGCGGCGAGAGACCCACAGCAAGGAGTCCTCGTGCAGGATTTCATCAAAAGCTATTTCCACGGCCTATAACAGGCAGTCGCTGATCTCTGCTCATGAGCTCAGGCTTGTAATACATAAAACATGCCCGGTATCCGCTTAGCAACGTAGTATTTTTTTCAGATGCACATATCAGTTGATATTTTGCTCATCCATTAAACTAGCCCGCGATAATCTGTCGACTTTAGAACCTGGTTCTAAGGCATGGCTGACCCAATGCCCCAGTTAAATCCAGAGATGGGCGAGGAGTTTAGCGGACATGCCACCGAACCCATCGCCATTGTGGGAATGGGTAAGTCATCCGGCTGGCACTACAGATATATCGTAAATTTGATTCTTATCGATCAATCTTAGGTTGTCGCTTCCCCGGCGATGTTCAAGATGCCTCGGGGTTATGGCAGTTGCTTAAGAACAAGCAAACCGGCTATCGACAATTTGGGGATCATAGGTTCTCAAATGAAGGCTTCTATCATCCAGATCCAGGTCAGCCAGGTACCATGGCTACTCGAGGCGGATTCTTGCTGGCCGAGGATCCACGACTATTCGATTCTAGCTTCTTCAACGTGACACCTTCCGAAGTAGAAACTAGGTATGGACCCTTCTCAAAGAAAGCTCCTTGAGGTCGTATATGAAGCCCTCAGCGGCTGGCTAGCTGATTGTTAGATGATTCAAGTTTACGGCGCATGTTTTTCGCATAATCGCCGAGGATGTCCATCATGCCCTTGTCCCCGAGCGCGCGCGCATTTAGAGGCGAAGTCGACCAACCTCGACCAGCCTCATGGGGGGATGTGTTTTGTAGGACCAGGCCGGCCGCGTGTCTGGAGGATACCCTCGGTTATGTTCCCGCTGTCTCGGAAGTTGAACCAGTACGGCAGTGCGCGAGTCGCCCTAAGACAACGGCGAGGTCCTGAGGTTAGTCAGGCAGACTATTCAGCACCAGACGTATCCTTGGGTGAGTGTTGTCTCGCATCTCGGCTAGGAATTAGGGCAGTTGGGACTCGTATGATCTGGAACCCGTATGCCACGCGGTTACTGGCGAGGAGATTGGCGTAGATCTCGTTGCTGTTCGAATCTGAGATCTTACAAACGTTACATACTACACGAACCAGATTTGCGCGATCAAGTATCTCGTGTGGGATGGTACTTTGGGGTATGTTTCAGATAGGATCGATCTACAGCCAGATTTTCATATAGCATTGCCGAGCCATGTGAGCTGATAATCTGATAAACGCTGCATGGGTCTTGCTGATAGACATACTCCTATATGCGCGTCTCCCGCATGTTTTTCAGCCGGTCGCAAAATTTGCTTACCTCGGCTGTTACACGGATTTGTCTTCACATGTAAGTAATCCTTGGATTCGCGATGGTGCCCCTGACGAGATGGGTGGCTGTGCTGTTATAAAGCGAGTACCGAGAGCGCGGAACTGCGGTTATGTGCACGTCAACGTGGCCGCCTCTATGCGGGGAACCTTACCCAAGGAAGAAAAAAACTTTTTGCTGCACTCCAAGCCTAGACTTGCGTGGAGATTTCGTAAAATGACTGCGGGCTCGGGTGCGAAAGCCACCGACACGGCGCCGGCCGAAGTTTGTTGGTGCCGCAGCGTAATACGACCACGTACGTACTCATGAGAAGGAACTATTTCCGAGTTGTAACGTAACCGTATGTCTTGGTCCTCGTGTGTCTCAATAGCTTTATTGTTGAGAAGTTCTGGCTGGCTTCTTTAGATAGCCAATTTGGTCTAGGCGAAGAACAATCCCACGTGGTAGACAACGAAAGGGGGATCGAGAGATGTTTCACACAGAGCTGAAATGTCACCTCAGCCCGGACGCAGGTGGTGCAGGTGACAAAGGAACACGACCATATAGCAATTGCATAATCGTATTTTGAAGATTCCCATCTCTAATGTCGACTTGTGTTGTCAGCGCTGCGGCTAGGATTAGAAAGGTAGTGCGCGCTTACACACCTTTACAAACCCTGCCCCTGAACCTAACCTGTACCATCAAACCCACACGGGCTCTCAATAAGCTGCCTGGGGAAAATATTGATAATGTATTATCTCATAAGATATTAGGCAATTGAATGCGATTAGCGATGAGCTATCGCTGAGTATATCCGGGCGCCACTAAGTCCTGACTTCCATGTGGGCGGCCTCTCGATATACTTCACACTTCGACCTACGGCTATGTTAGTCCAATTGCAAGTAATAAACATTACACAACATCCCTCCCTTAGACTTCGATGCTATTGGATTGAAAAGTCATAAGGTATAAATGATACCTAACCACGAATTGTGAGGATAACAGGGGAAGAAGAGACCCGTCAACCGGGAGAACCGAGCCCGGCCCGTGTTCGTATGTAAGGTACGGGTGCTCAGCCACCTTTTTGGACCACACATCTAACCTACCCTTGTCCGATGGCCAGACCACTATTGTAGAATGTTCCACTGCATTTGTGTCTTCTTACCAAGCGAGGGTCCAGAATTTTCAACGTCTCTGATCTGCCGGTTCCAGATTCCCGGGACCCCCAAATCTGTGAAGGAGATGCACCAAAGGTAAGACGCAAAAGAAGAAAAAAATGACCTCCGCCTTCAACGGCGATCACCGTTGGTTGCATTTGTGGTCAAATATCGCTGCCGGGCTTTGGGTGTTACGCGTGCTACCGGCGCTGCATCTCCAACGACCTCGGGGTTTGTTTCTGATAGGGATACTACCTCCTGGTACTTCTGCCAGGTCTGCAGGCTTAGGTATCCTCACAATACCTCAATTACTCACTCACTATTATTGTTGACATGTGGAATAGTCACTGCGGCGAAAGATTCAAGTGTATCGGGGCCTACGGACTCATCGGGATGCGGTAATGCGGCGACTGCTTGGAGTCCGCGTATGCACATCGTAGGGCTGGATAAAGGGAAAGGTAAAGATTTGAAATGTTTGTTTAATGCCATCCAGGATCATTAATCGCCCGGGATAGAGTCATACAGTACAGAAGGATGAGTACAAGTTAGTGAATGATCTCTATAGTTAGTCGAAACCGAAAGAGGGAAACGCTGCGACGCACGGATGGTTGTAAGACCGAAGCACTATCGCCGTTTTTTTTTTTTCCCCTTGGCGGCCCGGTCTTAATCGTTTTGCACTATGCACTATGCGGCATCGTAGACTCCGAAGATGGAGATAGTGCCCGAAATATATGCATGATAGTCGTGTTACTGACGCCTTTTAATCGTGAAAGAGGAATGTAATAGAGTTCTCAGTATATAATTCGTAATTTGACGTTTGTTTATGATTATGATTGTGGGACGAGAATAGCCCGACTAACACGAGAGCTGATCTGACTGACGGGTACCTGGCAACTCAACCATTCCCGCGGTTTCCTGTGCTTAAGCACGGGGTTGCCTGAACCGGACTGATTTAAGTACCTAATACTTCAGATTTAAGATTCTTGTTTCTAGGACTAGATGCGTCAATAAATTGTCGTGCTTTGTTTTGTTCAACAAACCTTTTCATAACTCCTCGGAAACGCTTGCCCGCATCGGAAATACTAAGAGTCTCGAACCTCTTAACTGCTGAATAATTGTGGCTTGGAAAGACTTCTAGAAGTGGCCGTGCAGGGTATCCGCGGATAGGCGGGAATACTTCGGGTTTCTCCCGTCAGCGGATGTATGCTGCATTCCTCGTTTTGCATCTTCGTACCGACCGTTTACCGGAAGAGGATTGAGGTATCCCATTGTACAAGAGTAGGTACTCAAATGACTAAGGTGATGAATACTTCGGATTACCATTGGACAATATAGACCTGATGGGCAGGTATGATGCAAAAGACAGGGCAGCGTATGGCGTATGGAGTGGGAGATCAGTTGGGAAGTGGGAAGGGTCTCAACTCGTGGTTGTACAAACCCTCCTACCGATCGATCCACACCTGCATCTTGATTCAGGGTAGGAGCCAGCATACCCCGACAAGAAGTAGCACGCCTTCTACGCACACCCCTGCTCAACTAAGATGTCGAACGTGCAAACCGCATGTCCGTTACGTCATTTCCAAGCCCGCTAAGGCCTAGGGCTGTCCGTCTCCATGCAAAGCATCGCAATTACACATCGCGGATGTACCGCTCTGCATTTTTCTGCCCTCTTCCATCCTTCCACCATCCCCCTCGACCAGATTACCTAACTATACATCACACTGCACACATCTTCAAAGCCACCATGCGCATCGGCATACTAAAGCCCTATACTACAGCAATGGATCGTTATATTATACGATCAATGCTACTTGGGCGCGAGAGGCAGCTTACACTACTAATACTTACATATAATAGACGTCTGTAATAAATATATCATCATCATCATCATCATCATCATCTCCAAACACCGCATCACTTGCTCAATTCACCTCACCACAGAGACATAGGAGAATCAGAAAAGCCTCGTCACACACCGATCAAACTCCGACAACCCCCCAAAGGTTCTCTAACTGTCTAGCCAGAGAAGCCGATTCGGAACAAGCAGATTCGAAGACAAAGGCGCGCACCCCTCAAGTCAATAGACTCAATTGACCACATGACCTAGCGGGTTCATTATCAAGCCATCATTAATTTTTTCCCTCCCCACCCACCTGACTGTCCCACAACTCAATCGATCCGAGAGGAGTTGAAAGAGACAACCGGAGAGGATAAAGCCATAACCTAGGACACATCGGTACTGGCAACTCAAATCAAGTCTCTTTTTCCATTAGTGACTTGAAGCGGTGGAATCCGGTTCCGACTCGTTCCAGTTCCCAATAAGGTTAGGGGTCCTCTATTAGGGTTATCTGTTTGGCTACATAGTACCTAACCTGGTGTTGTGCCAGGCAGAGAAATCTCCCAGTGTTTCTGAGTAGATTCCTCGGGGGTAGGCTGGTAGGGTTGGGAAAAAGAGCATCCCTTGGAAGTCCCTTGTACCTCTTGTATTCGGGTACCTGTCAGTACCCAAGTACTTCCCAGATACAAGATACACGATACACACCCCAGTCGCTGCCCTCCCTTGTCAGGCTAGCCTGCCTGGCTTGTTCCATTGGACCCTCCGTATTTAAGTCATTATTCTCGCCACACCCCTCGACTTCTCCCACCCCACAATCTATACTATCAATACCTCATCCTGCCGAACTAATACATAGATACCTAAGGCCTTCTTATTCTCATACATCTACCTGTCATATCCTACCTTGTCTGATTATTTCTTTGGTTTTACAATCAACCTCACGATCTTACACGACGACAAAAACAAACATATATCGCTCGACGCTCGCTTCCCTCGATCGATCGATCGCATCGGCACACAATACGATGCTTGCATTCAATACCTACCCTCAACCTTACCAGTACCCGCCACAACAACAACTCGACGCCAGCTCGAGTACGAGTCTCGTCCACGAAAGAAGTCATAACTTTCAGCCTTCCGCATCGATCCCTAACTTAGATACCGCCGCCGCCGCAATCGCTGCGTCCCAGCGATACAGCAGGACACCCGCAGCGCCGTCGCAGCAGGGGTTTGACGGAGGAAACAGCAGCCAAAGTTTAAGTCAGGTTCCTGACTTGATGCCTTCAGATTCGTGGATGCTACACGGCAGCCAACAAACCCCCAGAGTCTCAAACCGTTTTAGCCACCAGCGCGAATCGTCTCTCTCATCCTTAGGGTCCAATGGACCAGCATCACCGTACAATGCCAATACGTCGAATCCGCATATCGCCGTGAACGATTCGAACAGCGATGGGTATCACGACATAGGTGGTGGCGAGAACAACTACGCGTATAATTTGAGTAAATCTCTGCCTATCGCCGACAACTTCTACACGAATGCCCTGGCAGGTTTCAGCAACCACAGTCGCGATGGCAATAATGCTACGAACGGTAACAGCAGCCGCGATGCGGTGAGCGGTCAACATGTATCCTCGGTTGATACCTTACAACATTTGGCGAATCAGCAGCAACAACAGCAGAGGCTCCGAGGTGACCGAGGCTTAGCTCACGCTCCCGAGTTATCCATTGGTGGTGGTGGTTCTACGAGATCTCATCCTGTGTCAGTGGCGAGTTCTGTTGCGGGCGGTGACTCACCTGCTACGCCATCGTACCATGAGCCAGAAGATGACTGTCGAAGGTCAAGGAATGGTGAGGCCTCCGCCCTAAAGGCGCAGTTTCTCTGCGACCCTCAATATGACCATGATTATGACTATGACAACTACTTACACTTTTTCGACGACACAGCTTTCCACCCAACCCAAGTCCCAAAGCTAGACCGCACTATGACCGATGTTTACAACGACGAGCTCTACAATCCTAACTTCACCATAACATCGGCTTCGCCGCCGCCTCAGACACACATTGCTATGTCACCGCCGGGGAATGACCTCTTCGCGCAAAGACTTCAGGCCGCCAACAGTCAACGTTTAAGTGCCGTCCAGTCACCAGTCTCAAACACGTCGCGGGACGACCAGTCGCCTTTCCGCCATGGCTCTCCGTATGCCTCTGTTCTGAATGATTTCCCTCAAGTCGCAATGGACCAAGGGCGACTCAGATCAGCACGGCAAATACACCAGCAGCAAAAGGCGGAACGTGAAGCAAACGAGTTCCAGCAGCAATTGGCACGCAATGCTTCTCAACAGCAAGGGACACCCAACACAATCTCCCCAAAAGACGCGATGCTCGACTTCAACGAATCTGATGAAGGATCCAGTATGCCTCTGTTCCCGGCCCACGAGACTAACAACTTCCACTTAGACCCTACGGCCAATGATGGGAACAGCGTGGCGTCCAGGGCTATCTCGCAGCACTCCAGTCCGTCTTACCAATCTATGTCGGTGGCATCGACACCGCTGCAGAGTAGTTTCAACTTCTCTATGCCAAGCAATATCCAGATCACGCAGCAATATCCCTTTATGTCTCACCGACAACAACAAACGCAACAGCAGCGCTCAACACCTACAACGTCATCATACTCTAGGGTGAGCTCAGCCGATGCGAGTAATTCAGATGGAAGCGATGTACCTAGCCAGAAACCTGCAGGAGCCAACGCGGATGGTGGTACTTACACTTGTACGTATCACGGTTGCACTCTACGATTTGAGACACCCGCTCTATTACAAAAGCACAAGCGCGAGGGCCACCGACAAGCCAATGCGCTGAACCACGTTAGAGCTTCGCCTACAGTATCGAACGGCCTGCCGGGTAGCGTTTTGAACAGCCAGGCTGGACCGCACAAGTGCGAGAGAATAAACCCGAGTACAGGCAAGCCGTGCAATACAATTTTCTCTAGGCCGTACGATCTCACGCGCCACGAGGATACTATTCACAACGCACGCAAACAAAAGGTTCGCTGCGACCTCTGCACCGAGGAAAAGACATTTAGCCGGGCAGATGCGCTCACAAGGCATTATCGTGTCTGTCACCCGGATATTGATTTCCCCGGAAAGCACCGCAGACGAGGTGGTGTTGGTGTATGAGCTGGCCCAGAGTGAACCTTAGGCTCTGAACCCAATCCAACACCAATACAGGGGTACTACGAGTAGCGGGTGAATTCGTTCCTGACGGGTTGGGCCCATCAGAAAGGGCCGGAATGTCATGCCATGCCCAATGCTCAGATGCATGCAAAGCCGAGGTGTCCTGGATGTCCAATGCCCAATATGCAAGTGGGGCTCCGGTGTGCGTTGGAGGAAAGAGGATGGAATATCAGGGTCCAACGTCAATCTGCAGGGTCCTGCGGGCCAACCATGCACATGGCTATTTGCGGCATGGTGGCTTCCGGCGGTGGCCCGGCTTAAGACCTGACAAGGGGGTGTGTTTGCTGATCAATCAGTTCAACCAGGACCCTTGGGTTTTCTTGGGCCGGCCTTGGTCAACTCGGGTTTGGGCTGGGTGGAACAAGTGGATGAGGACCCTTTTTCTCACCCCTGCGATGTTCCTCCCACTCCCCCCTCCACCACTCAATTCACCCTACGCTCCCCACAGCCAGACCCATGACGTCTTCCTCCATGACGTAACTTGAGAGCTTTCGGGTGTGGGTCGCGAGGTGTAACAGCATCACCACCTACATCATATTCCATATCGCCTATCACCACTTTGCATCATCGACGACCCTTTCTGGTGCAATCTGCCGGAACATCGCACCCTCGATTCCCGTTTTCGATGAGGCCCATGCAACCACTTGTTTTGGCTTGTCAGATCGCCCAACTCGGCTCCCCTTGCGGGGACGCATTATGATGTTTCGCATCTGTCATCACTTTGCATTTTTTTGCATTCTTGGGAATCTTCTACGGGGATACTAGGCGTCACTTTGGAGCAATTAAGCGAGCACTAAAAATGGGATCAACCAAGCGCATCTTTTTTTCATTGCTTTACTATATTTCTTTTAATCTTCTTGGGTGCTTTCCTATACGTCAACTGGTGCGTACTTCCGGGACTGCAGGTTTGGGTACCTTATAGACATGGAAAATCGATGGGATCGGATCAGCGATGGTGTTTTACACATTTTCTTTACCATTTTATATCGTTTAATGCCTTTTCGTCTGTATAAATTATCATGTATACGGGGCCAATGAGCAGTACTTATTCGCCGTTCTGCTGTCGCACTTGGAGTACTGTACGAATTTTCATGGGGAAAAAGGAAAGAAATTGATACAAGACCTCCACTAGTTTTGGGAGGAGGTCCACGACGAGACGAATCAACTTTTTTCCAAATTACGATTATATGATCAGCAGTTCTACAACTCCTTCATCAAGGTTAACGAGTTAATGGGTGGTAACGCAGGATGAAGAAAAAAAATGCGACTTCGGCAAAGGAAAAATTGTTTCTTATTGTACGACAGGGAGCAGCGCGGTAGAGCCGGCGGGGGGAGAAAGCTCATTATCAACAATAGAGTACATAGCACAAATCCTGCGAGGGTGACCTCTAATAATACTACCTAGCACCTCTCTTTTCTATAATACGGCGCTTCATATGTGTGAACGCAGTGCTAACGTCTTCGCAATCCTACAAGCGTGTATTTTAAGCTTATATCCAGAGCGTGACCCTGATGGAGCGACGAGGGCCAGCATCCTTCACGAAGCTCGCCAATTGGCTCGAGGGTCCAACGACAATTTGACAGCCCTTGGATGTGACATGCAGGTGCCCGCTTGTTTAACTCCTACTCCTCCTTCGGGAACTTTTATTTTCTTCCTATCTATGGGAGCTATCTCGTTTCGCGCAGGATCATATATGCGCCGGGATCTGTAATCAAAAGCTCTGTAATCAGAAAATAAAGCCAGCCAACATGGGAACATGGGAAATGGAATGGGAAAACAGGCTAATGACTGGCGGTAGACGTCTCCACGTATTAACGACCGGGTTGGTCAGATTGATAGGTAGTATGACCTCAAAAAGGAGAGGCTGCTCGCCTGGCATGCCTTACATATTGGCAGCAGCGCATCCGGGGCTCTCGTAGGTATGCAGCATGTATGTGTGTGGTATGTTAGGTAGGTTAGGTAGGTAGGGTTGACAAGAGGGTAGCTATAGACGTATTCGATGTATGTAAGGCAGAGCCAGCCTGCTTTCCGGTTGTTGAGGTATCATCGAAAGTCTTACACCCTACCCTACATATGTACATACATCCCTAGATGCAGTATGGGCAGAAAAAGTGATAGGCCCGTCCTGGAAAAGAAGCTACCCCAGCCCTTACTACCTCGCAAGCTTAGGTACTTATCTACACAACTTTCAACTTGATGAACCAATCTGGGTACCATTTACATCATGTATCTACATAACCGTGCATGGAACATATATAAGAATAGCAAACTTGGACTATCTTTTACGAGATGATCATCTAATAATGTTCCCCCACTACCCTAAGTTGACGTCTATACCATCGCAAATCGCAGGTTCGCCAAGAGACCGATGAGAAAATGTAGAGCTCAGGAATGGTAACCTAGACCAGGTTTTATTATTTCGGTGTCCCGTTCGTTATGTCAATCCGTATTGTATGTATGTATGTATATGTGACTTACGGGCACAAGCATCCACATCCACTTAACCACATACCTGGACGTAAGTATCTACATGCAAGTAGGTACCTACATGTCAATTCTTAGACTGCTATTAAGATAAGCTGCAAGACATTCGCATATATGGGGTAAAAACACTCCACCCCGTTCAACATCTTCTTTGGGCTAGCCAAGGCAAGGCACGGAGTGTGATGTAATTGAGCAGCGAAAAAAGGAAGAAGCAAGCACGGCAGAACACGAGGAACACGAGATTTCATTTGCATCTTTTACCTACGTTACATGCATATCATACATTGTATATCTATCTCATGTATGTATGTATATGTATGTATGCATGCACTGCTTTGCCGGTCAGAGATATGGCCGTAGATTGGGAAAGGAATGATTGGTACATAATGTAAGAAATGCAACTTTTGGCCCGTCCCTGGGCCTAATCTACATATGTACCTTATTCCTTGTACCGAAAAAAAGGGTACCTGAAGGTACATACCATGTCCCGCCGGTCGTCGACCATTGACCATTGACCATCGACGACAGATGCCCTGCCGAATGTCATCATGTTATCCGGGGTACGTGGGAGGTACATGTAACCGCGGGCTGGAATAGCTTCGCGCCTATCAGGACCGCGGTGCGTCGACCGGTTCCCCATACAAATTTTTGAAGAGAGCGCCATGCCCGTGTTCGTGGTACAAGCAAGCAGCAAGCACCTGGGCAGCGGCATGTGCGTCTACGGGCGAGGGTGTATGTAACCTAACTCCGTAAATCCAATCTTCGATCCTGATCCTTTTTGCTGCTGGTTAGCGAATCCATGGCCTCGTTAATTGGTTCTAGAACATTGCTCGGTACTACCCGAAACCATTTCCGAAGCCAGCCGCGGGGCTCGTGACCGCGTTTTTCTTTCGTGATTCGATATGACCTGCTGCGCCACAGGGGTACAGCGTAGCAGTATGCGGCTAGAGATGTGGCTCAGTCCTTTTCTACGTTTCCTTAGCTATCTGCCAACTCACCCTCTCTCTTCACAGCTCGAGATCTGTGGCGGTGCTCCCAAGTATAGCAAAAGTGGCAAGCCACACAACCGATCGCGTCGAACGTTTCTCCCCCGGAAATGCGCGCAAACGGCAAAACTGCGTGCTGCACGCGAGGGTGACGATCAACGGACCGTTCACTCGGTAGTTGGGAAGTGCCGGGGTCCAGCGTGTCGGTTTTTTTTTTTTTTTCTTTCTTCTGCATTGGTAAATCGTGATCTGGGAGGCCTCGTATGTAGGCGAGCGATTTTGAAAAGTCTAGGCTCTACAAGGTAGCAGGACAACGATAGGTCGAATATAGGGCTCAATCGGCGTGCGTCTACCAACATACATACATACATGCCGACATACCAACTATAGCATATGTCTTTTGGATATTTCGGTTACGCCGCGGGATAAAACAAACCACGCAAGAGGGAAGAAAAATAATTATGTTCATGTGCGAACCAAACCTTTTCGTGCAACGACCCCCCATGCTGTGGTCTGGTTATACCAGCTTTCCGTTTCTGGATCCCGCTCATTCCGAGAATCGATGCTATAGATAGAATATACCTAGCAAGGCAAGACACACATACACACTAGCCAGCGCACGCACTTGCTATACCCCCGAGGAAGCAATAGATCAGAGGATACGCCGCTTAAATTAACTTAATCTACTATTCCCAAGACACATACAATTCTCTATCCCTATCAACGAAAGAAAGACACACCATCCATAGGGACACTTTCGGATATCCTGGAGCTACATCCTGTATAGCTCCCCTTGTCCCTTTCTTTCTGTCCGAAGAGATTCCGAAAATCCGAGATTTGATTCGTTCATGTCTCTCCCATACGTGGTATCGACACGACCTCTCTGCGGGAAAAGGAACGGGACGCCTGGGTTTTCCCAGAGTTGAGTGTGAGTAGCGCCCAAAAAAATAGAATTAGAAATCTACGATGTCTCTCTAGTATGCACCGCATCGAGGATCGATCGAAAGACACAGGTCTCGTGGTTTAAATTGTCAAATCCATCGTTTTGCATGAAGAATCCGCCGCTGCTATAGTAGTCTTAAGAAGGCCGGAGGTGACGAGAATGTATCTTTTAGATCAAAGTACAAACACCATTTTTTTCGAGATCCATATCTACTACCTATGGGTATCCATAGTACGAATCCCATCCTGTGACCTTTTTTTTTACCTTCCCCATTTTCCATTCCCAAACGAACCGCCAGTGCCGTACTTCCGCATCTGCTTTTCAACTTACTCGCCCAGCACAGCAGCGCGCACGTCCGAGAACAGAGGATCGATGCCTGTCCAGAGTTGAAACTGTGAGTCAAGACTTGTTAGCACATAGCGAACGCGGCATCGCGGATAGTAGTAGCCCTCTCCCCCCTCGAATCCCCACTTACCTGATAGTAGCCCTGTGACGCCAGCACCTCCAGCCCGGCAATTGTCGTCCAGCCTAACTTCTCAGCTGACTCCATCAACGGTGTTCGAGAAGGCTTATAGGCCATCTCCAGCAGGACCCGCAGCCCTCCGGCCTGTCCGGCCTGCTGCAGAACAGGCCCGAGTAATTCCCATAGCGACTGGTCGATTGGCCTGTCTGCAGGTACCGTGCCAATCACGACCTCGGGTAGCTTCTGGAGCTGGCTGGCCTCCTGTAATTGCTCGATGTTGAAGTCGCTGGGGAAAGACGTCCGAAGGGAGCTGGCGGCGCTGGGGTTTCGTGCTGCTACGTAGATAGGGCTGTAGCCTAGCGAATGCAGCGCGTAGATTGCGGCTCTACTGGTGCCACCCGAGCCTACTACTATTGCGCTCTTTGTGTTACCTTCAGTGGACGGTACCAGACCCGCCAAGCGTAGAGAGTGCACCATTCCCCTCCAATCCGTATTATCGCCGAGGAGGCGTGGGCTTGAGCCATCTTCTGAGGTTATAGGGATGATGGTGTTGACAGCACCGATAACCTTAGCTGACTCCGATACTTCGTCGATGAACTTCATGATATCTAGCTTAAGCGGGATAGTCACTGACGCGCCCCCAAAACTAGGAGATCGGATTAGTTCTTGCACTTCTCCCGCATTATCCGTCTCAAACAAGGAGTACTGATGAGGCAATCCCATTTGACCGAACAAGGTGTTGTGCAAAGCCGGAGATCGCGACGCCGAGATGGGCTTTCCAAATAGGTAGAACTGCTTTTCTTCCAGCCCTCCGATCAGAGCTAGCCCTCTACGGATCTCCGCTGCCGACAGCTGACCTGGCGCCGCTTTGAAAGGCAAGCTGGGGTGTGAGACTGGCGTTAGAAAGCCATTCAAGACCCGGGATAGCTTTCCAACGGTGCCCATGTTGAGTGCTATTATGGGCTTTCCATGTGCCGCAAACATCCTCTCCTTGAAGTTAGCTAGTGAGTAATTGTCATCCATCTTCTTCGCAACTCCCACCAGCTTGATGATGTCACCATACTGTAAGGCCCGGTTGTACCATGTTTGCCAGCCGCCGTTCTTCCAGGACAGCTTTCCCTCAGGGTCATGATGTGATGCGATGACGCTTGTAGACGTGCCTTTAGATTGAATAATTGTATCTAAAGTCTCATCCGAGAGGGTCATTTCAAGATCCACATATTCAACACCCGTTCGCGCGGCTATTCGGTATAGGGGGAGCAACTCCTTCTCGGATGTGTAGGTGAAACGACCGCCTTGGGGCTTGGACCGAACTGTGAATATGATGGGTATCTTCGCGACAGAACGTAGGAGCGATATTTGCTTTCCCACTGATTCCGGTGAGAGGTCGTCGAGTAGATCGACTCGTAATTCGACGGCGTCAGCGCCGACCACCACCCGGGGAATTACCTCGAGTGCCGATGCAACGCTAGGTACCGTAAGCGACACGAAAAAGGAGGGGCGGTTCTTCTTGGCATCCTCGAAATGCTTACTTCTCCCGCTGATCACCGAAAGGAAGCGGAGGAAGTCGGCAGGAGGACCGGTAAGGCCTCCGGGCGGATCAAGGTGAGGACTGTGGTATTCGTAGTTGCTGCACTCCTGAAACAGCGGCTTGCGCCGATCGTAGACACCTCGTATCTCTTCGGTGTAAGCAGGACGGGTTTTGTCGCGTGTGAGATACTCAACCATCTGCTCTACGTCACGGTTGACGGAGAGCACGATGCCCCCGTTGCGGTGGTAGGAGATGAGTGCCTCCCGCGCCTCTGGCGTCTCGACTATACCGCCGCCGCAAGAGAAGATGTGACCTTTACTTTGATTCTTCATGACGTCTTTCAAGAGTGCAAGCTCATCACTCCTGAATCCTTCCCAACCTCGTCCACTCTCGTTAATTATTTGGGGGATCGTCATATTAGCCCTTTTCTCCAATTCTTGGTCTAAGTCAATAAAAGTGCGGCCGAGAACATCGGCCATCCAGCGACCTGTCGTGGTCTTCCCAGCACCACGCATGCCGATTACAAAGATAGATGACCCAGCGTCGGTTTGCTTCGTCTTCTTATGGACGGCAGGTACAACATCTTCACCCGTAAGGCCGACCTTGAACGACTGGGCCAAGATATCCCACCAACCCGGCCACGTCTTGCCAGTGCATTCGCGTTCTAGAATCAGAACAGGTCCCGGCGTCACAAGTGCTATGACGCTGAAGCTCATCGCTACGCGGTGATCATCGTAGCAAAAGATGCTCTCGCTCGGCTGGGAAAGCTCGCTGAGACTCTTACCAGACACGACGATGCCATCTTCGAGTTCGCTGCAGTGTACACCGAATTTCGCGAGCTGCTCTCGCATCGCAGAAATGCGGTTGCACTCCTTGACACGCTGGTTGGCTATGCCGGTGATGCGAGTTTCACCCGATGCCACGGCACCGAGAACAGAAGCCGTCAAAAATGCATCAGTCATGGGCTCCATGTCCACCTCGATGCCCTTTAGACTACCCGGGCTTGGGCCAGTTACCGTGGTCGACGTAGCAGTCTGCTCCACGGTACATCCCATTGGACGTAAAACGTCCCTTGCGAACCGGGCATCGCCCTGTAATGAAGACGTGCCAATGTTGGGAATCGTGCAAGTCGTTCCGGTTATAGCAGCAACCGCGAGAGGGTACGTTGCTGAACTAGCATCACTTTCTACGACGTACTCGTCAGGATTCTTATAGACACCCTGAGGAATGTGATAGGTGTGTTCCTCGTCGGTAGATCTTGTAACGTCTACGCCGAACGACTTCATCATGGCGATGGTCATATCGATGTAGAGTTGCGAGATGGGCTTCCCACCAACTAGGCGAAGAGTTACAGGCTTCTTGGCATACGGAGCGCACATTAGAAGAGACGAGACGTATTGTGATGAAATCGTAGCGGCTAGCTCGATGTCACCTCCATCGAGGCCGTCGGCTGCGTCCACCTGCACCGGTAGACTGTGCTCCTTCTCTAGGTATTTGATATTTATACCGTTCGATCGCAGAGCATCGACGAGAGGGCCAATAGGCCTAACCTTCATCCTAGCATTTCCAGTCAAGACGGTTGAAGATGCACTGGTTGGTGAGCATAAAGCAACCACGGTCGTGAGGAAGCGAGAAGCTGTGCCCGCATTTCCGAGGTAGAGAGACTCCTCGCTTGCTTGAAGCTTGCCACCTTTTCCTGTAACCACAAGGACTTCGCCGGCATCCTCCCACGAGTAGGAAGCGCCATTGAGTTTAGCAATTGCTGATAGCATAAACTCCGTATCGTCAGAATGAAGGAGGTTCTTCACCCGACAGGTTCCTTGGCCAAGCGCAGCAAGCACTAAGGCCCGATTCGAGATACTCTTAGAACCAGGAGGAGTTACCTGCACATTTAGTCCCTGAGGCACCCCTGGCTTGACACGTGTGGCAGGCGAAAGAACGAATCTAATGGCGCTGTCGTCGACTACACTGGCTTTGGGCTCGTGAGTCTTGCCCACGGCGGATAGGAGCACAATCTTCTTATTCTTCCCCTCGTTTTTCTTGTCCACAGCCATTTTCTGGAGTAGCACATCTACAGGGCATTTCTTGCCAGCCGTCAACTTCACGACGCGCTTGTCGTGAAGAGAGGTCGGCAAGTCATAGCTCGCGATGCACTTGACCAGTCGGGCTACCGCGCCCGGGCGTAGCACACCAAGATGGCGAGCAAGCTCGGCCTCTTTAACCATTCCAATGGCTACACACTCTCCATGTAGGACTTGGGGAGTAAGGATAGCTTCAATAGCATGACCGATGGAATGACCAAAGTTGAGAAGGTTCCGAAGACCGCCTTCCTTCTCATCCGCGGACACGACTTCAGCTTTGACGCGGGCAGAGGCTAGGACGATGCGCTTGAGTATAGCACGAATTGGCCGCAGCCTATCACTAGGGTCTGCTGTTTTGGACCGGATAGAGCTTAGGATCGCGGCAGCGTTTTCTTCTAGAGCCGTAAACTCTACCTCGTCCCATATAGCGGCCGTCTTAACCACCTCGGCCATGCCATTGATGAACTCGCGCACCGGGAGGGTTTCCAGAAAGGCAAGATCTATGTAGATGCGCCGTGGTTGCCAGAAGGACCCGACTAGATTCTTGCCCATAGGGGTATCAATGGCGGTCTTTCCACCGATAGACGAATCGACCATAGATAGTAGTGTTGTCGGAACCTGAACAAAGCGGACGCCTCGCATGAAAGTGGCAGCAACATAGCCAATCATATCACCGATTACACCGCCACCGAGAGCAATGATGACCGTATCTCTCGTACATTGTTGGGACAGCATCCAATCCTCAATTTCGGCCTTGGTCTCGCGACTCTTGGACGTCTCCCCGGGGGGAATTGTGTAGGTGAGAAGTCTGGATTGGGCATTTCGGCGTTCGGCAGCCTTGTTGAAGAGGTCTATAAACGGGGGAACATAGCGATCGTGGAGATTGGTATCGGTGATAAGGATATAGGTGGAAGACTTGAGGTCGTCAAGGAGGTCGTCGGGCACAAAGGTCTGCCAGATGCCGTGATCGACAATGATGGAGTCAGACCCAAGAATAGAGATGCGGGTTGGACCCGGCGCACCGTTCTGATCGGTCATCGCTGCTGTATCACGAATGCGGTGTATCTGCGCCCTGCTCGCACTTACACACGACAGATAATTGTATTGCGACAGGCGGGCGTAATCTGCAGACCGCCTCTGGTGTAAATTACAAAACTCGTCGACGTGGGGTCCAGAGGACGAATTAGCAAGCGCAAGCAGGTTTCAACAGATGTGAGTAAGAAGTATTTCGTTACATGAGCAATTAATATATGGTATATTTCTCGTTTTCAGAAGACATTGAGGCATTAACATCTGACCTGGACGTGGCTAGATGCTTGGTTACCTTTGGAACAATGAAGCCTTTGGTGGTGAGTCGAACGCTTTGAGCCAGGACTGTAAGGGTCCGAAGCGGTGGCTCCATCAAAAAATTCTAGCGGTTCCTTATGATCTTTGAGAATTGGCCAATAGGAGGAGCGGTGACTGAGGTGTCAATAACTCCGATAACGCGGGGCAGTAGAACCTACCCTGGAAAACCTGGTGGGGAGAAAGAGCTTGATATGTGCATACCTAACCTAATATGAGTAAGATAATAACTGTGCAGATATCCCATGTATTGGCCAATTATGTCGATAACTCGGTATATTCGCAAAATGCAGCGATCCTATACAACTTACCTCCGCCATAATTACCAGCTACGTAATGATGGGCTTTGGAACTGAGTAAGAGACCGGAAGCAATGAAGAGTTTAGAGAGTCCGTAGATCTATATTGCCGTCCCGGTGTTTATGACACCGACCAACCACCCGTCGGCGATAAATCATAAGGGTGAGAAGTTCTGTCAACTCCCGAGGAGCATATGAGATTCGGCAACCGGCAACTGTTGCTCAGACGGAAGATTACGGACTACTGACTGTTCTTACTCAAGTCGCCGCTCGATTCTGTCAATGATGAGTAAGGACACAATGCCCGTCATTCAACACGATATTCTCACATGGGATAGAAACTCTATTATACGAGAAATAGAGCTGACCACGGCTGAATAATCTGTGGCCCTTTTGTAGGTCTAGGATAATCATTGCGCCTAGCCATGTTCGTTAGCGTTTCAGAGCGACGATGAGCGCAATGACGGTATTCAAACCCGGACCCGCAGCTATTCGCGCTCTCGCGCCACCCTAGGTATTCTCTAGGGCAGTTTTTTCTCCATTACTCGCACCAGCCTGCACGACTCGGCTATCCTATCTCCTAGACGCTGGAGGTGCGCTGCAAGTGGATCCAATTAATAAGTGACTAAAGAAATAATGACATTGTAATAGTCAGAGCATCGAACTAATCATGATTGTAACCATGATCTTCTATTGCAACCTTGCCGGCCGCTGTTCTCTTTGTGTTGTGACGTGTCTTTCATCGGTTCACTAACATCAGCACACAAAGGACTTCAATATCAAATTGAGACATGAGTGTTAAGACTGAAAACTCTACCGATAGCGGGGGAGCAAACGGGATGGCTTCACGTATGAGCATAGACAACGTAGTCGACGAAGAAAAACTCGATATCGAATTGGGACCCCGGACCGCTCGTCGAAAATCCGTTGGGGCGCCTAGCTTGTCTCGGCTGCGATCGAACAACGGACATGGGTGCGCTGACCTTGAAGAAGAGGAAGGCGATGCGACTGACCATACACTCACAACTACTCAATCCCGGACTGAGAAGGATCCATTTGAGGTAGCCTTCGACGGAGATAACGATCCATTATGTCCTCGAAGCATGAGTATAGCTCGCAAATGGCTTGTCGTGGTAACTGTTGGCATGGGAAGTCTCTGTGTGTAAGTCTGGTCCTTACTCGTCAACTTCATTTGAGAATAGTATTAACAAGAGATTTCAGGACATGTACAAGCTCTATCTACGCGTCAACGTATGACCAGATGAATCTTGAATTTGGTGTATCCAGCATCGTTGGAACGCTTGGTTTATCACTCTTCGTCCTCGGCAGTACGTTCATTTCTGAACCTTTGAGAACATGGGCCTTTGCTAACTCTCAAGCGTAGTTGCACTTGGTCCTCTAATTATGTCGCCACTCAGCGAGTTTGTCGGACGACGACCGATTTACCTCGCATCGTGGGCCATGTTTCTAATATGGCTGATACCGAGTGCTGTCGCTCATAACATCGCAACTATGCTAGTGGCACGGTTTATCGATGGGTTTGCCGGAAGCTCGTTCCTCAGTGTGGCTGGTGGCACTGTCAGTGATGTATTCAGGCGTGACCAGATTCAGGCACCAATGGTTATTATAGCGCTAAGCCCCTTCGTCGGTGAGTGGGCGTTAACACAACTCAACTCAAGATTATACTAACTAGCTACAGGTCCTAGCTTAGGTCCTCTACTCGGAGGCTTCATCAACTATTATACTACTTGGAGGTGGACTTACTATGCTCTGATCATTTGGGCTTTTCTTTTGTTGGTCATGATTACGATCTTCGCCCCCGAGACATACCACCCGATCAAGCTACGCGAGAAAGCCAGAAAGTTGAGAAAAGAAACCGGAGACGCCCGCTGGAAGGCCCCCATGGAGAAGTCCACCAAGTCCGTCGTGGTTACCGTCGGATATTCCCTTCTGCGGCCGTTCCAGCTGCTCATATTCGAGCCGATGTGTCTGCTACTTTGCCTCTTCTCCGCCGTCTTGCTCGGAGTTCTCTACCTCTTTTTCGGCGCGTTTCCCTTGGTCTTCGGCAACACTTACGGCTTCAATCTGTGGCAGACCGGCCTGTGCTTCCTCGGCATATTTGTCGGAATGCTATTCTCCTCGGCGTCCGATCCCGTGTGGCGTCGCATAAACCGTCGGCTCTTGGAAGAAAATAACGGGACCCCCGAGCCGGAATTCCGGTTGCCACCCGCGATCGCAGGCGCGGTGGCGGCCCCTATCGGTCTCTTCATCTTCGCGTGGAGTTCTTATCCGTGGGTTCACTGGATAGTACCGATTATCGGGTCCGGTATATTCGGCTTCGGGACGCTTCTCGTATTTACTGGAATATTTACGTTCTTGGGTAGGTTGCCGCTCTTATTGCTCACCTTGTTGAAATGGTTAGCTAACTCCTGTGATAGTGGATGCGTACCCTCATTATGCCGCATCAGCTCTGGCGGCTAATAGCTTTGCCAGATGCACCTTTGCTGGTAAGTATACCACTCACTCCATGGATCTCATAAACTCCTACTGACTAATCGTTCTCTCATAGCTGCTTTTCCCCTTTTTGGCATACAGATGTATGACAAGCTTGGATATCAATGGGCATCGAGCTTGTTAGCATTTTTGACTGTGGCAATGATGCCCTTCCCCTATCTATTCTTCCGATATGGCAAACAAATTCGAAAGAATAGTAGGTTTGCTAAGTAGTTGTATATACATTATTGATAGATTGATATCCCACCATATGGCTTAATGGCAAATGAGTTTCTGTTACATGATGGCACGCATCAGCCGTTATCTTACGACTACGAAATAGCTATCTAGCAAAGATCAAGCGTGTATGTTGTTAATATCGGTAATTTTGACAGTAGGCAACCCATCATCGAAGTTGTTTTGGTGGTTAAATATTTGATTACTTGTGTCGACGTCCATTGTGAGTTGTCATTATTCTTTGTCTGGCAACTGAAGAAGTTACTGAACGTGGCCATCTCGTGAACGTTAGCGAACTCATTAACGGAAATACTATCTGGTTATTACAATAAATAGAGCTCAAAGTAACTTGTATGATACCAAACGAACTGGTCGATATTGTAAACTTAACCGAGACAGCGAAGCGTCATCAATAGACTGGTATCTTCTGGTGCACCAAGTGAGTCAAAGAACAATACTCAGCTCAGCTTGACTCCCGTCTTCTCATAGTATCTAGTCACTATTTAAGCCACTCGATCCATAGTAGGCTGCTTGAGTAGTGCTTCAAGTCAAGACGTCAATTGTAGTTGTATATTTATAATTCTGCTCGACGTCCCAGCTGATAGACAGCCCCTAACTGACCGGAATACTTCATGATTTTGAGCCTGCTAAGTACCATTGCCTTGTAAGAATAACTACTCATGTGTAGCATCTTTGCTGATAGCGTATTCTTTCTTCTTCTGGTGGCTGTGTGATAAAGCTGGCGGGTGCTTCTTGACAGTTCCTACTCCGTGATATAAGGACCCACGATAATAACCCTTAAAGCGGAGTGGCACTCGCCTTACTAACTACCCTCTTGACTGGGTAGCACCCGACAGCAGACTCGAGAATAAGTCGAGGACCTGCCCTGCCTGATTTGCAACCTCCGAACTTCAGACTCCCACCCAAACATCTGTTCGCATGTTCGCTCTCGCAATTCTGCGCAGATCCTCGGCGTCATCAAGCCCATCAACCTGGCCGAACATCATTTCGCTTTACCAAGCCTCGCTTAAAACCCCCTCTACGACTATCCCTTTCGGTTTGAACACCATGTCGTGGTCTTCGCATCCCGCCTACACCGGTGGACGACCCAGCAAGGATACCTCTCCCGACCAAGCTCCCGAGCCTGCTCAGCCCGAGCAGCTTGCGATCGAGTGTCTCTGTGGAGGAGTATGTGTGCTCCCGTAAACTTGAGTAGCAGTCTCATCTATATGAAGATGCTAATATCGAATTTCCCCAGGTCTCCGGCGTTATCAACGGCCATATCGGACCGCACGTAAGTTGGATCATCGAGACACTATCCTTTCTTCGACAACTCCGAGACTGACTGAATAGCGCGTTTGCCATTGCAATATCTGCAAGAAGATTACTGGTGGCACCCACGCCAACGTCCTGATCGTCAACACGGACGACCTCACAATCACTCGCCAGAGTAAGTCTCTGTTGCCCCCCTCCTCCCTGCCCCGATTTCCAGCCGCTTTGTTGAAGCCGATCATGTAAGAAGTTTTACTCACAGCCGTGGAAGACCAAATGGTCAAGTTCTCCTGGTATGATCCCGAGGAGTTCAACACCATGACGGACATCTTCCGCTGCCGTCAATGCGGCAGCCCTATCTACAAGCAACATGAGTATTATCCCGACACCGTGAAGATATTCGTCGGCTCGCTGAAGCATATGGACTACCTCGAGTCCAACCAGGTAGACCAGGAACTCAAGGTGAGTACAATGAGCACACCAGACTCATACGGCGACGGCTGCTAATAATCAGTGTTGCAGACCCACGGGAGGCTTGCCTGGCTGCCCTTACTCGCCAAGCCCCCGGCTCCCCCTTCGTCATCGTCGCTTTCTTCGTTGGATTCCAACTTGGAGCTGGTAGAGCCGGAACCTGACCTAGAAATCCTCGGTCCAGTCACCATGAGTGGCGAGGAGGATGACGAGGACGAAGAGGACGATGAGGACGAGGATGAGGAGGACGAGGACTACGAGGACTAGACATAATCGGAAGATTGAGGAAGTTCCGTTTGCCGTGGCAGTTCAATCAGCTACGGTATAAGTAGCTTTGCTCCCTCGATGCTTTTTAATCCGGCATCACCTCGACGGCAGTATTTTCCTTGCGTATTCGCGACCTAGCTTTAGCACGGCCCTGACGTGGTCCTCGAGTCGCCTGTCTTTTCGTCTCCGCATCCATATTAGTATGATAATTAAGACCAATGTGTCTACCGCCAGGTGCTTCGTGATGATCCATAATATCCAACTTGCCCGCGCTGTGAAGGCTCTCTCCTTTTTCGATCTCCATTCGCGTCCGGCAGTGATTTGTTCTCGTAGAGCTGCGACTTCGGCGGATAACCTGACTACTGCCCGTTCTACTTTACGAGACCATTTGTCTCCTTTCTTCACGTATTTGCCCTCGTCCTCGCCCTCGTCCTCGTCGCCTAGCTTCTCGCGGTACTCCTGCTCCACCGCGTTGTCCTCGCTCATGGGGCTGAGTACCTTCATAGGGCCTTCTGTGCCAGTCATTGGCTGCTGGAAACGCCGGGGCTCGACAAGGGAAGCATCTTTCGGCGACACATTCGACGACGAGGGGCTGTTATTCTTGATTTGATCCCACACAAACTCGAGCTCCGCGACAAGACCTCTTCCGTCCCTATCCGGTGACATGTATTAGCTTACTATATACGATCCCGCTCATACCGGCTAGTACCCTACGTTTCCAGCCATCCCATACGTAGGTGACACCCGAGAGTTACGCTATTATGGAATAAATGAGAAATACAACTCACGGTGTAGTCGCGTATCGGTGCATGGTCTCGATCAGAGCTTCGATATACCGCCGCTTCGCCTCAGTACGGCTGATACCGCTCTGCGCGTTCCAGGCATCCCACTTGTCACGCTCGCGCTGCAATTCGTCGGGGTCGGTGCCGGGGCGGCGTTCGGGTCGTTCCATGACGCCATCTACGTCGCCCTCCATGGCCTGCTTGTATAAGCCATACAGCCGGAGTCGGTCGCCCGGCGGCGGACGCGACGCGCCCGTCTTGGGGATCTTCTTCACCGTGTTCAGCGCGTGGACGAACACGCGGTCTAGCCGGAGGGGTGGGATCTCCATTAGCCTCGAGGGTCCGGCAATCGGTTGGGAGCCATGTACGGAGAGCAGAGCAGAGAGAAGATTAGGAATATCGGGACGAATGGCTGGGTTGGGGCTAACTGATTGGCCGGGCTGGCCGTGGTTCTCAGGCAACGTACCGACTGAGTCCGCCATTGCGAATATCTTCCTCTCATGTATATGTTTTTTACACTCTACGATCTTTCCGTCAACCTCCTCTCCCTACTATTTCTTCCTCCTAACTAACTTTTGTCTACTGCTCTCGCGTCATTCGATTGGAGGTAAGGGGGTCGTTGGAGACGTGGCGAATAGGAGATGGCACGCTCGCTATCTGTTGGCTGGAGGGCACGTCGATACACGCTGAAGCAACTCGCCGCCCGATGCGTTGTTGGATCTTCAGCTGCCAATGAAAGCCGGGGTTAGGAACACGTCATCTGGACAAACAGGAGACAAGAAGTAAACCTGTAAAACTTCCCATTAAGCTATACAGATCTAGATTGATTCAAAGTAACGCGATTAGATGTTGAAGAATGTAGATATCAATACTCGGTCAGCTGAAATGAAGGTTCACCGCGGGTTTGCACGATTCCACTGGGGAGCCCTTCTGCCGATCCGGGAGTTTAGTGGACGCTGAATGAATTGCCTCGGCGTAAAGTAATCCTTGTCATGCTGCCAGGGCTGCCTTGTGAGCTCCCTTTCTCGCGTGCTGCAGTGCGTCACTGATTTATTAGCCCCTAAATATAGGTGGGGTGTCTAACTTAAATCTAGGTAGTGGGTAATCTAATATCTACTCCCGAGGATAGCACGTGAAGACGGCCGCTCCAGATATAGGGATGTAAATACATTGAATTGACTTTGTTATTTGGGAGTCATACCAATAATGAGACGAAATGTATTAGCTACTACATTGGGTGAGCATTTTGGATCAACTATGATCACCTGTCGCCGTCGCAATCTATGAGCATGGTCTATTGCGCATACCGCAACAGCAACAGCAGTAATAGGCATCGTCCGTTCAAGACCAATTATCGTACTCTTCTTTAGCCGACTCTGCTAGTTGTGCTGATTTTACCGCCTCTTCCTTCTTCTTCTGCAGACGGGCCATTAGCGCCTTATTATCCATGGCTTGACGCGCTGCGATCGCTCCGGCTTCCTTCTTGGATAGGGCACCTCCGATGCCAAGCTGAAGATTTCTCTCCCCCAGTCCGTCGAAGAACACGCCGACGGTATACCACGGAAGTTTCCCCGTATGTTTGTCCTTCTTCGGCTGACCTATGTCACTATAAGTGATCTTAACCCCCTTGGTGCCTATAAGCTGACTAAGGACAACCTTGGGATTCAAGTCCTGTTTCACTGCGCTTTCTGTGTTCTGTGCGTCCTCACCACCCTCGCTTCTGTTCGAACGATCTTGCAAGATGTTGGTCTGAGATCTAAATTCGCTCCGAATCTCGTGGGCGAGCATTGCACTCCAGAGAGACTTGAGCCAAGGCGATGTACGCGACAGACCCTCTGGGTCTCCTAAGATGATAGCCGCAACATAAGCCTCGAACACGTCGCCCAGGACCTTTTTCTTCGCATTCTGAGACGCCTGGCTTCCCCCAATTCGACCCCGAAGATCGAATTCGGAAGGGAACTTCGTGCGCTTATTGATGCCGTACTGCACGGTATAAGTAGACAGCGTCTCGTTCTTGATAAGTCTCTCTCGAAGCTGAGAACACCGCCCAGCGCTAAGTTTCGGGAATGTCTGGTAGATGAAAGACGAAGACATGAGGTAGAGATAAGCATCTCCAATCCACTCGAGCCGCTCGTAGCTCATATCCGTTGGCTTCGTTACCATCCCGGAGTGGGTGAGCGCTGCCTGCTCAAGAGCGGGATCTAGGATAGGAGGCAATGAGGGTAGACCAGTGCCGGGTATATCTTGGGGTGTCCATCGAGTTAGAGATACGGGAGATGGTATAATCAATGCTGTAGACCCATTCGTAGAGCTTTTATTGCTCCCGTCGAGCTTCCGAACCTTATGAGATTGTGACTTATCAATAAATTAGCAAAGGAAAGAATAAGGTTGGAATTTATCAGATTACCTCATCTTCAGTAAGCAATTGAACAGCAGATGCTATCTTCTTATTATGCCGTTCTACAATCGAAGCGATTTGGTCATTGGGCTTGTTGCTATTGTGCAACGCCTTGAGCTCTTCTTTCAAGGCCTTCGCAGCTTGGAGTAGACCTTCAGCATGGTCCAATATTAGTGAAACCGAGTCCGTGTCGTCATAATTGAGCTCTGCATATGAGCGTTTCGACATATTGACCACTCCTATGAATGAAAATAATCAATGTAGAGAGAATAGACTTGTGAAGATCGATGTTTGATGTTAGTGGTTGATACTTTGAGTGAGTGTTGAATTTATCAAGTAATATTTGGTTATCGAAACCTGCACGACCCCAGCACGACCCGCTATAAATTCTCCAACATGAGCGCCGCATGGCTCAGCCAATTGACGCGGCATCGCGACATCACGACTTCACTTCGCATGCCAAATTCGCTACAGTACAAGCAAAAATGGCGGCAGTCCCTCGCGCGAGGCTGCTGAACCTCATGAAGGTATTTTGAATAGATCTTCAACGCCATTAGCGCAATGCTAACTGACAGTCTAGGCTCAATGCGAAGTATTTTCCACAACGTACAACCCCGAAGGGATCCGGACGGGCAACAAGATCCTGCGACAACGATTAAAGGGCCCGTCACTTGCGAAGTACTACCCTCCGAGAGGACCTACAGTCAATACACTGGAGAAGGAGTTTAAGAGCTTTAAACTAGAGACCATCAACGAGGAGGATGAGGACAGATTGGAACACTTAGAAGGGTAAAGCCAACCCCGGATTACAATTATTTGTCGGCGGCAATCTAATCAGAGTATAGTGTCCGATCGCGCGGGAAAGGCGCACCGAAGAAGAAGCTGGTTCCACCAACAGGTATAGGTCCATCTTCTCGTTTTTATCCGGAGCGATACTGACATCTACTATAGGAAAAGATAAGCCCAAGGGGAAATAGATACGGGATTGGCGTGGATAGCACTTGTACATTTTTGTACGACTTTTACGGCGTCCATACAGGCATCACAATTCAATTCGTGAATTTAGGACTACGGAACCTGGAGAAGGCTCAGTCTATATTTCAAAACCCCAGTCTGCCAATGGTACCTCTCGATGAATCTCCTGCACCCTGACTGGAAGCCCAAGTGAAGTGGACCAGTCGATTTGCATGCTAACGCTAGAGCTGATCAGATTTGCACGTTTTCCCGATGCTACTTGGGAATTATTGATCCCTGCTTAGCGATAGGGGTATTATTCCTACGTGACTTAGGGAATATTCACTGCAAACAGTGTTGGTAGATCAAGTGCTAGTGGAAAGGGTGGAAAACTAAGGAATATCGAGCAAGCTCGAGCAAGCTCGAGCACCTACGTTGGGATGTATCTAAGCTCAGAAAGGGAAGTAAGGACGCGGTTGCCGTTACTATACCAGAGATACGCGGACCCCTGTTTTGGCCGGGGAAGGCAGGTGAGCAGTATTACTCTTTCACTTTTGACCAGATCCTAGAGACTAGAAACATTGCAACTTCCTCAGCTACAAGTTGCATGCTGCCCCAAATTTGGCTACCACCAGGAAATTAGGCTCGTCTGCGCTGTTGATTTGCATTGCTGGGAAACTTCCTTGCGCCACTCAACTACACCAAAATTCCTCAACCTTTTCCCTTCTTACCCTTATCTCTGCATCGATCTAATCTCCCGTCGACGAGGACATTCGTATATTTGTCATCACGAATATCCTGTCTACATCGTACAGTCCTCTACATTCTTTAGGCACCTGGTGCTCTAATACGTCCCCATCCACCATCAACCCATACTGGCATCTGTTGACCACTCTAGCTATCGCAGTGAGTTATTGTGTCTCTTTAAGGCAGCTGTCTTGTTACTTCGGTATTGCCACCTTTGTCCATCAGGATTTTCTCCGTAGGTAAGTGCTGCATTCAGTTCTCTACGACATCCTCTCCGTACTTGTATTTACAGGAACGAGCAACACTTCTGCTTCTTTTCTATCCACCGTCCGCCACCCACTAAATTCTACTTCTACATCGTGCCTATACTCCCACTGCTCCTTCCACCTGCTCAAATCTTATTTTGCTAGGTGGTCGCGTGATGAAACTCCATCACCTTCATTACATTATATTTCATCTCACGTTCCTTCTCCATCGGCGTTTCCCTATTCGCCTCGGGTTTCCCTTTTCTCTCTTTTATCCCATCTTCCAGGTTTTCGCGTCCCGTCAACATCAAACCTCCCATTCCGCTTCTCATACCACTCGTACCATACCATCTAGTTTTTTTGTTGTTGCAATCACGGCATCTCTGTCATTTGTCGACTTTTGTTTTGAGAACTTAGTAGTTCAACTGAAAACAGATTCCTGCTCTCAGGTACATCTTTCTTCCATACTGACCCAAGATTCCTAGGAGCCATGTCTGCAGCTCCCGGTTCTTCGACCGGGTCTCCCACCCCACGCCGAACCAAGAACGCCGAGGAGAACATCAAGGTTGGCAAAGAAGCCGCCCCTACCGCTAATGTAAGTGACGTTCTCACACGTCTCCTCCATTGGGCTGTAAGTAGTTGCCATCATCTTGCAAAGGAACATTACTTTTCTTGTAGTTTCGTTACTTGAACAGCTGTATTCATCCCAACCATTTGCCTCGGTATTCATTATAGGCAGACTCCCCTAGCCATAGGCTGCGTTTCATAACTTAGATGGCGTCTTCGAGACTGACATTTGGTTTGCAGGATTCGGACGGTCCCCCTTCTCAAAAGAAGACGGTTTCTGCCTTATCAACCTCTTCTTTGGTCAATCAGAGCTGTCCTAAGGTAAGCATTCATTTCTATTGTCCCACTAATGCGTATGGTATTTGCTGATTCTAATAGAAGATGAAGCTTAACCACGAGTCGTCGGATCCTTCCAGCTCTCCCAACGCAAACCCCATGGACGGTTTGCTTGAGAAGCTTGCCAATCAGCAACCCATGATTCATAAGCAAGGCGACACTCTCGAGGACAGCGAGGATAGCCACATGTACCCCCCTGCTCTTGATCACGCTGCCTTGAGCAACTCCGTGCCCATCACACCCGCTACTGAGAGCTTTGAAGGCAACACGGCTCCTAACACGCGACCAGCCAGCGCAGCATTGAACGACGGAGACTCCAACAGCAGCACTGAGGAAGTTCTTCGCCTGAAGCTAGAGCTTGCCCAAGCCCAAAACAAGATCTCTCGACTTGATCAAGAGCTTGCACACACCCGCCAGCCCGGTTCTGGAACTGGACTCGAGCCGACCATTAGCATCTCTCCTGTGGATCCCGATTTCCCATCCGGCTTCCAAGCCCCGTCAAACACGTCGCGAGTCTCTATGGGTTCTACCTCCCTTGTTCCTGGAAATCAACAATCAATGGGCAAGGACGGTAGCCATCCCTGGTCAACCTTTGATGACGCCCGTTCGGACACTAGCGATGCATTGTCGGCCACAGGTTTCAACCGTTCTCGTAACATATGGGGTAACAGAAATGCGCAAGGCGCTTTCATGCAAGGCGGATTCTCAGGACCTGAGGCTCAGAACTCCCAGTGGGGTCTACGTGCTAGCAGTCAAGGATACATGGATCAGAGCATGTCGTTTGAGCAGCCGGGTCCTGGCAACTACCGCGGAGATCGCTTGACACCGGACTACGAGTTGACTATTAGACCTGGTGGTAACCGACGAAACAACCGTTACGACAGCCGCCTCGGTGCGGGAGGTTTTGGAGGTGGGTACAACTATAACAGCGGCAGCCAGTATGGGTCTGAGGGTGGCATGGGCGGTCCGGCGCAGGGCTCGGCTGGCCATGGGATGTATTCCAACTACCAGCCCAATCCCGTTGGCACCCCGCTTTCTCCTTTGGCCAGCGAGTTTACGTCGACGGGTATTGCAACTTGGAAGTCGGATGTAAGCACTTAACATATCCGGTACCCTTTGAAGATACTGCTAACGCAAAATGCATCATAGCCTTCACCCTCCGAGGGCCAGACATACTTGCCCACCACCGAGCCGCTGAACTACCGCCGCCTGCTCGACCGCAACGTCAATTGCAACTGGAAGTATATTGTTGACAAGATCGTTTGTAACAATGATCAGCAGGCTTCCATCTTCTTGCAGCAGAAGCTCAAGGTAGGAACTCCTGACCAGAAGTACGATATCGTGGAAGCAATTGTTGCCCAAGCATATCCCCTGATGGTCAATCGGTTCGGTAACTTTTTGGTACAACGATGCTTCGAGCACGGCACACCGGAGCAGGTGATCAAGATCGCCGAGGCGATCCGAGGATGCACGCTCAATCTGTCAATGGATCCTTTCGGCTGTCACGTAGTTCAGAAGGCCTTCGATTCTGTCCCTGAGGACTACAAGGCTATCATGGTTCATGAGCTCCTGCGACGTATTCCTGACACCGTCATTCATCGATACGCGTGCCACGTCTGGCAAAAGCTTTTCGAGTTACGATGGACTGAGTCACCTCCTCAGATCATGAAGTATGTGAACGATGCGCTCCATGGCATGTGGCACGAGGTTGCCCTTGGTGAGACGGGAAGTCTGGTCGTCCAGAACATCTTCGAGAACTGCCTTGAAGAGGACAAGGTATGTCTAATTTTCTGAGATATATATAATGTGGGCGTTACGGTGCTGACTTCTCTTTAGCGCCCTTGCATCGAAGAGGTTCTAGCAAACATTGATATCATTGCCCATGGCCAGTTCGGAAACTGGTGCATCCAGCACATCTGCGAGCACGGCGCACCGGCTGATCGAAGCAGAGCTATTGACCATGTCATTCGCTTTGCGGCTGAATACAGCATGGATCAGTACGCCTCCAAGGTAGTTAAGAAGTGCCTGAAGATTGGCGGAAATGAGTTCCTATCTCGTTACCTTGACCGAGTCTGCGAGGGCCGCATGGATCGCCCTCGAATCCCTCTGATCGATATTGCTAGCGATCAGTATGGCAACTACCTGATTCAGTGGATCCTGACCCACGCCGCAGCTCAGCATCGCGATATGGTGGCCGCGCACATCCGAAAGCACATGGTGTCCCTTCGTGGATCCAAGTTTGGATCCCGTGTTGGAATGCTCTGTACCAATCCGGCTGTCGTGACACGACCCGGACCTGGGATCAACCCGGGCATAGGACGTATGCCGTCAGGTCCTCGTTTCAATGGCCGTGCTTACCAGTAATGGCACTTGCTCGTTTGGTTCTACGACGGACATGACCAATTCGATTCGAGAAGCAGTGCGTATCTTCCGTGGGAGGCTCTTTTGGGAGAGTGTCTCACGGACCTTGTCGGCGAATTTAATTACTCTGTGCACCGACTCTCGTGTAACCAAAATCACGCTTTCAGCTTCCCCGTTGATTTTTCTATTCTAAATTTTCTATTCCCCCCCTTCTTTCCTATGTTCCGTTCCCGGACATCCCGAGACTATTGACGGATTTCAATGCGGTTCTCGGATGAACCGACTCACATATGACCAAGTCTCGCAAAGCATCATCTCGAGCAGAAGATTTACGGAATCATACGTCTACGTCATCCTACGCCTAGCAGGCTACTGCCTTGCTTGGGTGCTTTGGAAACATTATGGTTATGGATTTTGCGATATGACGTCAAAACTTCCTGAGCCGTCCGCCATCCTTTCCCTAACTCCAACTCGATTCACTCATTTGACATCAGGGACTGGATGGTGGTCCAGACTTCGACCAGCCAATGACCACATACGTGATTGAACTGTTTACCTTCTGATATAGTTGCAGAGATGGTCTCTTCGATCTCGAATAGGGTGGTCACTCTGCGGAGGATACTTTGTGTGTTGGTAACGGGTATTCAGGTTTGTAAAAGGGTTTAAGAAACGCAAAAAAAAAACGAGTTGGCGGTGGATTAATTAATTAGAGGCAGACGCAAATGAACAATGTTAGTCTTGTTTTTGTACCATGGGCAGAGTGCCACAATGCTCCGGCTTGTTCTACGAAGAGTTCACTTATTTACTCTGCTCTCCTTTCTATACAAAACTCGATGCTTTCTAACACGTTCGGCTTATTTGCAACCCGTGTGAATTTTTCCTTTACGTTTATAATCATGAATACCTGAGAACCACCGCCTCGAGCGACTCAAGCATATCTGTGAAGAGTTATTATTGCCATGAACATACCCGCAAGATTCCCAAGTACTGGATGAGTAGCAGCATAATATTCATAATGCGGACTTGAGCCACCCCTGCTAATCCCTTAAGAAGTAGCCGGTAGCCATCTGTTAGATGGGATGACTTCATGGCGACCCGCGGTTAGACCAGACGAGATGATCCCATCAATCAACCACATAAATATCGGAGCAGGAGAACAAGAAAAAGTTTCTGGGCACATTTATGTACTGTCATTTCTCTACTACTACCCGGGGGTGGTCCGGTTGCTATATGTACAATACACTGACTGCACTGCCATGAAACTTGCGCCCAGTTCAGTTTGTCGAACAAAAAAAAAAAGGAAAAATAAAGGAAAAAGGGGGAGGAGCAATCAAAGCAAGGAAAACTTATTTCCCGGCCCGGATAGTAGTGGCGGTAGTAGTAGTGGCATCAGTAAGTAAGTAGTCGACTCTAGAACTCCGAGACTTGTCTGACTTTTTTTTTTTTGTGTGTGTGCAAGTTTAACTTCTTTCTTCCTATATTGGTCTCTCGTTACAACTCCTTTCCCCTTTTCTTTTATGAACCGTACGCTACTTGGCCCATCGGCTTGTCTTCGGTTATGCCAGGTGCCATTAGGTTGTTGTCGGGGTTGCCCGTCGCCTTCGCGACTGAACATCGTGCCATGGTCGGTGAGCTGGTGGTATGTTAGTAGAGTCCAAAAAAGGATAGGGGTGTAGAGGGGTGTAGAAAATATTGGCACCGACCTTCTCGAGATAACGTCTGTGAAGTAAAAGTCTTGGATAACCTTCCTGAGCGGCTCGTTGGTGGACTTGGCGCCCTTATTTTGGTCTACTAATTGCACCTTGCTGAGGTGCTTCATGGCTGTGGGCTCGACGATGTCGTAGGAGGCGAGGGCCGGGCTGATCTCGGCCATCCTGTCTCGCAGCATGGCAACGTCGTCGTATGGTAGGGGCGCGCCGACGAACTCGCTGACGGCTCGGATGATCTTCCAGTCCGTTCGCGCAGCGCCGGGTAATGAGGTGGCGGCACGTGTCATCTGTGCGCGGCCCTCAGTGTTGACGTAGGTGCCGGCCTTCTCCGTGTAGGCAGCGCCGGGCAGGACGACGTCGGCGATTTGGGCACCGCGGTCGCCGTGGTGGCCTTGGTAGACGACGAAGGCGTCCTTGGGGATGTCGGCGTCGGCGAACTCATCGGCACCGAGCAGCCAGACAAACTTGGGCTTGGTCTCCGCGACCTCGGGGGAAGGTGTCGTGAAGCCAACCTCGAAGGCGCCAGCTCTTGAAGCAGCTCTTTGGAGGATGTTGAAGCCGTTGTGCTCCTCAGTCAAGAAGTTGGAAGCGTGCTTCTCGACGAAGCTGCCAATGAGTTCGTAGAAAGCCTTGGCGTCGGGGTGATCAGTCACACTGGAGCCGACTACGATCATGGGCTTCTTCGCGGACTGGAGCTTCTTGCCGAAAGGACCGGCGAGGGCCTTCTTCAGGGCGGCGAGGTCGGCACCGAGGTGCTCGAACTCAAAGGTAGATTCCCACGGTTCGCCCACAACACCAATCTCGAGGTCTGACCTCAGCCATTGCTTTCTGATACGAGCGTTCAAGCCAGCGGCTTCGTGTCTTGGGTTAGTGCCGACGAGGAGTAGGGCATCGACATCTTCAACACCGATGATCTTAGAGTTGAAGAGGTAGTTTGATCGAACATCGACACCGTGCGCAATTGGCTGGCTTCCCGAGGGCGTGTCGAGGGCTAGGTTGTCAGATCCCAGCTTGTTGGCCAAGTCCTTCATGGCAACCAGGGACTCGACCTCGGTCAGTTCACCGGCGATGACCTTGAATTCATTCCCCTTGGGCGCTAGCTGCTGGTACGCTGCGGCAACCTCGGACAAGGCTTGCTCCCAAGAAGCCGGCTCAAATTTGCCTTCCCGTCGTACTAGCGGCATAGTTAGACGCTGGGTCTTCAGACCGTCGCATGCGAATCGAGTCTTATCGTTGATCCATTCCTCGTTGACGTCGTCATTTAGTCGGGGGAGCACGCGCATAACCTCGAGACCTCGCGAGTCGACACGAATGGCAGATCCTAGGGCATCAAGAACATCGATAGACTCGGTCTTCTTCAGTTCCCATGGACGAGCTCGGAAGGCGTAGGGCTTTGATGTGAGAGCTCCAACGGGGCAAAGGTCGATGACATTGCCCGACATCTCGGAGTCGAGGTTCTGTTCTAGGTATGTACCGATCTGAATGTCGTTTCCTCGTCCGTAGGAACCCATCTCAGGGGCACCGGCTATATCGTTCAGGAATCGAATACATCTCGTGCAGTGGATACATCGGTTCATCGAGGTTTTGATTAGGGGTCCGATATTCTTGTCCTCTACCGCACGCTTGCCGCCAATCTCGTGGAATCGACCTCTGTCGGCGCCGTAACGCATGGACTGGTCCTGGAGATCACACTCGCCGCCCTGATCGCAGACAGGGCAGTCCAACGGGTGGTTCGCTAGCAGAAATTCCATTACACCTTCGCGGGCTTTATGTGTGAGGGGCGAGTTCGTCTTGACCACCATACCGGGCTGTACCGGCCAGGCGCAAGAGGCCACGGGCTTCGGTGCGCGTTCGACTTCGACGAGGCACATACGACAGTTTCCGGCTATCATCAACTTCCTATTCCGTCTTATTAGCATCGAGAGCGGTTATGTGGGGGGAGCGGTCGAGGGGGCGGGATTCGTACTCATGATAGCAATATCTGTGTTGAAGTCAGCGATCAGTTCACTCTAGTCATACTTAGACTTAGACTTTGATATACCGACCTGGGAATTGTAACACCGGCCTTCTCACATGCTTGAATTAATGCTGATCCAGCTGCGGGCTTAATTAGTAAAGACGCTCAACCAAGTAGCACGAGCGAAATTGGGCTCCGCACCTTCAATTGATACCTTCTTTCCGTCTATACCACTGTCAGCAACCATATCGGACCCTTCAATGGGAGGGCTATGGCAAAAGACTCACCAACGGTAAGCTCCACCTCTGCCGGCCGCCGAGCTGTCGCAGAAAAGGCTCTCGAGGATTTGGCGGCATGTCTGCCAGTCCGCCAAGCCGAACGAGCTAGAGATTGTCGGAGCATCGTGTCGTCTCGACGGAGTCGGAGGAGGGTATCTGAAAGAGAGAAGAAAAAGATTAGGAGAGGAGGGGAGAGGGTCGGTGGCGGTCAATTGGCAAAGGGACTTTTTTTCCAAGTTGACGTCTCTTGATGGGCTTGATGGGAGTGCTTCGGGAATTACATCGAGTGGCGCTAGTGCGATTCAATCCGCGATTATTTTCAGCCTCACTTTGATTGGTTCAAGGACCCGTAGCTATTCATACGTTATGTACCTAGGTAGGTACCTAGTTAACCGTATTAAGCCTGTACGCCACAAATTCACAAGTTAGCGTACCTAGCCAGGTTAGGTAGTTCGGGTTACTTGCAACAGATGAGCTAAGATGAGCTAAGACAGAATAACACTTTGACCACGTGTGAAGCTCCACCATGGTTGTCATATTGTTTGAAATTTCCGCCGATGGTTTTTTTCTTCTCTTCCTTTAATCATCAATTGTACATGAGCGTATTTTTCGTGGGTGGGCTTGCGCGAACGTCTGGTCGCTTTACATAGTCGAGTCCACCTCTATCATATGCTCTAGAGTGATATTTCTACGCCGATTATGGAAGCATGTGAGAGCTTCAAAATCTCGAGGATCCTTGCCTCTTACCGCCGGTCGTTACATTTACCTATCGTAGTCCTCTATGTCTACTTTGGGTGCAAGATAATTACAGTCTCGTGTCTCTTCCTGCTCAATCGTCAAGTAGCAAAGGAATACTTGTTAATGTTGATATCCCACAATAAAATACATGACGTATCTGGTAAACTTATGTATGTCTATTGCTCCAAAAGCCACCAAGCCGAGATTTAAAAGCATCCTGTAGGTGCCAGACGGTGGCGCATTTTCTTTCCTTTTCTTTTCCTTTTCTTTCTTTGCAAGCGGTGAATTGTTTGATCCCGATTTCGACTTTGAGCTTCACAACATGAGCGACCAAATCATTCGCTATGACAGCCCTTTAAGGAGCTTCAAGGATATTCTCGACCAGTTTGCAGCCATACGAGGGGTCGAAGAAGTAGATACTATGCGAGAAGCACTTCGATTTATTGAAGATAGACCCCTCAGTCTCCGCGTCGATCAGAAATGGATCACCTGGAAACATGTTAATCTTCTTCACGGACAGTCGTTTCAAGCAGAACAGCAACAGAGCCCACAATATAGCGGCGACGCTCCGAGAGACCTTGATGCCCTTAAGGAAGACATCGAGGCATTACACCAGCTATGTATTTCTTCCGAACCCCCAACATGGCGATTTCCCAAGTTTAGGAAACTCCATCGTGAGATCAGGAAGATGATCTGGGACTACGCCACTCCCCCCAGATTCGTTTGTGTGCAGAGTAATGGGTTGAGATGTGTGAGGTACGATGCGATGCCTGGTGGGATATCCCTTCCACCCGCGACAGCACAGGTCTGTCGGGAATCTCGAAGGATAGCATGCCGCCATGGTCGAAATGTGCCCATCTTAAAAGCCGCATTCCGATCTCCGCCCGATTCGGAACCATCAGATCCTGACGACAGCGGCCACGCAATCTCACAGCCTTACGAAATACCTGATTCTGACACCGACCACTCTGACTCTGAGTCGAGCGACGATTCATACCTTAGAGACGCCAAACCCCAACTTAGGCATCACTGGGGATGGTTCGATCCTAGCAGAGATAGCCTCGTCGTTTCCCTGTGCTCGAGCATACCCCCAATCGTCGCCAATCATACCCAACACGTCACACTCGATCCATCCTTGTTTGGTGACGGGCCAGACGTGTTCTTTCCACTGTTGAAAAGCATCGAATACGTAGCCTGGCAGCATCGACTAGGGGCGTTTAATGACCCAGTACTCGAAGCTCGACTCTTTGGAGGCAACTTCAACTTTTTCCATGTCGACGCCAGTGACTACGATGCATTGGTGAAGAGAGTGGAGAAAGATCACTCTTCTGATGAGCTCGATAGGCTCAGAACGCTGAGCTCAGACTTATCCAGCATGTGTGCCGACCGTGCACATAGGAGCATCGAAGAGATCATGCGCCCCTACCACGATGTTGGGCAGAGCTGCCCTACTCTTCGAAATGCGGTTCGATTTGTCCTATCGGGGCTTGGGGAGGATATATACGACGCTCATGACCATACCCTTGAGGAAGAATTCGGTCATTTCACCGATATAGACGCAACTAGTTACCCCCTTCTTAGATGTGTGTTTTGATTCTTTTATTGGGGCTTGGGGAGGACATATACGATGCCCATGACCTTATTCTTTTGATATTTAGTCTTATTATTCCTATTGGGACTTGGGAAGGATATATACGATGCTTATGATGATTGATTCAAGGAAGACATTCGCTTATTTCGCCGGTATAAACAAGTTTTCTGCGAATATTATTAAGACATGATCCCAATACGCTAGGTTCTTATCTTGTGGTGATTAGATCAGCCTTTCGATTTAAATCATCTGTGACCGCCTCCCTTACTCCTTTGGCATCCTGATGGGAGCAGCGCTTCTTTCTATGTCTAGTAAACGAATGTATGATATGTAATATTTCAATACCGCGCCCGCTCATCCTAACCTTACTGTTGACGTCTTGCCTCCTGGTCTCCGATCCTTGCACGGGGAATTCTGACAGTAACTGTTTAATTAGTTGATCCAGAGTGCCGGATAGGAAAGCGTGTTTGGTGCCTCCCAGGCGAGCGAGTAGGTACCCTGCTAGGCAAAAGCATGAGACTCAATTTCTTCTTTTTTTTTTTTCCCTTGCGTTCGGTTTGCAAAGTGTATCAATTAATACTCTGTAACTCAATTCAGAAATTGACGGTTTGTTTGTTTATATCTAGCATCATCTAGCCTCTTTCACCCGCTCAGCGACGATACCAAATGGCCGACCGGATCATCTATTATAATGGCGGCCGGCTAAGGAGCTACAAGGATATACTTCGACAAATTGGAGAGATATATGCCCGTCGACAAGAGATAGATGAAGACTCCATGGAGGATGACAACACCCCATTTGAGTTCATCGACTACCAGAAGGTCTATATGAGGCGATGGCCTGCTCTTCCCCATGCCGAGCAAGAAAACCAGCACTGGATTACTCTCACGCAGGTTGTCGTCCTCGAGAAACTTGTCGATTTCCACCTTGGCGGCGACTTTTTCAAAATAGGCTATATCGAAATGGGCAATATCGAAATAGACGAGGATGGAATGGAGTACATGGAGCCAGAGGAAATCGAAGCGGATCGTGCCGAAATCGAGATCTTGCGCGCTGAAACGGAGAGTATGCGTGCAGACATTCAGGCGCTGCGCATGCTGTTCAGTCACGAACCTCGATTCCCCCAATTTAGGCACCTTCCTCCCGAAATACGAACAATAATCTGGGAATTAGCCACCCCTTCGAGGATCGTTGACCTGAGGAAGAGGACCACTCCGCCCGTAACTGCGCTGGTCTGCCGGGAATCTCGAGCGGTGGCACGTCGTCACGGGAGGCTTGTGCCCGTCTTCGAAAAGCGGTTCAGGAGACCTCTGAGTCCTGTTGAAAGCGATGTCGAACTTTCTCTGAGTCCTGATGAAAGCGACGACGAATTTTTTCAGGTCAGGAGACCTAAGACTCCCGATGGAATCGACGACGAGCTATCTCGTATCGAAGACGTGCGAGATCCCGAGTCCTATAGATGGCGGTGGTTTGATCCCAGCAGAGATAGTCTCTATCTCGGCTCCACCTACGACACGTGCCCAGGCCCGTGCAAAGTCCTCTCTAACTCACCTAGACACTTTGTGTTATACGTGTCCAGACTCATCACGCAGCTTACCCAATACGTCACGGTACAATGCAACACAAGATACATGAAATGGTCAAACCTCCATCTCTTGAGCGACCCCCGTATCTTCCCACAGTTGAAAGCTGTCGACTTCGGGGTATGCTCATTTGGACCCCCCAAGTACAGAGATTTTATTCTGCAGACCCGGCTATTCGGGGATTGCGCCCCCCTCGGAACCATCGTTACTATGGGTATTGACGACGACCATGCTCTGAAGAAAAGGATAGGAACAGATCACCGCAGTTTCCTCTTTCAAGGACTCATGATCGATTTCGCTTCCGCTAAAGGTGTCGGATGGGCCATGTCCTCTATTGGTGGCACAGATTCGCGTACGCCAGCCGAGGAAAGGGATTGGCGTAGTTTCCGTGATGAGTTGCGTGATCTCTGGATGGCTTCCCAGGACCAATCGCATCCTCCGGGTGGGAGTGGCGGCGAAACCGTGCTAAAAAGAACGAATGACTCAAGACAAGACGGGTTGTCGGCGGAGTGGCTTTCGGCAGAAGCATCCAAGTGTCCTACATTCCGCCGTGTGTTAGAGTGCCATTTATTTCGTTGGGGGGAATATGACTTGTATAATTCTGAGACTGATGCGCTAGACGTGTTATATTCCACAAGGGTGAGGTTTGGGAAGATGGGTTTTGACGGAAGATGAGCTTCGTTAACTTGTGGTATATATTGTCAAGGGGGGTTGAATGGTTTCCTATTGGGTATTATGTGTGCGATTGCCTTCGAGAAAGCTACGATTATAGAACTCAATCGAGCAGGCGAGTATTAGAAACTGTCGATTGGAGTGTCGCGTTGCTGCTGCTGCCGCGCCCGAGACTAGATCATTCACGACGCTTGCCCATTCCATGAACCTGAAGTCGTTACTTATGAATGCAGCCTGTCGCTGTGCCTCGATGCGCTGTGGTTATGTATTAGTTGGCCTGGCGCTTCGGGTTAGAAAACCCGCCAGCCACCCGTTTCAGTAAGCATGATGATGGACACCTACCTACTACACATATGTAGAGTTGATAGATACATTACAAGTCATCGACAAATCTAGACTTATCAGCTCGATGAAGACCTCGAACTATATTATAGACACCCCTTTCCTCAGAGATATATTTCCGCAAGCAGGACAAATCGTTGACTGCAAAGCCCATCAGCCATCTATGAACTCGCGAGCCGACAAACAAGTGAGCGAACGCATCAAGTTCTTAGCCTCAGCTTATAGACCGTATCTCTACCCCGATGATACTCATCGTCTTTAGCCATTGGCAGGCTAGCCTGCCTCCTTGATTTTTTCATGATCGAGACACAATCGTTTCAACATCCGAGGCTTTCCAAAAGGGACTTCGGTGGTAAGGTGGGTTCAGCAAAAAAGAACATCACAGGCAGATGGAATAGCCTTAATAGCTAATGCCACATCCATATGCTTCCCTATCAACGAAGTTCCATCAAACTTCTCGGGGTTGAGGCTTTTCTAATCAGTATAGCTCTTGTGCTCGATTCGTAGAATTCTACCTACCCCCCTTTGAAGAAGGTGGCCGTGGAAGTCTGGCCCTGGTGTTAAATTTCTAAGATCTTGAGAGTTATCACAGTTGCCATGTGCAATTGTCGTCTGGACCGGGATAGTAGTCTTCTGTTGATTAGCATTGCTATACCGCAATAGAAAGATAATACATACCATATGTCATAGGTTTATGCAGATGTTCAGTGTGGAAACAGGCCTAACCTAGTATCTATCTACATGGCGACTGATTAACTGCTCATAGTATCTATGGCTGGGAATGAGGGTGGACAGCTGCCATATTAGCTATATGTATGAAAATTACTCGACTTCGAACCATTAGAGATTCATCAGCAAATAAAAAGGCTTCGTGGTCTAGTGGTATGATACTCGCTTAGGGTTAACCCTTAAGCTCCGTTTGCGAGTGGTCCCGGGTTCGAGTCCCGGCGAAGCCCCGACTTTTAGTCATTTTCATAACTAAATGATTCTCCTTTTTTCTTTTGGGATTGCTAGATGTTGATGTGCTCCGACTTTCCGAGGGTTGGGGTTGCCGTATGACTGACTCAAATATTGAAGTTTGGTAGTGACTTGGACGTATTCCGTAGGTGTTTTGCAATTAAATAAGCGGCAAGTCTGTGCCACATGGAAAACCCTGCCCTGACAGCTGCTTGAAATCTGGGGTCTTGGCGGCCGTGTAATTTCCGTCTCCGCTTCTGTATCTAATGCGAAAGTTTATTACAAATCTGTACTATGGTATCAGGCCAGAGACACCATAATACGTTGCGAAAAGGCCCCCCCGAAGTGCACACATCACCAGATGAAAAGCCAACTTGTCATGTATCATCATATACATAGTTGGATGACCTCATTTTACCAACGATCTTCAAGATCTGAAGCTCACCATGATATTCCCGAAGGAATTGGCAGCAGGCACGCTGACCTAACAGCACGGCAAATAGATCGCTTTAGGCGGGCACTATTTTTATCGTCAGGATTCGATGGCCAGATTTGGCTTCTCATTTCGGCCTCGATGGATTTGGTGGCATCGTAAGTGGGCCGCCACCCTGGTTGCCTGGGAACCTGGGAACCTGGCAGCCTGGCCGGGGTAGATTGATTCGCGACAAAATAGCTTCGGCAATCCGAAGAACAGCTGTTGCTTGAAGGATGCGAGTGCATCGATTTTCAGAGATCATCAGGTTATGGTGAGGAGATCGCTACTCAGCCTCGACCAGTAAACATGCCGTCACCACACCCATGGGTAGGACGATGATGAAGTTGGAACAGACTTTTTGACATTTTTAATAGAAGCCCTACAGAGCTTGGAGCCGAACCCCGTTGGCAATCCCGGTACGATACGACCCCCTGTACCCTGAACGGACCTACCCCAATACATCATAGTGCAAGCCGCCCCCAGCAATATTAAGGGGGCGTTCGATGTGTCTTATAAAAACAGCCCATGAGCCCGTGTCGAGATACTGGTTACTCACCCATAAACTCTCACGGCCGGATTACACTACAAGTCCGAGACGACAAAATCTATTTCATGGCTCATTTGTTACGGTGACAAGAATATTTTTTTTTTCCAGCGCTTCTCATAACGTCAGCTAGACCTCCCACTCTTCCTGACCACCACACTCCTTTTGACGCCAATAACAACAACAACATTCAAAAATGATGTACACCAATACCCTAGTCCTCGCGGCCCTCACCGCCGGCGCCCGCGCCCACATTTCCGCGCTTCTCCCGCGCGAGACCACGGCGGCCCTGGACTCGACCGCGACGGTGACCTCGATGTCGCCGGAGTGCCTGTCGCGCATCCAGTCGTGGTCGGGCGCGGTGCCGACGCCCGCGGCGGCACTGCAGGACGCGCTGGAGGACAACGCCGCGGGCGGGCTGGCGGAGTCGGGGCTCTCGGGGCTCTGCGACTTCGGCGCGTCGCTGCCCTCCGCTCAAGCCTCGGCCTTCACGTCCTACAACCTGGGCATGTACTCGTACCTGTCGGCGCAGAGCTCGAACCTGGTGGCGCTCGCGGCCACGTGCTCCGACGACATGGGCGCGCCGTCCCAGGTCATCACCAGCCAGCTCGACGAGCTGCTCACCGTCTACTCGAGCTTCTCGGCCGGCGGGTGCAAGGCCCAGGTTAGCGCTACTACTACGGCGGACTCGACGGCGACGGCGACGGGATCTGCCGCCGGAAAGACGACGGCTGCCTCGGCGAGCGCTACGTTGAAGGTCGGCGCTGCGGGAGAGACTTCGTCGTCAGGTGCCGCTTCTTCGACCTTGGTAACTTCGACTGGCACTGGGAACGCCGCGGCGTCGGCTAGCGATGCGGCGAGCAGTGTTGTTTCTTCCGCCACTGCGACACCTACTCAGAATGCCGGTGCCAGAGAGACCGGCATGCACGCTATGGCTGCTTTGGCTGCTGGCATTATTGGTGTTGCTATGGCGATGTGATAAGAGAAGGGATCATATATATACTTACTTGGCGTCTACTATTTAGCGATAAAATATGAAACACAAAAGTTTGCATCACCACCTGTAAGGCCCTGTTTCCATCGTGTCGTGTGTTTTTGGTGTTTTTGTCTCAATCGCAATCGCATTTTCTTTACCTCTTGAACTCTAGCTACAGCGCAAATTTGTTGACTACCATATGCATGTAGGTCTGCTTGAGATGTATATACATCTGATAAATGCATCGGCAAATTCTTTAGTTACTCTAAATGCCCGCCCACTACCTCTTTAACGTCCCAAGAGTTTTCTACTCAGACGAGAGTACCAGCTTACGCGCGTAATAAGTCCCGACTCCGACTCGTCGGGGATAGCCATAACCCAGCTCTCGGTCCTGTCTTCGGCGGTGCTCGCGGTCGCGACGGGGAGCTTGTGTCTCCCCTCGGGATACACGACGCGCGACCTGTCGTGCTCCGACCAGTATCCCCTGCCGCCCTCGTCCCACAGCTTCACCCGCTGCCGCAGCGACCGCTCGAAGACAGCATCCGGGATCCCTCGCTCCACGGCCCAGGCGCGGCTCCACGGCCGCCCCAGGACCCCGAGCTCCTCGCAGCGCGCGCGATCCCACACGACGTGGCCCCAGCGGCGGTCCAGCCAGTCGCGCGCGTCGTAGAACGGGTACCGGAGGTCGCTCAGCCCCGCGCGCCACATCACCTGCGCGCCGGCGTCGCCGTCGTCGTGGTACGGCCTCCCGTGCAGCAGGCGGCGGCCGTTGCGGGCCGGGTCGAAGTCGTCGCTCATGCGCAGGGCGCGCTCCAGGAAGAGGTTGTTCTCGATCGTGATGGTCGCGCCTCGACCGAGGACTCGGAGTCGGCTCTTGAAGGAGTCGCAGGAGGCGATCTTCAGGATCTCTTGGAGCCCCAGGGTTAGCAGGTGCTGCACCGCCGGGTGGTCGATGCGCCGGCTCCACGGGGTGTAGTCGTCGATGGCCCCGGCTGCCCATTCGATGTCGTGCTCTGCGATGTCACCCAGCGCTATGATGGGCGCAAGTTAATTAACTATATGTCACGGTGAGGGTTGTCGGGCATATGGGGCATACCTGGGATTACTTGGTTGGCGAGAAAGTCATGAATGGTGGCCAGCTGCACAATCTCCCACGGAGCAAGCCGTTTGAAGAAGCACTGCGAATGCGGCACCGGCGCGTCATCGTTGGTCATATGGTCTATGCCATCGACGTAGCGGCCGAAGAGCTTGCGGCATATCTCGAAGCGGTACAGCGTCCGCGCGATGCGCTCCTTCTCCAGACGAGTCGCGGGGCGCTCCTGCAGGCTCTCGTCCAGGTCCTTGCCCGGAAGCGAGATCGGCTCCGCAGCGGCAGATCGGATGAATCGCTGCGTGAGGGGGACGACGACGTCCTGATGGAAGTCGCTGAGGAGCAAGGCCTCGTCCATGCCCCACTTAATGAAGGTGGGCACGTTGCGCTGCTTGATGTGGCGGATGAACTCTTTGGCGTAATTATGCGCCGCGCGCGTCTGGTCCGGGTCGAGCCAGTTATGTTTGTAGATGGTGCTGTGGACAGGTACGCTGAGGAACGGCGGGGAGCACTGGTAGGCGAAGACGGCCTCGGGGAGGACGCTGTACCCGATGGTGTTGATGAGCACATCCGTCGGCAGGTCGGCGTCCTTGGCCTTGAACGCCGAGTACAGGGCTCGACAGGTCAGAGCGGTGGAAGCGAGGGCGCGCACGTCTGACACATTTTCTAAGATGTTCCAGTGTAGCTCCATGGGGAGGTTCTGGAAACAGGCTTTCTGTGCGTGAGGCATGTTGGCTGCTGGGTTGGATACCTTTCAGGCACTGGATCGTGGGTTGAATGAGGGAGCTTTCAGTCCCAGCTACATTTGTTTAAGATATACCTTGTTGAAGGGCATTGCCATTACCATTATACCTAAGGTAAGAATGAATTCGAAGGGTATGAATGTCTGGAGAATAAGAAGCTGGCCTAGGTAGAGGATTGTGTAGTGTGGACCCCAAGACAAACACCTCAGGCCTTAGGTACGTATTTGAATGAATGTGCTATTCGTGGCTACGGGACTCGACCTTAGGATGTAGGTAGGTAGAGAGGATATCGCTTCATTCGATATAGTCTCGAGATATTTGTGGAACTGGGTACTGATCTACGCGCTATTATAGGAGGGTTGACAAGGTGCCTCGAGTTCAGATGGAGGACTTGGTCTGTGTGGTATTTGACCTTTGAGCACTATAACGAAGTCTTCTCTTTTTGGTAAAGCTTGTCTGCTTCAGGCTTCTATCAAAGCTTATTTAGGTAATATGCTCTTCTATACGGATATCACCTGCCTTGGTATTATAGCCACCTACCTATCAACCGGACTCTAATATCAGGGTCTCGGGCCAATTCTCACTGCTACTCATGGAAAGGAATACTCCTCATTATTAATGTTTCGTATTATACACGTCGAAGACGTATCATTAAGTGACTACTCCTTATTGCACGACAAACTGCTCCGTGTGCGACTTGTACAGCACCGAAGAATCCAGCACCTCGCCGGTCGCCGACCGGATGAAGTCGACCTGCAGGTTACTCGCATCGAGGAAGCTGATCTTGGCGTAGCTGAAGTCGTCGGCGTACGCAAACGAGTTGTACGTCAGGTTGCTGCCGACCGCGCTAAGCCCCTCGATGTTGCCCGCCCCGCCCGCCACGATGTACATCGGCGCCGCCGGGTCGTCCATGCCATTCGGATCCGCTGTGTTGTTGTAGACTGGCTGGAATCTTTGCGAGTTATGGACGTGTCCGAAGATGGCGAGATCGACACCGTATTTGTACAGCAGGGGCTCGAAGGCCGCCTGGCAAGGATCGCATCCGCTGCCACCCGTCGTGTACCACGGGCGGTGGCCGCCGACGAGGAGCCACGGCGTTACAGTGCGGTCTACGGAGGCCAGATCCGCTTCGAGGAATTCGAGCTGTTGGTCTGGAACACCGAAGGGTCCGCTGTTGAGCCCGGCGGATCCACCCTGTCCGTCCGGTGCGTCGTCGAAGTCGGTTTCCGTGTCGATCATGACGAAGTGGACCATGCCATATTCGAACGAGTACCAAAACGGCGGGTTTGCAAGCACTTGCGCCTTGTTGGCGTTGACCTTTGCCGCGTCGACTGCTGATGTCGACGGGAATGCGGTCGACATGGTGTCCCCGAACCTCGTCATGAAATCAGTGAAATTCTTCTGTCCCGCGGGGCATAGGCCGGTCGTATAGGGGATTTCCTGGCACGCTGCCTCGTGATTTCCGGGACTGGCCATGTACGCCTTGCGACCGGATATCGGCGAGAGCTGGGAGTAGAATTGCTCCAGAATGGCCTGGAAAGCGTCTTCGCCATCAAGAAGGTTCTTGGCCTTGTAATACCAGTCATCAGCGTAAGCGAAATCGCCAGGATGCACAATGAATTCGTAGTCATCCACCGTCTGCGCGAGCTGGTAGATGGTTGTGTGGTTTAGCGAAGGATCAATAGTAGGGATGGTGTCCCTTTTGGTCTGGTCCATCTGGATGGTGTACCCGTCGGCGCCATAGACTCCCATGTCGATGACGGCGTTCAGGGAAAAGGGGGTCGTGTCGCCTGCCACTCGCGGACTAAAGAAATGCTCGACGCTGGAGTTCGTCGACACGATCTTATAGTAGTACGTTGTGGCCGGAGACAGACCGGTGAGAGTGACCGCATTGGAATAAGTGCGTGATGTTGCATAAGTTACCGAGGAGGCTGAGCAAGTCTGTTGAGTGAGTGCATCGCTAGATGTTCCATACTGAACGCATGGTTGGTCTAGCTCTTCATAGGTGTTCCAGCCAATTGCAACGGCTGAAAAGCGACAGAGCTATATTAGCATAGAGCAACTAACTTTGAATAATGACTATTACTAGCTAACGCCTATGACTTACAATTGGGGCCGTTGATAGCAAGTCGCTGCTGAACAGGTGTCGTCTTATCGGTAGGTATTGCCGGGTAGCTAGCCGCAGCAAATACACAGCCGGCTAGGAATGGCAGTCCCTTCACGGAAGTAAAGACGTTCACCATGATGCAGACGTTCCGCGACGGGAAGGAAGCCGAAAATAATTCGAAGCTGAAAGCTCAAGCTTAAGCTGTCATCCCAACCCTAGCTTTTCGACCGACCTACAAAGACCCCAGGTATTTATAATGCACTCGTCCCGTGTGGCTAGGAGCCCACGTGCAATATCAGCAGCGATATCAGATGTCAGATTGGCGCTGTCGTGTGGTGCGTCGCGCAGCTCGAGAGAAAAAAAAACGAAGCCAATCATGGATACCCTGTCGTTGTTATTGCATCGATCGGGTTATGTCCGTGGCTCGTGGGCCAGACGATTGGGCGAGGAAAGAGCTGGGGCTATAGCGAAGACAGGGACACCACGGCGGGCCGCGTATAGCTTAATCGCCTTCCGGCATTATAGTGCCGCGGCGGTTACCCAATTAAGAAGGCGTTTGGAGACCGGACTGCCGGAGAAACTTGATCGTCACATTTTTCGCAAGCTTCGTGTGCCGTGGCTTGCATTGGGTGTTCGGTGATGATATCAGCTGTAATAAAAGCCATTGAAAGGGTTCGACTTCGAATACGATGCCGAAGGTTGGAACTTGGTGGTCTGCTTCCTAAATAGGAGCGACTCAAGCTAGCTCGGACAAAATTTCATCGAGGTTGAATATGTGGAGGTTCCTATTTCACTTATATGCGATTCGGTCAAAAGAAAATACTTAACTTCGTCTTAAAACGTGAAAAGTTACATGGTATTTCCTTGAATAATCATCACTTGGAATTCTGGTTGTTTAATTGGAAATATGAAATTCTAGAGGCAATTATACTAGTTAGTGGAAACCAAACCAGAAAGACCCCCGGCTACCGGTATCCATCTCGGCGGAGCCTCTCCGATGCGCCCGGCTTGACGAATAGGGGCTTTTCAGACAGCAAGATTCCGCCGGCACTAAGGTATCTAATGCTCCCCGTGTAATTGTCTAACTCATGGGAGCGATTGAATCAGACCATGTCGCGCCGACTAGGAATTCGGGCATGATTATCGCGACCAACGTCCACTCTGCCACATTTTCCTAGACCGTGCCACGAGGTCCTGTTGGGCCCAGAAACGCTGGTGGTATTTCCTTCAGGGAACGTGGGGTTCACTCGAAAGATAGCTGCCGAAGCTATGATTAAATATCAGAACATTATCTCTGTTAGCAGCAGAGAAGAGGAGAAAGCGACAGGATAGGGGTTAGAATGCTGGGAGCGGGTAGGCTCATAGCTCTTCGCACGACCTCGTAGCTATTCCTCCATTGCATGGGAAGCCTTTTGATAAGAGACGCGTCCGCTGAATGATGCTCTTTTCCTAGAAAAGGGGGAAAGCAAGACGTTCCACCCCAGAGGGTATTAAGCAATTAAATATCATATATCAAAGGCATAGCCAGTCATATCGCATACATACACTGTGACCATCGGTGCGTGTGTAAGCTGCAATGCAGCTGAAACGATTCACCATCACCGTAGCACAGAATACACAGCCTAAGTCAGACAGATGTATAACATGTTGCAATCAGCTCGCCACTCTAGGACTCCCCTACAACAAGAACAGCCCTATAATACACCGTCCCCTCCTCTAACTTCCTCATCGCCTCCCCGATCCCCTCCTCCGTCATTGGGAACGTCTCCACGATCGGCTTCACGCCGTGCAGCGCCGCGAAATCCAGCATCCGGCGGTGCTGGATGCGCGACGCCACCAGCGACCCCTGCACGGCGATGCCCCGGTACACGAGCGGCATGTACGGGATCCGGAAGTCGCCGCTCTCAACAGATAGCGGGTAGATGGTTGACCGCGGCGCCATGAGCGGGAGGATCGTCTTCCAGTCCGGCTGCGCGGACGTCGTGACCAGTAGTCGCTTAAGCGGCCTCGTCACTTTTAGGGTGTCGACGCCTTTAGTAGCGATGAACTCGGTCGCGCCTAGTCGGAGGGCCTCGTCTTTCTTCCGGTCCGACCCCGACAGCACAACGACGCGGCAGCCGAGTTTGTTGGCGAATTGGATGGCCAGATGCCCGAGACCGCCCACTATAGCAACAGGAGTCAGCAGTCGCTTCATTAGGAAGGGGATTGGCTCATCTGATGCATGCCTCGGGAGTGAATACTCCTAAGCTTACATGAATGATACCAGAGAAGGGGGCAAAGGGAACTCTGCATAGATGTTTACATACTACCCATAACACCAACGGTATCGCCGTGCCTTACGTCGTACAGCGCGGCGAACGTGGTCGCGCCGCCGCACTGCAGCGGCGCGGCCTCGGCGTCCGTCAGCGCGTCGGGCGTCCTATGCAAGAAGCTCTCGCGCCAGACGGCGTGCGAGGCGAAGCTGCCCTGGTCCGGGTGCGACGAGCCGTAGAGGGCGCGGTCCGGGCAGAACTGCTCCCAGCTATCGAGGCACTCGTCGCACTGCCCGCAGCTGTCGGTGCTGTAGCCCCAGCCGACGCGGTCGCCCTTCTTTAAGCGTTTGCACTCCGGTCCCACGGCCTCGACGACGCCGCAGCCCTCGTGGCCTAGGACCATGTCCTGTGTTCTCTGGTGGGGTCTCTATTAGTCTGGTCCTCGATCGTTACGGCTGGAGTTGGAGTGTGTTGGGTTTGGTGTGGCTCACATAGTGAAGATCTAAAGGGGGATTTATTCGTCAGCGGTGAGATCTTGAAAGAACTTGTAAATTCGGGGGAGGCTATGAATCGTACCTGTCCCGCATAGACCAGAGACTGTGACCTTTACGAGTACCTTATCGCCCACGAGCTGGTCAGGGTGCGAGGTAGTAGCTTTCTTTGGCTGGCCATCCTTGTGGCCCTTGAATACGGTGAAAGACGGCATGACAGATGACGACGTGTTCTGAGAGTTATTTAGAGAGTTGTTTAGGGAATGCAGTATAAGGATTAGGGGGACTCCTTTTCCATCCCATGGCCCTATTCACCCTTTTATTATCCATTATCCTGCTTGCTTTTGATACCGAGCAGGTTTAACTCCACGTTTGCAGTGTTTGCATTGTGGAGGCATTCACGGCAGGTCAGCCGGATGCCCTATAAAATGGGGATAGTTTGGGGCATGATGCAAAAATTAGCAGTGTTAGATGCTAGATGCTGGAAGATGCATATGTTGTGCTACATCGGCGCCCCTCCTCCTCCAAGGCCTACGCCTGAGACAATCACTTGGGGTTGTAGTCAGAATTCAATACAGTAGCGCCGACAGCAGATGTAAGACTAAAATCGAGTGATCGTCAAGGGAAACGTCATTGACAAACCACCATCGTCAGGGAAGCGTGGAGAGGCTCGCGGCGGGCGTCGTAATGGAGGACTGTCTATAGGTAGACTCTTGGTAGCTTCACAATATTCCTCATCAATGTTTCCTCCTACTCTACCACCCGAGGTTTGCAACCTGAAAGTGAAACACCGTAGGAAATGGATCAACACTATTGCTGTGATTGACAAAGCTCACTCTATTGACCATAAATCATAAACATACTGACTAATAAGTTCTATACCGACGGGAAAAACGCGCTGACATCAATCAAAGGGACGTTATAAAGACTCCGCGCTGTCCGCCACTGCTTCAGCAGGGTGTCGTACGCGCCGGTCTCCTTCAACCGCTCCGCGTCCCACATAACGCACGCCCAAGCCAGGAGCTCAGGCGTTAGAAAGCAATACAAACTGCTCGACACGCTGCCATGCATCAGCGTCCAGGCGAGTGGCGGACCGGCGGCGCGATCCCCCTCGAAAGGCCGCGGCTCGCCCGCGTCCCGTATGCGCTTCAGTTCCGCCTGGAACCTCCCGTCCTTACACTCTACCCGGAAGAACTTGAGCGGATCTTTCTCGTGGGCCCAACCTATGTCGCTCCACCACGCCCGAGCTTCCGGGCGTATCCGAGCCGTCATGCTCGCCACGACTTCCAGGAGCCCGCCGTGGTCATCTCTGTCGAGGGCGAAGATGCTGCAGAGCGGTATGAGCCCGGCCGATTGAGCCAATATGTCCAATTTCGCTAGTTCGGTAGACTCGCGTAGTTAGAAGTGTGTTGCTTGTACAATTTGTGTTTCGGTGGGATACACATGATAGAAGCTCAACTCACGAATTATATTGAGGGGAAACGGTAGCCGATAAATAGGCGGCGGCACCGGTTCGTCGGCGATCCTGACGTTTCCCGACTTGACGGCGATTTCAAAATCGTAGTAGGTGCGCCTATACACTGCCCGTACAAATTGACTGACACAGTACACTTCCTCGACCTCCCACGGCTCGTACAAGAAGAAGAACCTCGTCAGGATGTCGGTGGGATCGGGATTGCCAGCCCGGCGGACCCGTCTCATCCAGGCAAAGCGCCCGTGGCCGAAAAGTTGACAGCAGAGGTGATAGCGATACAGCGAGCGCAGAAATCGAGTCCCTTCCGTGCGACTGATAGAGAGTGGGTGGCAGAATGACGAGATGCCCAGCTTCTTGCCCGCATGCCGGGCTGCCCAGCTAATAAACTTGCGGGTTACGGGTAGTACCAGCTTGGTATAGAACTTAACCATATTCGTTGCATCGGCCTCGCCGAGCTCTCGGGTATGGACTAGCTCTGCGCGCATGTTCCGATAATTGTCTAGAATACGAAGCACTTCATCTGCATTTGGATCGGCCGACCTGGTTCGGTGGACAGCTACAGCATCGACAAAGACGCTGCCCAACACATTTCTCAAGCACGAAATGAGCACATACCTGCGGTCTGCTAGGTACTGCTGGAGAAAAGCCGGAGAGGCACGGATGAGGCCGTTAAGCTGGTTTAATGTTAAGGAACAAAGTATAGCTAGCTTTATTTCGGGAGGAAAGGCTTCCAAGGGTGCGGGTGCGTTATCCATCTGCGTAACTTGACGACAATTGAGCGAGGTTGGGTCGGTAGAAGAGGGGAAGGGGAGGATAAACATGTCGCATTTCTCAGGCTCATAAATCTGCGGCCCACATCAACGCCATATGCGTAATTAATTAATGCTACACGAGAAACGCCAATCAGGAACTTATCAAGTCCCCCTTCTAATGTATTGAGTTTATAGAGCTATGACCTAACCGGGTCACTGTTTATGCCATCTATAATTACAAGCCATAATCGTAAAGCGTAACCACATCATCATGTCCTAACCGTCATTTATCCGTCGTAAACAAGCCCGTGACCAATGCCTAATGTTCCTAGGGGTCTGGCCCAACTCGGTTTCCAAATGGAGGGTATTCCACGTCGCCGAGATCATTATTATAGTATGTATGCCTTCATGTGCCGTGTCGTACTTTTCCAAGGCTGGCAATCCTTCTGCCGCCTGATTGTGATTGTTGTACATCCGTATCATCTTTCTCGTAAGCAGCAAGCTGTAACTGTATAAAACATGAACGAAGTAAAGGGGTATGTCCATTAAACGGTGCTTGCTTTTTCGAACGCCGAGCAAATGCATCTCATGTGAGTCGTGAATGCATCGCGATTTGCCTCTTGGCTGTGGAATGTGCCACTCGACTGGGCTTGTCGAATCGTACTTCAAAATCCCTTCTCCATGATTATATTTCTAAGCGCCCATCGTCGATCGGTTCGATCAGTTCGGGGGCGATCACCCGTGGTATCCCAAGGTCCGCATTTTCTGCGCCAACGCGCCTCTTCTTCGTGCTGTCGTCGTATGAATTCTGGACCGACGTCAAATTCTTCACCCACCAGCCAGTCGTCCCTGACGTCGCCTCCGCGACCGTTACCGCCCGAAGCCGATTCCTTATCTTTATCGTCGAGGTCAGGTATATCCTTAAAAGGATCCTCATCGTCCAATGCATTGAATCCCTCCATGGGGTCGTTGGATGGACTAGGGCTCGTCGTATCTGCCTTCAACCAGCACATGTTTTGAGGATCAAAAATCATGTCACCAACACGCTTAACACCCTTAGTAGCGGTCATATTGGTGATCAGCACGGGTCTAGAGATCGAACCCTCTCTATCGCGGGTCATGTGCGGTGGTAGAGATGCCACTATTGGTGACGAGGCCGGGACATCGAACGCATTGAGCGCATTATCGTTCCCTTCCCAGCGGAAGGTTGCTGGGTTGTAGGTCATACCGTTCACAACTGATGTCTTCATGTTAGTACTTTGTGTCTGAGTTTTGCTGCAAGCATGAGGAGCGTGAGAAGTGTAAGTGTGAGGACCGTGAGAAGTATGAGAAGTATGAGAAGTGTGACGAGTACGGGCGTGAGAATGTAGAGATTTGGGAGTAGGTTGTTGTATTTGAGGTTTCTGAGACTTCTCGAGGTGCTTGGGCTGTTTTGTGTGCTGGGGCTGCTTAGACTTCTGAGCATCCTGGGGCCTTTGTGGCTTCACAATGGCCTGTGCTTTGTTCGGTAGGGGCGTCTTCTTAGCTGTCTGTCTTTCAAGTGCCTTTGGCTCATGTGTTCTTTTCTTAGGAGATACTCGAGTGTTGGGAGTACGAGTATCATGTTCTTGGGTCTTGGTAGGTGCCCGCAGCTTGGCAGGTGCTTGAGTCTTACTATGAGTTTGGGTCGCTTGAGCCTTGGGCGCGTAAATCTTTCTTAGAGGCGCTTTCTTAGGTGTCTGAGGCTTCTCAGGCAATCGCGACTTCTGAGGTGTCGGAGACTTCGGAGGTTCTCGAGCCTCCTGCTGTCTCTGAGGCCGCTTTGGTGTGTCGGGTACCTTCAATGCGCGTGACTTCGATGGTGTCTGAAGCTTTTGTGGCTTCTGAACCGGCATGTAATATTCAGTGATTCGAGTTTGCTGCTTCTCTGGCTCACTTGGCCGCTCAGGTGTCTTGGGGGGAGGGAGTGTAGGAGATTTCTTAATTGCATTCGTACCTTTAGTCTCCCTAGATGAGTTTAGATTGGAGATCAGATGAGGCTTCAGCTGTGGGATCTTCTGAGACTTCTTGAGTCTGGAAGTATTGTGCGCTCGACTCGATAGCTGGGCAACTCTTTGATTAGCTACGGGAGCGAGGGGTCCCGAAGCCGGCGCTCGTTGCGCAAGACAAGTTTCTCTGGCGATACGGCTGGCCGCCGTGTCTCGAGCGAAGTGAGGTAGAGAATCAACTTTCGCAGGAGAGTATGGAGATATCGGACTCGGCGTGTTTCGGTCGGGTAGAACATTCTGGTATAGCTTGTTTCGAATATTCGTTCTGTTTCCGCTACCGATCGGCTGCTTCACATATTTGGATTCGGCCTGCGCAGAGGTTGGAAGATCGTCAAAGGAGTCTAGTTCATGACCGTCGCCAAAGCGGCGCACGCGACGGGGCTTGCTGATTTGCTGCCAGATGGGTTCGGTAGTCATATTGTTGCGAGTTCTTCTTGGGCTTGGCGAACGCATCGTAGTGCGAGAGATGGCGCGCGAGAGAGGTCGAAGCTCAGGGCCTTGGTCTGAGTTGTGACGCTGGAAAGGTCGGGCAGTTTTTGAGGTCACATGCTGTGACTGAGATTGCGATGCACCAGCAGGCAAAAAGGGAGGAATCTTCCTCAGCTGCGCAGCACTACTCTCGTGAACGGGTCGAGTACGATCAACAGGAGTCTTCGGTCGCAGGCCTGACAGAGGGCGACCAGAGTCATTCCGTGACTCAGTACGAGAAGGTGGTCGCTCGAATCGCGAGACCGTGGGCTTTACTGGCGCGGTAGTATGGCGCATTGCCGGTAAAGAGCGCTTCAGTTTCAAAAGCTGCGCATTAGTCGTAGTGGGCTCATTACGTAAAGCGCCTGTGGATGCCTTTTGGCCGAGCTCCCTTCGTCGCGGAGTAGAAAAGAGAGTTGATTGGATCGAGGATGGTGTAGTAGGAGTGTGAACACTCGAGACCGATGATTGCGCAGAGTGACCTAAACGAGACTGGGATCTGCGAGAAGGACGTGGTAGTATGGGCCCGCCGCTTTCAGATACCGGCTCGAGTGAGGGTTGAGTCTGTGTGCGTTCGTGACTACCCATAGGTCGAGGAAGGCGCGAAGTAGATGTTGAAGTAGTTGGCTTGCTGATGAAGGTTACGGATACAGCTGTCTTAGGTCGCACAGGACTGATCGGGCGAGTCTCTTTAACCTTGACATTACGATGTAATGTCGGCTTGCTCGAAGAGAACACCTCACCATCACCAAAGTCAAGACCATCTAGGAGGTCTTCCTTATCCGCTGCAGGCTTGGCTAGATTCTTAGGCGAAGGAACTTGCTTGCTAGGTACTGGCTGATCAGGCTGTCTCTCCGGGGATGGATCCCGTTTTCGTCGCTTTAGTCGATCACCGAGGTCTAAAGGACCAATTGGTAAAAGCAGACCATCAAAGAGTTCATCCTCACTTTCCGCTGTGATGGAACTAGCTAGGCTTGGACTGAGAGCCGATATAGAAGAACTGCGCGTAGAGAATGCGTCTCGCTTCGTACCACCAAATCGAGTGCCCAAGCTGCCCTCTCCCCAATCGAAGTCATCGTTCGCACTAAGCGCTGGTGTCTTAGGGATATCCATCTTTCTGGTAAGCTTCAATAATCCGTTTGTCGGAAGCTCCAGATCACCCTCGAAATCATCTTCCTCTCGCGTCTTCTGAGGAGAGGGCGTGGGTGGTGTGATTAGCGACATAGGTCTGGATTGAGAGCGAAGTTTCGAAGCCTTGATAGTTGCAGCTCCGTCACCAAACACATCATCGTCGTCGTCTGTATCCCGGAACTTATCCAGGTTGATAGGTGGTGTATAATTTTTGGGTATTAACTTCTCGGGAAGTTGCTGGGTAATGGAGGGAGATGCTCGCTTCGATGAGCTTGAGCTCGTTGCGCCACTTACTTGTGCCAACGATTCGGGGTATACAGTGCCACCTTGAGGTTTAAGTCGAAGCTGACCAAGTGAGGGGAGCTCTAGATCGTCGCCATAATCTTCTTGAAAGATCTTCTTCATCTTCCTTCCTCCTAAGCGCTTAATGGTACCTCCCATCAGAGCCGACGACGGCACATTTGTAGGTATCGGAATGCCTGCATGGGTGGCGGCAGCAATCGCATCTAATGTGGACTTCTCATCATCGCCGGGTAAATGTAGATGTTTTTCGTCGTTGCCAGGAAGAGAGTCGCGGTCTGATCGGAACGAGGAGAGACTATCGCGATGGCGACTCTGCGAGTTTGTAGTGGTGGAGTTGCTCGGGAAGGCGAGGTCGTCATTACCAAAAAAGAAGTCGTCGTCGTCGCCCCAGTCCTCCACCGAGCTAGTTCGTGAGGCAAGCTGCATCTTGAGCTGCGAGTTCTTATCCTTCCCAGATTTTTCTCTCTCGCTTTCAAGCGCAATCGCTTGCTCGTAGAATGGGTTCCAGGATTTATCCTCTTTGCGCTTCTGCTCGAGGGTATCGTAAATAGATTGGTGATGGTAGAGCCCATCCAAGTGATCTGTAGGACTCATGGTGACAAAGATGTTGGAAGGTTAGTCGAAGGTGTCGCGTGGTATTAGTGAGTTTCAGGGTATGGTTTAGATAGAGGCACGCGAAAATGCGTGGTGAGTTCAGCTAACGGACTAGATCAAGCAGTATGAGCGATCAGTCCCCGAGGTCAGTGTCCGAAAACAATGCTCTTCGTTAGTGATACTTTGCGGATCGGCGCATCGTTTCGCATATGTAAGTAATCGATCGTCATGTACTCCGAGACTGCGGGCAGAACGGGAGTGCAAAATGAAGAAACTAGAACTTTGGCGATAGCGGGGTCGTGCGCAAAGAGTAATAGTTGGGACCAATTAATATGACGAGTCGTGAAATGAAGCGCAAGTGAGGAATGAGATGAAGTCGGATATTAGGTAAAGTGTTATGTGTCAGGTAAAGAACCCGGCAAGTGAAGTTTGATTCAAGTAAACTTCGGCTGCACATGAAAATGTGCAAGTAACAGATGTTGTCAGAGCAGTTTGAATATTGGAAATTGATCGCAAGGATCGTCAGGTTGGGTTGGCTAGAGTGGGATTGAAATGAATTTCTTAAACCAAGACAATTGTGAGTTGCACTTGGGTGGGAGGGATGGAAAGTTGGAAGTTAGAGAGTGGATGGGGAGGGTCGGATGTTTGGCCAAGTTCCTAGGTCAAGGCGGGATGGCTGGAAAAAGCCCCACAATCAGCTCAGGTACCTCTCTGATCAGTGGTTCCCGGTGGCTGGGGGACGAGTGCACTGACCATATTTAGGGCTACATGGCTGCTGCGACCAATCAGCATCGATTATTCAGGCGGTCTTTTACGGCAATATCATCGCGACAGTAACGCGACAACAGAAAAAACGCGACCTTGGCCTCCTCACCCAGGTAGCAGCTAGCTTAGCTACCCCGACCCCTCCTGAAGATATTTTTTTTATTTTTCGCCTAGCATGTTGGGATTTTACTTGAAAACTTGTGAATTAGTGCGCTTGATCTTAGCTCAAGTACCTAAGTAACCAATATCAAGGGGTTTTATGAGCTTTACGGCTTAAGAACATATCCAAGTGGGATATATGTATACCGTCGTCCATGCACACATATCATATGCATTTAAATATTTATGTAGATAAACATCACCCAGCAGTATGGGACAGGTACCCCTAGCCTACAGGCATATACCCTACGGAATACCCCTCTGTAATAGCGTTCAAACCGCCTCAGTAACACTCTTGATCTTCCAATCACAATACGGCCCCGTTCACCAACAGCTCGGTGCCTAGGCCTATCCAATCCAGGTCCCAGGCAGCAGTGTCATCCGGAGAGATCTGGTAGATCTTCATCTGACATGCGTACTCCGCTTTGATCGTATCTGCGCCGATAATCTTAATGATAATATTAAACGGGTGCAAATTTCAGGAGTACACCTGCCAGCGTTTATGAATGCAAAACTCATGAAAGAAATCTTGACTCGCCGCGCTGGGTAACAATCAATCCGTTTCGCAGCCGCCGTATGCCGTTATATTCGAAGCAACTATAATACCTACGGTAGCTTTCAATCCATCCCAACCCATATTCCACCATGGCAGAGGCCTCAATACTCCGTTTCCCAATATGTGAGAAGGGCAATGAGTACCTTCTATTGGAGGTGTCCTCGAACGGATCACGACCATTGGATCTAAAGCTTGTCGGCTCCGAAGGTACAGCCGTGTTCGCGATGAAGCGTAAGTCTTGTTCGAAACCGGCCGTCGTATCTTTAAGTTTTCAAGCTGAAATATTACATTGTCTTATGCAGTACGTCACAAGAGATTCGTCGACTACAAGGCACATAATGCCCCTTGTTCGGCTGAGGAGTGGGAGGAAATCTTGACTTCGATCTTAGTCAACCAGCAGCCAATTCCCGATATCGAGATAAGAGTCGACATCCAGCCAGACAGTTCGTCGGTCACGCTCTCCTTCCGAAAGAAGATAGAGGGCATTGTAGTAAGTATTTCGTTCTTACCCGTCAACTCATATCACGTTATTGAAGAAAATTCCAGAAAAAACTGGGATCGTTCACGCTCGAAGAAGATGACAAAGCCGAGATATCGTTGTTTGATTGGTGTGTCTTGGCTCTCGGCTCCAGAGAGAAGGCTCAGGAGAACCTGGCTGCTACCAACCTCAAGATCATGAAACTAGAAGATTCTTTGAAGGAGTTGCAGAATCATATGGACGATCTCATCAAGGCAAAGGAAGAGGATGAGACCCAACTCCTTGAAAAGTTCCGAGACCTCTTGAACGAGAAGAAGCTTAAGATCCGGCAGCAACAGCGCCTGTTAGCGTCGGCGAACGTCGACCCCGAGAAGTTCGCCAACGTCGACGGCGGCCAGGGCGCGCAGAGACGCACCGCCCAAACATCCCGCTCTGCGAAACGAAAGGTCAAGGAAGAGTCCGAAAGTGGTGACGGCGAATTCGATAGGATGGATGTTGATGATGAAAGTGACAACAACAACAATGCACAGGAAGAGGGCGGTGGTGAAGAAGACCAGGGAGAGACTACAGCGGACGAGACCGCAAGCGGGACAGACTCGGATGACGAGCCAGCTCCGCCACCGGTAAAATCGCAGAGAAATCAAACTGCGGCATCAACACCTCCTTCCGAGTCAGCCTCCGAAGATGATAGCCCGCCTCCACCAAAGCAAGGATTGCCATATATGAAGAAGCCTGCTGCACAGCCGGTTGATGATGACGAGACCGAGTCCGACTCGGAATCATGAATATTTTTTGATACCACTAGGATCGGGTGTGCGTTCACGAAGTAACTCTAATAACATTCGGCAATGTCCCTTTCATTTCACTGTATTCCTTGGGAAGTTGTCTACTATACTAGAGTAGTAGGATTCGCTAATCATAACTCCCGTCCATTGAGCCTGCACTGCCAATAAACCAAACGACCTCGGCAATTTAATCCAGATAATACAGAGCCTCTCCCAGCAACTTTGACGTAAATGCTATACGGCCATATCTTTGCCCTCCCAACTCAACGAAAACATCTCTTCCCATTTGCCATCTAACGTCTATCGTCAGGGCCATAGATATCGTTGAAGAACCCACGGTAATGCTTCTGGTTGCCCAGACTTGATATCTCCTGGATCTCGCTAGGCGTCAGCTTGAATTGAGGCAGGTTCCTCTGGTACCCCTGAAGGCGCTGCTCGCTGTTGCTAGTAGTGACGGCTACGATGCCCTGATCGATAACCCACCGAAGGGCCACCTCTGACATGCTGACTCCGTATTTTCGGGCCAGTGCCGCGTATATATTATCGACGGGGCCCTGCTGGGCTTTGGTGACAGGCGTTAGGGCCGCGTAAGCGGCAGTCGCGATGCCGTGCTGGCGGTGGTAGTCGATGAGACCGCCGTGCTGCAGGTACGGGTGGTACTCGATTTGGTTGATGACGGGCTTGGTCCTGGCCGTCTTGAAGATGATCTCGAAGTGCTCTTGTAGGAAGTTGGACACGCCGATCGACCTGGCCTTCCCCGACGCGCGGATCTCCTCGACCTCCGCCCACACCTCCTGCAGCCTCGCCGGCGTGTTGGCGACCTGCGGCCAGTTCAGCAGGTACAGGTCGACGTAGTCGAGTCCCAGGCGGTCGAGCGACCCCTGGAAGGCCGCCTTTACGTTCGTCGGTACCGTCCACACCTTGGTCGTGACGAAGAGCTGCGACCGCGGTACCCCTGACCTCCTGATGGCGGCGCCGAGGTCCTTCTCGTTGCCGTATACTGTACAGCTCGTTAACGAGGCGCTCTCTAGATATTATGAAATAAAACTGTAGTTTTTTTTTTTCTATTTAAAATAATTCTTGTTTTAAATTACTTACCTTCGGCACCGTCGAGGTGGGTAAAACCGGCATTAATGGCCGCGACGGCCGAATTAACGACCTGCCCCGATTCCCCATAAGCCGTGCCTAACCCGTACGCGAGCTGCATCGTTAGCTTCATGGTCGGAAATCTGCCATGCTACTAGTAGCTATTATTAGGCCCTAGGACTTACCATGGGAATCTCATTGCCATCGCTCAACTTCAAAGTCGGAATAGCCCCCGTCAACTTCGGGCCCGTTCCGGTAGTGGTAGCAGTAGGCTGAAATGTTGACCCGATAGAATTCATGTTCGAGGTTATGTAAGTGTAGATGAAGGGGGTTTAATTGAAATAAGAACTGAAATAAATAATTGCTTCTACAACGCTTAGGAAAGATGCAAGATTGAGTTGCAACTACGGAATCTTATATCGAAACGCCGAGACCTCGTCATCGCTAGCCGCGCTTTCCAGCCAGCTGTGACACCCACTACGCTATACTAGATTCATTACAGACCGATGACGAAAATCGGGGTTTTGTTGCTGGCAACAAGCTGGCGGGACGCACCCGGGACACCTGTGTCGCCGTGTCGCAAGCCGTTTAGATGGGGCCTGCAGCCGAGCCATGCAAGTACAACGTATCCGACACGCCGGCAAAATCGGGGTCGAGTAGACGTGGCTCGCCTGACCCCCGAAGGTGATGTGTAAGTGTGGACTACTGGTTTAAAATTTGATGCTTCCACCTTTTCAGCTATCAGGTAAGATTTACGGATACTGGATACGAAACTCGCAATATCATCCTGTTGGACATCTATATACCAATCAGCTAATATCCACCGTCATCGCCACTATAAAAGCTAACGCAAGGTCAGTCCAGCGAACTCACAAGGCAACTATTGGGTCAGATCACTAGATGATATACGAGTAACACTCTATTATTTTGATGATGATTACGCGGGATCAACTTGGGCTTCGAGAGTAATAGGTACCCAACAGAATCATGGCAAAAACCTGATACTGATTATTGGTATTCAAGGGATTACTGAGACAATTCGCATTTAGAACTTAGCGGTGCAAGACGTTGTTGTTCGAGGAACTCCCAACCTAGAGACTGGATTCTTGTCTTCCCCCTATTTACCTACCCTACCCAGCTTAGACCCCTATGCAAAAGGCTGGCCTGACCCCTGAGTTACATACAGGACTTTATCTTCAATCTTATTACAGTAGTTACTCTTCTACAGTTGCCACCTTATACGTGTGTTTCTAGATACTATAAAATATTGGCACAAGAATATCTGATATCTAGCGTATTAAGGTCACAAGCCGTCTACTTCTTGAGATACCGTCGGAAGGGTATGAGATGACGGTACAGGGGGGGCTTCGCGGTTGCATCTTTCAAATTTGAGGCTGTATCTATGTGAGCTATGCTGAGATAAACCTGTCCACCTGCAGCACTGGTTGCATTGTGGGGATAACGTGGGTATACGGATACTACCTGGCGGCTTCGCCGCTCGAGTAGGTCCCTGAATATGCGCGAATCCTTGGCATCTAGAGAAACTAGGTAGTAAAAGATTCGTGTCATCGAATTGAGGACGGGCCTTTAGCGAGGAACTTTGCAACTTTTAACCGATACGCTCGCAGTGCTTCCCCCATACGATAGCGTTCCTATGCTCGCCGTAAAGAAATTAGTACCGATGTTGACTCGTCGTCGTCTCGATACCAAAGCATCTATAGGTTTAAGGCTCAGATCCCTTCACTATCCTAGCGGTCCTAGGTGTGAGATTGAAGCCGTGTAGGATCTTTACGCGGTTCTTGAAGAGGCAATTCTTTACCGGGCCAATGTCTGTAGCCCATTTTATCATAACCTGAAGCACCGACGCCCACCGATTTGACCAGCGCTCCCTGCCGAGCCCTCTCGTTCGAGAAACGCAAACTTTATAACCACGACGTCAAGGCTAAGGTGAGTTCGAAGTAGAGTGACGGTAATCATGTGTTATCGATGGACGAGACGACGCTTATGACCTGGGGTCGTCGCTATGACCGGATGCATCCCGAGACAGCCACATCAATCACCCTGCTTAGAAACTATCCTGGCGATTTGAATTTTCGTGCAATGAAGGAACTTCTCCTTGAAGAATCTGTTGTGGCGGATAAGCCCATAGAACCCGACAACCCCTGAAATTGATCTTAAGACGGACGGCTTACATGACCACCGGGCTAATACCTGAAAACACTTGAGGAGATGGTGTGATTTTCACTCGCCACGGCCTGCAATGACTAAACCTGCAATTCGTCGCGAGCTAGAATCTAAGCGTCGACGAGAATGATTTGAAGTAGAACTTTAAACTCTAAAGACATCCACTTTCCATCAAATGCCGTGGTAAAACTTATTTATTGAGTATGTGTTAAGGTTTTCTAAGCACGTTACAGCTTTAAGCCGGGTACTAATCTCGATAGCTGTTCCGTATTTCCCCTCAGCCCCCTACAAATCTAGCATCTTTCAGGGGTTCTTCGGTGCTTGGCGTCAATTTAACGCTACCGGCCTACCGGGTTTAGGTGGGCGAGATTGCGGGGGACCTCTGAAAGATAATGACGAGTGTCAAGAAACATTGGTGAAGTATTCGTGATGGAGGAATCCATTGCTCTTCACCCTCCAACGGTATTATTCAAGAGGGCATATAATGAAGTAACTTGATATATTTGAGAGATTTTCGGCTAGGTACGAGGGGGTGTTGTACAATATCTCTTACATATAGGCCGTTTTTGACACCGTCCCGATAACTGGCTTTATCACTGACGTGATGCCGAGGATCGCCACCTTTATAGGTGCAAACATCATCACAAACGAATGCGAATGACCGCATTTCTGCTTCATCATTCATCCGTCCTCTATGTACATATATAATCTGCTCGTCTTTTAATCATTGCTTGTGAATATATGCCACCTGACTCTTGATTCTACTCGGCCCGACGAAGCCGTCTATATGCTTTTCCACCGCATCGTCCACCGAAGCCTTCCACACCTGCGACTGGCGCAAATGGCGTCCCAATTCTCGACCAACGGCGCTGTAGCCGGCAACGCCACCGCCCTCCCCATAAACGACATCCCGAAATCGTGGACCTTCACCTCCAAGCTCCCTCCGGACTCCGTACTACCCACGCCCGCCGACTCGCACAAGACGCCCCGCGACCAGATCGTCCCGCGGCAGGTTCGAGATGCCCTGTTCACGTGGGTGCGCCCGATGACCGTCGAGAAGCCCGAGTTGCTGGCCGTCAGCCCCGCGGCAATGCGCGACCTCGGCATAGCGGAAGGCGACGAGCAGACCGAAGATTTCGTGAACACCGTCGCGGGGAACAAGCTACAGGGGTGGGACGAGGAGAAGCAGGAGGGCGGGTACCCGTGGGCGCAATGCTACGGCGGGTTCCAGTTCGGCCAGTGGGCCGGCCAGCTCGGCGACGGGCGCGCGATATCGCTTTTCGAGACGACGAACCCGAGTACCGGCGTGCGCTACGAGTTACAATTGAAGGGCGCGGGATTGACGCCGTACAGCCGCTTTGCAGACGGCAAGGCGGTGCTTCGGAGTAGCATACGGGAGTTTGTCGTCAGCGAGGCGCTGAATGCGCTTCGAATACCATCTACGAGAGCACTAAGCCTGACGTTGCTGCCGGGGGTCAAGGTACGGCGGGAGACGATTGAGCCCGGCGCTATCGTGGCGCGGTTCGCGCAATCGTGGCTGCGCATTGGAAATTTCGATATCCTCCGAGCGCGAGGCGACAGAGATCTTATTCGCAAGCTTGCGACATACGTCGCCGAAGATGTATTCGGCGGCTGGGAGACACTACCCGGCCGTCTGGAAGACCCCGACAAGCAAGCAGAGTCAGCCCCTCCAAAGCGCGGCATTCCAGCCGATGCGATCGAGGGGCCGCCCGAGTCTGAAGAAAACCGGTTCACGCGCCTGTACAGAGAAATCGTGCGGCGCAATGCGCTTACAGTAGCCAAGTGGCAAGCCTACGGTTTCATGAACGGCGTGTTGAATACAGATAACACGTCCATATGCGGGCTGAGCATCGACTTTGGCCCGTTTGCATTTATGGATAACTTCGACCCAAACTACACACCTAATCACGACGACTTCATGTTACGATATAGCTACAAGAACCAACCTACTATTATATGGTGGAACTTGGTTCGGCTCGGCGAGTCGCTAGGCGAGTCAATCGGCGCCGGGTCGCAAGTAGACGACCCGACGTTCGTCAAGGATGGCGTTAAGGAAGACGAGGCGGACGGCATCGTATCGAGGGCCGAAAAGATCATCATGCAAACCGGCGAAGAGTACAAGGCTGTGTTCCTCGCTGAATACAAAAGACTCATGACAGCTCGGTTGGGACTGAAGAATCAGAAGGAAGATGATTTCAAGGAGCTCATCAGCGAACTTCTGGATACCATGGAATCCTTAGAGCTGGACTTCAACCTATTCTTCCGCCGGTTGAGCTCAGTTAAAGTAGACGAGCTGGAGACAGAAGCGGCGAGAGAGGATAAAGCAGGCGTCTTCTTCTACAGCGACGGTGTTACAGGCGCGGGTGGTGAAAAGGAGGGTCGCAAGCGTGTTGGCAAGTGGCTGGACAGGTGGCGACAACGCGTCCTTGAAGACTGGGGAGATGGAAAGACGGTCTCAGAAGAGCAAGATAAGGAGAGAATGGGGGCCATGAAAAAGGTCAACCCCAACTTCGTCCCGCGAGGCTGGATCCTCGACGAGGTCATCAAGAGAGTGGAGAAGAACGATGAGAGAGATGTCTTAGACAGGGTTATGCATATGGCGCTACATCCTTTTGAGGAGAACTGGGCCGGCCGGACGTTTGACGGCAAGGAATATGAGGGCGACAAAGACGAAGAGACTAGATGGACGGGCGACGTGCCGAGGGTTGGGCGGGCTATGCAGTGTAGCTGCAGCAGTTAGGCTCGATATAGAAAGAATCGAAGACGAGTCAGCCCATTTGTTACTGTTAGAGGCATATAAGGTGCGTGCTATTGCGTTGCTCGCGATAAGCAGCCTCGCTCTTTTGCGAAAAAGACACGATACTGTTCCTTTGCCACACCGTCCTCATGTCGTTGCTACTATTATCGTGGATCCCCGCCCGCTGATCCGGTGCTTTGCCGCATTGCGAGCGGTGTTGGTTGCGTTGATCTACAAGCGAGGGTCAACATTGTGTCAGTGGTTTCAACTAACAATGCATGTTGGCAACTCAGTGACGCCCGATGTGATAGAGAGGCTATTCGTAGCCTCGTTCGTGGTCTTAATCGTGTCATGTAGGACTTTTGCGGCGCAGCTTCTAGGCATACATCACCCCCTCATCTTCTGCCCTTTTAAGTGTCCTCGACCTCCCATCCGCTGATTCCTTTTTTCACTTCTAGTCAATCTAGCTTCGTTCGTTTTAATTGTATCTGTAACATCCTGATAGCTCATCATCATGGACGCGTTCCGTACTGTCTGGACTGATGTGGTCAAAGCCGCCATCGGTCTACAGGATAAATTTCCTAGCCTAAAAGATAAATCTCCCAGCGAGATATTCTCGCAGGTCGTTTCGAAGCGGTCCGTCGAGACCTTGGTGGCCCGCTCAGACTCCGGCCTTGACACAGGCAAAATTGTTTTTGCCGTTGCGGTAGTCATCCAATGCGGAATTGCCCTCGGTATCCTCTTCTTCGTATGTACCTAATCTCGAGCCCCTCTGCGACCTTACTTCCATGCATACTAACTGCTGCAGCTCTCCTACACCCTGAACAGCGTGTTCCCCGTCTTGTCCATCGTTGAAGACAACGATGGCCCCCCTGCTTACGAACCGGTGCCATTCAAAGATGATCCGGAGTCAGAGAAGTTGGCCAAGTACATGGACACTACACCTAGCGATGAAGAGGGCCCAGTGCTGCAATGGCGACCTACCACCTCGAGTCTCCGTTCGACCTACCGTCTCCTGCGCGCGAATCGCGGCTGGAGGGGCCTTTGGCGAGGCCTCGATTGCGCCGTTGTCCACGGGATATTTTTAGGTCTCATCACCGCCGCCTTTCGCGCCCTCCCGTTCGGCATTGACGTCGTCGGGTTCCCCGTCGCGAGCCTGCTCACCGTGCAGTTCGGTGTCGCCTGGACGCACAGCATCATCGCGGACGCGGACCTAAGCTCGTTCTGGCACCGCCTCCCGCCGTTCGGACTCGCGTTCCGCGCCACCGCTCTCCCTACTATTGTTGTCATGCTTGCTACCAGCGTGACAAACATGATTCCAACTGTTGTTAACGGACTGATTCCAGGCAATGGCGTGCTTCAGGGACTTGTTATGGCTGGACTCTGGATCTCGTTCTACATCTTCCTCGTCATTCCCGCCCACGTGGTTCTGGTCCGTGTGCGGGCTTCGTTGCTTCCCGAGGGCGACCGGGTACTCGTGCCATTCGACAAGGCCCTGACACTCCACCGCGCCTACGGTAAGCAGTACATGTCTATGGTCGACGCCTGGAGATCTTTCTCCCGTGTCGCTTGGATCCGGCTGGTTAAGCTGTTTGCCAAGGTGTTCACCGTTTCTTTCCTGGCGTGCTTGGCCATGGCTTCGATCGCCGGCAGCGAGTTTTACGTCGCTCGACTATTCTTCAAGAACCGCTAAATAGTAAAACAACATGGGAGATTCTGTTTTCAGATGATGGTGAAGACAGCCAGGGACAGGACTTGGACCGGAAAGATTGCCAGAGTATTTCGGACGGTGGATAGACTCGAGAATGTACAGTACAGATATTCATCTAGATAATATCTACGTACTCGCTTCAGGTTGAATGGATATGAGTATCTAAGGTACCCACGGCATAACATCAAGATCAGACTATGTAAAAGTGAACTTACGTATCAGGAGAGCTATAAGTTGTGCCATAAGACCAGTTGTCGTTTGTTTGCCGTCGCGAATTGACTGCAACATATCCGTTAAGGTATATGCTGTAATGAGGCTGAGACTCAGTAGCACACATGTCTCCCATTCTAGATATAAGGGTTGGGTTGGTGCAGCTAGTAAGTCCCCCTCTAGGGTTGCTTTAGCGTTCTAGTCTTTACTTACACTCGCAGGGTGGTTCGATTCCTCCTCCAGCCAACTTTTCTTTTTTCTTTGTTTCCCCCTATATTCGTCAGAAAAATTTCAATTTCTTCTATCAATAGGAGCTATCTTTAGCATTACAGCTCTCTTCTCCTTCTCAACTTTGACGGCGTAGGATTCGCACTCTCCCAATCCGTTAGGTTCAAAACCTGCACTCCCCATCCTTCCAGCTCCGCGATGGCCGCTGCTTTGATCTCGGCGCTGATGGTCTCCGTAGCGTCTTCGATGAGCACAACCTCATACCCGAGCTTGATGCCGTCGATGCTCGTGCCGCGCACACACGCATTCGTGATGAGGCCCGTCACGACGAGCGTCTCGATAGAGTGTAGACTTAGTTCATTGTGGAGGGTCGTGAATCTGTGATACTGGTTATCGGCGAACGCGGAGTAGGAATCGACACGATGATCCTGCGCCTTCTTGATGTAGTTGACGGGCGTATAGTAGCCCTCGAGCGAGTGTAGCCGTGTCTGCACTCCGCGCTCGATTTCGGCGCCCCAAGTCTCCGGGATGCAGTGGTCCGCGTAAAGTGTCTGCGTCTCGATCTTCGTGGGTGTGTCCACGAAGCTGTCGTTTACCGAGTCGCCGGAGACTTTGCCCGGGTGACTCGACGCGAAGGAGACGTGGTCCGGTGGGTGCCAATCTACCCCCTTATGTCAGCAATCATTATTACTGATAGTCTTCGCCTTCTATCGGTGAGTTGGCTAGGTATTACCTTGAGAAGCGACAATGAAAGGCCATTCGTGGTTATCCAGGAGCTGGTAGATTTTCGGCAAGATCGCCGACGCTCGCGGGCTTCCCAACGAGCCATTGATGAAATCGTTTTGAACATCAATGATGGCTAGTGCTGTGTTCTTATGTAACTTGCTTGAAAACTATGCGATGTTATTAGCGAGAACAGTCATGAGTTTGCTTTAATTTAGAAGACTCACGGGAACTGCGCGACCGAACTCGCTGAAAGCGAGAAGGCCAATTATGCTATAAGCCCACATTCTGATTATCCTTTATGACAATTCAGTGGTAAGACAAGGCACTGCAAACGAGCAAAAGAGGAGTAAAATTGAAATAGCGGGTTTGTCTCAACTTATATAATGTATCTAGCGCTGTAGATATTGGACTTCGTTCATCTTTATCAAACACCATGAGAAATGGCTGGGATCGTACGCATCTAATATACCTGGTAACTTTCTCATTGCTGCTCCGTAATCAAATCGACTAGAACGACGCTGACAGGGCACCGTTGATATTATGGTGATAAGCGTCATGATTTCGGGTGGGGTTTAGATAAGAGAATCTCCCGACCTCCAGCTCGTATTTCTTTAATCATGATATGATTTCTAGCGGAAACTCGTGGGTTGACTAATAGCGCCTATATGAAGAATGGTATTGAGACTTATAGATATTTACTCAGTAATAAGTCATAGCAGAAGCAATTGACTTCGCCTGTTTTCTTAGAATGGTCCAATGGCGTTTTGTCGTTTAAGGTTGGACGGTAACTTGAGAGGGCGACATTGGGCGTTCGGTTAGTTCTTTGATAACGAGATAGGAATCGGCTCTCTCAAAATATTTCTCATTAGTTACCCGTGTGGAGGAGTTTTCCACCCATCTCAGAGAAATCTTTGCTCGTAAAACCTACTCGAAGTTTGAAAGAATGGAACTTTTCGCAAGGTGATAAGTGGTGGGGAAATATTCAATAAAAGGGGCTTTCCATACGCGGTTGCATGTCAGGGAATATGACTAATCTTTGGATCACGTAAGTCAAACACCTTCCTGAATTGCGAGATCTGGAAAAACATTCGGAAAGGGGAGAATATCATGATAAGTACTCGGCTTTACATCGAATCTACGATGGGTCTCTTGGGATCACCATCTGTTGGTTCGAAGTCATGTGCCATCAAGGATAGCCCCTTAAAGAAAATGCGATGACGTAACTTGCCTCTTAAGGCTTAAGCATGTACCGAAGTGAGTTGCGATGCGGTAACATCGAAGCTCGAGTTCATCTCGTAGGGAAGGGTCATTTCCTGATCTAATATGCTATCTATTTATTATTACCCACCCCGTACAGTATCTCAATCTCTGGATTACGTTTGATTCATTCTTTAGCAAGCTTTCAACAGACATCACTCCTTTCAAGTCTCTACCTTGCATTCTCCCATCCTCTTGTCCCATTATCTTGGTCCGATGGATCCATACGTGGGAGGCATGAGAGTACGACGTTCGCCACCCCGTCAGAACGACTCGGAGGACACCCTCACCCAAAAATGGCATAGTCTATTTCAGAGAGAGCCATATTCTATGGCTAGGCGTCCCCCTTTCGGCCTGTGGTTAAAAGTCACTTGGCCCGATATCGTAACCATGCTCCTTGTTGGGGGAGTAGCTTTTGGCGTAAGTCTGAGGATATCCAAGCGATAGCAAAGAGTCATACCAACATGGAGCAGCTCTATCAGGCTCCTCCCGCCGCAACCCGATCGTTTCCCCTTACCGTAGTAAACCCGTACACCGGCCAAGACACAGGCGAGGTCGTCTATCCCGAGCTCGCACATGCGTACCGCCCTCAGATCATCGCTTCTTAGCTAGATGCGGTTTTGGCAATCTTGGTGCCACTCTTCTTTCTCCTGTTTGCCCAGTTCCGCATCCGAAGCTTCTGGGATTGTAACAATGCCATCATCGGCTTCATCTACGCCTTGGAGACTTCCGCCGCATTCCAGGTCGCGATCAAATGGGCCATCGGTGGCTTCAGGCCACACTTCCTCGACGTCTGTAAGCCCGATCGGAACCTCGAGACAGGTGTCGGATATATGCATTATATGTACACCCCGAAGATCTGCGCCACCCAGGGCAGACCGTTATGGGATGCGATGCAGAGCTTCCCCAGCGGCCACTCGACGACGATCTTCGCCGCGGGCGTGTACCTGTACCTGTATCTGAACGCCAAACTCAAGGTGTTCGCGAACTATCATCCATCGATGTGGAAGCTTCTACTGCTCTATTTTCCGATCCTGGGCGCTGTCCTAGTCTGCGGTTGTTTGACCATCGACCAATCTCACCACTGGTACGACATCCTAGGCGGCGCTGCTATCGGTACCATGTTCGCGTTTTCGGCATATCGCATGGTTTACGCGAGCGTTTGGGACTGGCGCGTCAACCACATTCCTCTCAACCGGGGAACCGCATTTGCATGGAGTCCAGGCTGTCAAGGTGCAGACATGGTGTATACGAATCGAGCCGGCTGGAGAGCCGCGCGCTTGGAAAGAGAGAAAGATGAGATGCTCCCAGGCCCTGCCACTGGAAACGGGAGTAGGTATATGCAGTCTGAACCACGTTACATCGAAAGTGACATCCATGCAGAGCGAAGAGGCTCCCATATTCGTCCATTGGAACAAGCTAAGAGCTCGACTAGGGTGGCCGAGGGAGGACCAAGGCAGTGAAAGGGGGTCGCAGAAGCATGAGGACTCGTCACGGGTTCATTAGCTTTAGATTAGTATCTAATAGGGAGTATTCCAATTACTCTTCAGAATATGTGACCCTGAGATGATGGTCATTTCCGAGGACTGCCACCAAGTCTGGTAAGTCAAGAAGTTAGAGGCCCCCTTTCCCCTTACTTAACCGCACTCACCTTTTTCAACAACCTCGAACATATCACACCTAGTGATTTCTTCGCATGCGATAGAATCGAGCTGGTGTAGACCTACCTAGGTAGTACCCAGATCCATACTTCTATGTATTTCCTGGCCTGCCAAAAGATAATATTTCTGACATTCTTCTCATGTACCTAAGTATAGGGTAACTTGTTGTGGCATGCGCATATTGAATCTTACATGCATCTACGGTCTTCGTATTGCCTTAACGAGTCTTAAGCGATTGCTCTTTGATACTATTTGGTCATGAACTTCACCTATCAAGCCAAATCAAATACTTCAAGCTAGCAGAGCTTAAATCGAATATTCCATGTGACGAAGGGTACAACCTAGGAAGGCACGATTACCACTGTGGAGCTTGAACGTACTGGAGGGGCTTCTACACTCTAACAACCACACATCCATACCACAATTCCAATATACTCTTTATCCATTCAGTTTCCGAATATATAGAGATTCTTGAAAGACTTATACCCCTCCAACGTCCTTGCCTAGGTACCTAAGGTAGGTACTTGGTGGAGTGGAATAAATTAGCTTCGAAACGATACCAACTTGTTTACCAGCAGGGGGCACGTCAAACACTCCTGGAATATGGTCAAGTTTGTAGCCCAGCAACCGAATTTTCCTACTCTTTGACATTTTACAGGACTCGAGGGTAACGGGTGGCGCAAATGCACTACTACAGCCAAGCAAAATAATCCGTGGTTGCCTTGGGTACGTAGAAGCGCAAGCGCGATATCGAACCCATACCCATAACCAAAATCTTTTCAACAGGCTCCGAGTACAATCGGCGACCACAAATCCAACTACATTCATTTCCAACATCATTCCCTTCATCTTTAGGTCCATCATTGCGCAAATATACAACAATAAAAAGCAACAATCATGGGGCCCGTCATCGACATCATCCGCAACGTCGAGGCGTACCACACACTGTTCGGCCCGATGGTGCGCGACCCGGGTATCACGCCGATCGGCGGGGAGCAGCAATGCGCGCAACTGCGTAAGAAGTATCAGAACGCGGACGACTTATGCTTCATCATCTCGTCGCCGATGCGGCGCTGCATCGAGACGGCCCTGCGCGGCATCGCGCCGCTGCTCGACGAGGGCCAGGGCATCGTCAGCCTGCTGCCAGAGCTGCAGGACGTTAACGCCACCCCTAGCGGCACGGGCTCGCCGCTGAGCCGGCTCGTCGACACGTACGGCGTCGATAACCTGGAGAAACGGGGGGTACCCGAGGACTGGTACCTCAAGGGCCCCGACACGCCGTACGCGCCGGACCCGGTGAAGGTGGCGGCGCGGGCCCGGAGCGCGCGCCAGAGCATCCGCAGAGCGACGCGCCTCGCCGCGCGCCTCCACCCGGACGTGCACACGGTCGTCGTCACGCACGGCGAGTTCGCGCACTGGCTGACGTACGACTTCGCCGGCATCACCAACACCCGCAACTCGACGTGGTGGCCCGGCGAGATCCGGTCGTACTACTTCGCCGACTTTGAGAACGACGACGACAACGACGACGCCACGTTGGTCGAGATCGACACCCCCGACAGCCTCGAGCGCCGCGACAGCTACTATCCGGCGGCCGACACGGAGGAGCTCCGGCGCCTCCAGAAGCAGATGGCTGTCCTGCACGTGCAGGGCCACAAGCGCATGGCGGCCATGTGGGCGAGCCAGGAGCCGGAGAATGACGCTTAGGGGGCCTTGTTGCACAGTATCGCGAGGTTGGGGTCGACTGAGCTGATTAATCGCGAAGACAAAGGTGGACTGGGCTGACTAATCGTAAAGAGCTCGGAAAAAGGGGTGGACTTCTGTGCATCATATACAACAGTAGCATTGTCCAATAAACAATATAACTCCTCTGCGATTAATTTTCCTCTCAAGTTGTTTGACCATCTACTACAAAGCCATGGAGGGAGTACAGGAGGAAAAAAAGAAAAATTCCCCTATAAATCATTCAATGCTTACATAATCATTCCGTAACTGACAACTGACTACGCGTACCTACTACGACGCCTCCACTATCTCAACTTGATGGCGATGGCGCTGATCGTGTGCAAGATTATTTTATAGGCCTTTATCTTCTCCCGCGACCTGTCCGGCCCAATTCCCTCCCCCTAGCCATGCTAAGCTCTTCTAACTTCTCCTACACGAACGTTTTTACGCTTCCGGCCATTTCTTCGTCCTCTGAGGGCCGCGGAAGGTAGCGCGCGGTTCATGCACTCGGCTCGCACGCTGTTATGCTCCATCGCTAGTGGCTTGACTAGAGTCTCAATGCTGTCGAAATGACACAGACGCGACGCGATGCGATGAGCAGAGCCGTTCGTTCTACAACAAGGTCGTGATTTAGTCCGAGGCTGTACATTTTCCATAATCTTCCAGACACGCCTGACATGTAGGGTAATTAGAAATGGCTGCCTTCGGTAGTCATCTGTCGGATTGATAGTGACTCCGGCATATAGGAGGTCTTCTATGATCGTCTCATTGTCAAGATCGGCTGCCGTGTAGATAATGGCGAAGGTACATTCTTCACTCTGTTCAACAGTTTCATTGACGCTGGCTCCAGCGTCGATGAGTCGTTGGATGACTTTCTCATGAGCACCTTGCGAGGCAGCGTGTAATGCGCTCCTCGTATCACCAGCAGACCCACCGGTGAACTGGTGGACGTCGGCGCCGGCGGTTAGGAGCTGGACGACAGCTCAGTCGTGGCCCTCTTTCGACGCCGCGTAGAGCGCACTCTCCGACTACGAGCACACGTTCGGGTCTGGGCCTCAATGGAGAAGGATCGAGATGATCCTATCGTGGCCGTTCTTCGCAGCTCTGATAATGGGCGTGTAGGGATTGCGCGAGGTAACTACGTGCGACGGAGTGCCTTGCCAGCTATCGTTGGGGAGTACGTCGGCATCTGCTCCGTCTTTTATTCAGTATAAGCACAATCTCTTGGTGGCCGTACGTCGATGCGAGGAGTAGTGCCTCGTCGTAACCTCCACTCTTATCGTTCGCAACCTTCTCCTCAACGGGTTTGCGGACCACGTCAATATCCCCTTCCTTCGATACCTTAAGTAGCTCGTGGTTTTCCATGTCTTGAGAGTCCTCTTTGCAGTCGTCGCTCTTATTCGGTCCTTGTTTCTATTCTAGCCTCTTCCTACGTCTCTCCAAATACGCTTGGAATTCCCTGCCTTCGGTCTCCGAGATGCTGGAGTTAATTCCCACGCGATCACAATTCAAGTTCCCTGGCTTGGAAACTGCATTCAATTATATTGTATATGCGTGTGCATAATACTGTGTAGTATGCGTAGTTGCGCCATAGTCCTCCTATAAAGCAAACCGTCAATTGCTTTTATCCTCACGATGACAGTTAGTGAAGAGTCCATTGGAATGAATAAGAATTGTTGTGGTACCTTTGCTTCATACGTCAGCGTATTGTCGCTATGATCTAGCTTCATCGGCTCGAAAATACAGCTTCACAACACTCTCCAGGTTATCCCATACATGAAGTAAGACCTTCTTAGTGCTGTATGTACTAGTGACTATCCATGCGCCCTGCCCCCGTACCGTCCGGCCGTAGGACCGGGAACACTTTCTGGTTCTCTCTGACCCAGATCTCAAGGTACTCCCCGTCGACAATACTCGAATGGAACAAAGGCGCACGTGTAGAGAGGAATGCGCTAACTGCCGCATTCTGCACTCTGCCGCCGATTATAATGAGCGTCGGACTTGTTGCTCGGGGAATTGGACTGGGTTGCGATACGCTTCATCAGCATAACAATCCGAGGGATGGTCGATCATTATTACGTTAATGATAGATCCAGCGTCGGTCTTCTTAGTGTGTGTATAAACCCAGAGAGTTCCCCAATAGCTCTCGCTGTCGAGTTCCGGCTCTAGATACGCATGAACTTCGGCGCTATGCCTTTGGCCCCCCTCCTAAGGCAAACACATATAATTTATAATTACAGTACCTCTTTTATCGGCCGGTCCCGCTTAGTCGCTTGATGGTAAGTTTGATGGTAAGTTCACTGGTCTAAGTGGTGGCTGGCCGGTCTAGTAAAACATCAGGTTTTCGTAGGCGGGTGTCGGGTTCGAGTCCCCCTCGGAGCAATCCCCCGCCCCAGCTGAGCTTTTTGCCTTTTTTTTTTTTTCCCTACCTCATAGGAGGTACGTAACTAAGTAAGCAGTTAACTTATTAAATTCATGATTGTTACTTTTCTCATTAATAACATCACCGATGCCTGCCTGCTATCACATCGCTATACTCACCTTTTCTCCTGCTACGTACTTCTGTACAAGGCGCATCATAGCAGGCTTCGTTTAACTAACTAATTCATCTATAATATTCATTAATAAACTCAATGACTTATTTTGATACGTTATAGAAAGTATGCTGAGATAATCACCATAGATCCGTAAAGTAAGCGGTATTGCTGGTTTACCCTTTCGGGTTGCTTTTTTGGCTCGATGTGCCCATTGCCTTCGGATAAGTGTTCAAGATGGAGGGAAGAAAATAAGTAGACGTGAATATTGGAAAAAGACTAGCTTCTAGAATATATAATGTTTGAACTCCCTGTCCTGTCTATATGCAGTACTATACAGCAATATAGGGAGTTAGTATTCCTCACTTCGATAGAGTCGCTAAGATAGGTGTAGTTTGCATGCGATGAACAGACGATATTGCTTACAGATACAATTCGCGAGCCTCTCATACGATGCTTTGGAGTATCTTCAGAGAATCTTCTCATTAAGTTGAACTGTCTCCTAGAGTTCATGTGGGAAGCCTTATTTCTTTGAAAAGGGCATTGACTGAAAATTCTGGTGGATTCGACTTTGGACTTGATCGCGAACTCGCCTACAACCATCTGAGGTTCTATTATATTTAAGAACAGAGCATGTCAGCCGTCGAGCATTAACCAGGTCGAGCGCGAACCTATATTAATATCAAACAAAAAACGGCATTACGCCTCTACCCCTATTATCTATGTCTTCTTCTTGTTCTTGGCTTTTCCATTACTCTTCTCCGGCTTCGCCTGTCCATTCGTCTTCGGCTTGTCGAGCGCTTTGGGGTCGAGACCGCGTCTCCTCATGGCGCTGCGCTTCGCCTTCTCCATGTACTCCTTATCCTCCTCCTCATCAAACCCACCAAAGTCGTCTTGCTCCCGAGCGTTTTCGGGCACTTTCTCGTCTGCTGCGATGGGTGTCTTATCGAAGACTTCTTCGTCGCTTGTCTGCGGTGCCGAGGCACCTTGGATAGGCTTGTCTCTGACGAGGTTGGCGGGGGTCGGGCCGACCTTGTGGAACTTGGCGACGAAGAAACCATCGACGTTGTAGGTGTGGGGGTAGTATCGGCGGGTTAGGCGCAAGCTCGAGTCGAACTTCTTGCCCATATAGCTAGTAAACCCTTCCTTTCCGAAAGGAAGTTCCGTAGAAACTAGCTTGACGTTCGGCCGTTTGCTGAGCGCGTACTGGACGACTTGCTCGTTCTCCTCAACAGTGACCGAACATGTAGAGTAAACTAGATAACCACCAGTCTTACTCGCGTGGTTGACGGAGTCAATGGCGGCTAGCAGTAACTGCTTTTGGGTATGGGGTAGGACCATGAAATCTTTCTCGTCCTTATTCGTCTTCACGGAAGGATCCTTGGCGATAACTCCGGTACCCGAGCAAGGAGCATCGAGGAGTACTCTGTCGAAGCCACCCATCACTCTTGGGAATTCTCGGGCATCGTAGTTGCAGACAATTACGTTACGAGCGCCTAGACGGTGGATGTTACCAATCAAACCCTTCGCACGAGCCTTGCTGGGATCGTTGGCGAAGATGCAGCCGGTATTCTTCATCATAGCAGCCATGTGTGTTGTTTTACCACCGGGGGCAGCGGCCATATCGAGGCATCGCTCGCCTTCTTGCGGACCTAGAGCCATGACGGGCAAAAACGAGGAAGCCGCCTGGAGAATGTAATGACCTGCAAGGTATTCGGGGGTAGCACCAAGGGGAACATTGCTCTCGAAAATTTGCAGTCCGACCTTGGACCACTTTCCTACAGGTTCCAAAGTAACACCGCGGTTGATGAGGGCCTGAGCCAAATCTCTGCGATGTGTTCGTAAGGTATTTGTTCGAATGACGACGGGTCTTGCTGTTTCGTTTGCCTCGAAGAATGCGAATGCCTCTCTCGGTTGGAAAAGGTTCATGAGCTTCTCGGCGAGGTACTCCGAGTAACCGTAGTATGCGCAAATATCTTTGAGCAACTGTGAAGTATACTCGGCTCTGGATCTGCCCTCTTCTGCTAGATTCGAAAAGTCGTCTAGGACGCGTATCGTATCCGTGATTCTTGTTCGTAGCAATTGTAGATCTGGGGCTAACAGAGCCTTGGTTTTCAGCGCTAGATCATCCTCTTCCTCGTCGTCGAGAACGTGGGGTCGTTCGATGTTGGTCTGGAGCGCAGCTTCTTCTAGCTCAGCTTGCGCCTCTGCCTCCTCCTGTGCCTTCTGCTCGTCTAATTTCCTCGACAAACCAACGATGTTGGCTGCAGTGAGCTGCTCTTCGGCGTCCGAATCGTCTTCGTCCTCGGAGAACATTGCTCTTCGCTCATTTTGACCCTCTGCATCCGAGTCAAAAACAGAATCGTCGGATCCTAAGAAATCGTCCCCTAACATCTCTGCATCTTCATTACTAGCATCAGAGAGCCCGTCGTGTTCCGAGTCGGAGCCACTGAGTCCGTCCCCAAGACCTTCACTGAGTTCTTCGTCGGACTCTGGCTCTGGTACGTGCTTCTTCGATTTCGACTTCGCGGCCTTTCCATTTTGCTTAGGCGCTGGGGCGGCAGCCTTTACACCATTGAACCTGCCATTGGCCTTGGGCGCAGCCTTCCTTGCACCGGCGCCATTGGCTTTGGGTGTTGGTTCTGCAGTCTTTCGCTTCTTCTTGTTTGGCGCCTCGGCGGGAGTCTCGTCTACAGGTATACCAGCCTTTCGCTTGAGTCTCGCATAATGTTCTTCTGATAGAGGCTCAGGAGGGCCCTGTTTTCGCATACGTCGGCCGACACCCATTTTGAAATCGCGGTGCTGAAAACGAGCAGTAAATGTTAAGGGTATCACTGTACTGGTCTGAAAGCTGTCAAAATTTCCAATGCGTCCCGCCAATTTGATCTGGAACTTTTTTTTCTTTGCGATAAGCCGATAGCGATCAGGGTCCCCACTTCAGACCTTAGATAAGCACGGTAGCACGACGCCAAGCCAACTTGGTGGGACTCCCAGCTTCAGCCACAGGTGGGATATCTCGAGGCGTACGGGTAGGACAACGTAATCGTCACTGAACAATTGGGAAGCGGGTTAGATCGTTTGCGACACATCCTACAACATCTCTATCGACTCGTGAGACACTACACAGCCAAGATGACCGAAGTATCATTCGCCAAGTCTTTCCTAGCAGCGCTGGACTCGCGTCCGCTCAAGCTCTCCCCCGATCATGTCGAGGATCCCAAGAGCTATGCGGCTCGAGGCGCTGTACGTCCCTATCTCGCCTCGTTCATCTTGTCTTACCCCCTGGCTAACAAAAACTTAATATTAGTACACACTCCCCAAGATGCCGAAGCCCATGAGCAAGCGCAAGAGCACCGCCATACCCGGCCAAGAACGAAGCCTCACGGTCGTCGTCAAGTCTCTGCGTAACCCACCTTTGGACATCAAGCTCCTGTCCCAGACGCCGAATACGTCCGTCCTCGACATCAAGACCGCTGTCTCCCAAGAGACAGGCATACCCGTTGACAAGATGAAGCTACTTCATAAGAAGAAGCCAACCTCGGACAGCAAAGTGCTGAAGGACTTGTCAAGCGAAGCAGACACGAGCGTAGAGTTCTCTGTTATGGTCATGGGCGGAGCAGCAGCTATAAAGTTGATACCGACGCCGGCACAAGCAGAAGTGGCGCAGGGACAGAGTGGCAGTGAGGTTCTGCAAACGAAAGAGTTCTGGGACGACCTACGAGGCTTCCTATTACAGCGAATACGGGACGAAAAGACCGCTGGAGATCTAACAGACACCTTCCAGGCTGCTTGGAAGGCAAAAGCATGATTTACGCAATAGACATCTGTGATGGAAATGTCTCGTATAGACTCTCAGTAAGGCGAAATAGGGGTTCTAGGGGAATGACGGAGATCGCAATTAACAATGGCATAGACAAGTGCGTTCAAGAGCAACGAGAATGATCTACATTCCAATGTGGCTTTTTTTTTTGTTCTGTGCGGTGTATACCCATGGCTAAACATTCGAAACTGAATAGTTCATGTCATGCCTCTAAAGAAAAAAAGATGACCAGACACTATCCCCCCTATTACTCAATGGTCGTAGTAGAGAACTCCCACGTTTCCATCCTGCAGCGTCGTAAGCGTCGTGGATTTCTTAGCAGCCGAGTGCGTTCCTCAACTAGTAATCTTGAGTAACTTCTGTTGGCCGTCGCTCTGGCTTTTCGCAATTAAAGAGAACTGAACAGCGCTTAAGCCAAGCCCTTGCTGACAATCTTCAGGACCGTGTCGTATTCGATGTCGTCGTTGTCGTTGGCCTGTAGTTCGGTGGCAATACCGGTCAGGGAGCGCTTCAGGGCTTCCTTCGACGAGGCGTACACCATCTTGGCCTTTGAAAGGGAGTTAGTACGATTCTTAGGTACTCTTGAGGTAGTCGGGACTGTGCTAACCATGACATTGGCATCATCGGGCGACCACGCGATGAAGGTAATCTTGTTTCTGCAGATCATTAGCACCATATACTGGCAGTACTCATACAAAGAACCTACCGGGAACCCTCGCCGCTAGCTAGGCTGTACTCGAAGTCGTACACAGCATATCGGGGACCCTTGCCAACAGCACCCTACCAGCGAATTGTTAGAATGTAGCTCGGGATGTTACACGATCGCAGCAAGTCTAGTACTTACGGATCTGCTCTTGGTAGTGGCGTTGACGAGCTTCTCGCGGAAGGCTTCCCAGTCCTTATCCGCGGAAGCCTCCTCGACGACGATCTCTCGGTTGTCGTCCGAGAGCTTGAAGACGACGTACTTGTACTTCTTCGCGAGCTTAAGGTCGTTGTACGCAGTGATGCACTCCTGCGAGACGGTTGCTCTACAATAGGGCCAACCCGTATTAGTCCCTCATTCTTGACTTTTATCTACACAGCAGGGGCTCGTGGAGCCCGTGCGTCACGAAAGATCCATAATGGCGCGCAGAAGAAGCGATCGCAGCAGGCAGATACGGGAACGGGGAGGAGCAGGCGGCTGGAGAGGATTACGAACCCTGATTGAGACTACCGAGATTCCGTATTAGCAGGTACCTAGGGGTTGATTGGGTTTAACAGCTCACCATTTTGGCGGTATATGCTCGAGCTACGGTTGGTACCAAATGAGAATCAGGAGAACAAGCTACGATGTGGGTTTCTGGCTGTCAGCGGGGTTCCACGAGGGGAGAAACAAGAGGTGCAAGAAGATGGCGTAGAATGGAGATGAGGAATCAATCTGCAACTAACATGCGCTGTCTATGTTATTTCCACTGGGGATTCTCGTGAGGTGCAAAAGGATTGCAATGTTTAAAGGAATGCGTTAGAAGGAAAGAGTCGGAGACGCAATGTTTTTAGTGTGGGCACTATCGCAATGGAGGGGAAAGGTCGGGCTGCGGATTGCGGGTTGCGGGTTGCGAGTTGGCCTGGGCTGATGAAAAAGAGGCACGAACCGAAATCAACACAAAGCCTTGGTGGGGTTGTGTGTTGAAGAGGGGACAGGGGGGACAGGGGGGACAGGGGACTAAACCGTTAGTAGGGGGCAATACCTTGCCAGGGCTTCTGACAAGGAGGTGGGGAGAGTGTGACCTTGGGTGTGTGCTCACGCAGTTGGCCGTGAGATAGTATTTTCCTTGGCGGTAGGTAGGTAACTGGGCAACAAGACTGCTGAGTCGACAGGTCAGGCAAAAATATTATTTCACGACCATGTTTTTGTTTTCATCACATCTTCAGAGCATGACGTCTCCTTATATTACTCGGAACATCTGAGGTAATTGTTGCTGCCTCTCAAGATGAGCCACATGGATTCGTCATCGCATATCATCACACATTAAGATGTCATTCTCCCTGACCAGGCAGAAAACTATCACGCATATGAAATCAATCCATACACAACTCACATTTTGATGCCTAAAAACAAATCAAGGAGGCAACAGCATTTGTTAGACAGATTTGATTATAATCATCTAAGTACCGCGTGGGTAGCTTCGTAGCTCGTAGTTTGTATCTAGTATACAATCCTTTTTTTACAACGCCGCTCGGGATATCAACAAGCATGAAGATGGAAGTACAGGGAGAGGTTCAGAAAGCAGTGAGTAGAGGGGAGAGGGGAGGTGGTGAAGGAGATGACAGAGCCGCATTTAATCCGTCCGCATAACACCCAGATCAATGCAACCGGTCCCAAACTTTTTGATACATGACAAGACATAGGCTCATGAGTTCATGAACCTATTACATCATTCCGCCCATACCACCCATTCCACCCATGCCGCCCATGCCGCCACCCATGCCACCGGCAGGCTTCTCCTCGGGTGCCTCGACGATGGCAACCTCCGTGGTGCCTAGAAGGGATGCGACACCGCTGGCATCGACAAGACCAGTTCGGACAACCTTGAGAGGGTCAAGGATACCAGCGTGGATCATGTCCACGTACTCTCCCTTGGCACTGTCGAACCCCTTGTTGAAGTCGGCACCGAACTCGTCCATGAGCTTGCCAACGACAACGGAACCCTCAAGACCAGCATTCTCCACGATAGTTCTAGCCGGTCGGGTAATGGCGTTCTTGACAATGCTGACGCCCAGCTGCTGGTCGAAGTTGGCCGACTTGACATCCTTCAGGGCGTTGCTGGCAGCCTTGAGGAGGGCAGTACCACCACCGGGCAAGATACCTTCCTCAACGGCAGCACGGGTAGCGTTCAGAGCATCAACGAAACGATCCTTCTTCTCGCCGACCTCGACTTCGGAGGAGCCACCAACCTTGATGACGGCGACACCGCCAGAAAGCTTAGCAAGACGCTCCTGGAGCTTCTCTTTCTCGTACTCGGAGGTGGTGGGGTCGGCCATGACACCACGAATTTGCTCGCATCGCTGAGAAATGGAGTCTTTGCTACCTTCTCCGTTGAGGATGATCGTGTCCTCCTTGGTGATGGTGATGGATCCAGTGGAACCAAGCATATCGGGGGTAGCCTTCTCCAGCTTGATGTCGAGCTCGTCAGTGAAGACGGTACCGTTGGTAAGGACGGCAAGATCGCCAAGAATAGACTTTCGGTTGTCGCCAAAGCCGGGAGCCTTGACGGCGGCAACTTGGAGCTGACCACGAAGCTTGTTCAGGATGCAGACAGCTAGAGCTTCGCCATCAATGTCCTCAGCAATGATGACAAGAGGTCGTCGCAGCTGAGTGGAGGCCTCGAGGGCAGGAATGATATCTTGGACAGCCGAAATCTTCTTCTCGGAAAGTAAGATGAGGGGCTTCTCAAACTCGACCTTCTGAGACTTGGTGTCGGTGATGAAGTAGGGAGACACAAAGCCACGGTCGAAGCGCATACCCTCAGTGACCTCTAGTTCGTCGTTCATCGTCTTTCCCTCCTTGACAGTGATGACACCCTCCTTGCCAACCTTCTCCATGGCATTGGCAATTAGCTTACCAATGTGAGTGTCACCGTTGGCACTGATGGTAGCAACTTGGGCAACCTCTTCGCTGGTTGTAATATCCCGCGAGTTCTTCTGGAGGTATTCAACAACAGCGTCAACAGCAGCCTGGGTACCACGGCGAAGATCCATGGGGTTGCAGCCGGCAGCAACGTTTTTGACAGTTTCCGAGAAAATGGCTCGAGCCAGTACGGTGGCACTTGTTGTTCCATCACCAGCAGATTCGTTCGTCTTGGAGGCAACATCTTGTAATAATTTGGCACCGAGGTTTTCGAACTTGTCTTGTAAGCTGATGGCCCTTGCGACGGTAACACCATCTACATACGCCTGGTTAGTATTTCTGATCTAATCTGAGACAGCACTGGCTCAAACACATACCCTTTGTGATCTTAGGGGAGCCATAGCTCGACTCGATTAAGACATTTCGGCCCTTAGGACCGAGCGTAGTAGCAACAGCCTTAGCGAGAGTTTCGACACCGGCGAGCAGAGACGCTCTGCCTTCAACGCCGAACTTCAGCTCCTACACGTAATCGTTAGCATGTTGCATAAAAACCATATATGACCACTGAGTAAGAAGTTTAGAAGAAGCTATGGTTAGTACCAACCTTGTGTGCGAAGCGAAGCTGTTGTGAGAGACCGGCGCCAGCTCGGTACTTGTTGGCTGCAGCCGAAGACAGGACCGAGGCCCGCGCTCGGGAAGAAAGAGCACGCTGCATTGTGGCTATGATATATGTGGAACGAGTAGATATGGATATGAAAAAGAGAGAACACCACAAAGATCACGGACGAGGGAGGAGGAGGATCGTCGGTGTTGGTTTGAATTGAAGATACGACGAAAAGAATTTGGAGAATCTGGAGAAAAGCTTCAAAATTTTTGGACGGTCCAATGACGGAGGAACCCGACAGAAGCCGATGCGGGTTCCCGCTAGCCTGATTAGGTGTAGCGGCACCACAGCTTATTCTACCAACACCTCCATGGAATTTCGTAGAACTCAAATTTGTTGCGATTCTAGGCCGAGGTGTTGTGCTTGACAGTCTTTACTGAATTAACATGCACGGATTGACCAGGATTTGACTACATCTTCTTTTATTCGTTGTTGGAAGGATCGTGGGCTATTGGAGCATAGAGATGATGCAGATGTATTGACGTTCTTCAAGACATGATGATTCAATCAATGAATGGTAGCATTTGTCAGCACCACTCCCTCTCTTTACGAGCCATTTGGGTACCGGGTACGAGATGTCAGTACCTACATAAGACACGGATAAACGGACTATGAACGGTTTTTAGCAGCTAAGCCCGTTCATCAAGCAAAGGGCTTATTATATAAACATCAGGATTCTCTTGTGAACGATTATCCAGCTGTACAGTTCCGTGAATTATATTTCCGTCGTCATTGTAATCGTCATCATGGCAGGCCTCGCAAAGACCGTTGTTGCAACAGGTGCCTCTTCAGGCTTGGTAAGTTGAGACCACCATGATATACCCGTAATAAATTACCGTCCTAACTTGAATCACGTAGGGCTTCGAGCTCGTTAAACAGCTTTTGGCTCAGACGCAGCCGTACAAGTTTATCCTAGGCGCTAGGGACACCAAGACTACCCAAGCAGCCTTTGATAACCTCAAGTACGACAGCAACAAGCACAGCTTGAGTATCTTCCCGTTAGAGCTATCAAACCTAAGAACTGTCAAGGCCTTCTCGCAGCAAGCCCTCAATCAGGTAGGGGAGGAGAAGATTGACTACCTAATGCTCAATGCGGGTATTGCCATAAACGCAGAGAAGCCTGGTCCACATGGCTCCAAGTGGAGTGAGCCGTACATCGTCAACTATCTTTGTGAGGATCCCTATTACCCTCCAAGATTCGGGAACCTGGGCTGACATGTAGCTAGCTCAACATTACCTTGTGCATTTGCTTCGGGAGAAGTTGGAAGCATCTCAATCGCGTATCGTAGTTGTCTCTTCTGGTGCTGTTCGCGGGGTTACCGACCCTAGTCTATTGGAAGAAGACGTCAAAGGCGGTTCGAAGACGGAGCGCAGTGTTTACAGCGCTACAAAATTTATTCAGCTTCTTGGAGCTCATTGGTGGCGCCGTCAACTCCAGGGCAAATGCCACGTCGTCGCTGTCTCGCCTGGTCTAATTCCTGGCACTGGTCTCCCCCGGGGCACCACTATGACACTTCCTGTTAACCATCCTGATGCGAAGAGCATCCCTGAAGGTATGTCAACTTCACTGTTCTTAAATTTGGGCAGGCCAAAGGTATCTTACACAATTGACAGGCGCACAATCCATCTTCCGCGCCTTCACGCGAGACGACTTCCCTCAAGACCCCGACCAGATCTTCTTAACAAGCTGGGGCGAGTGGTGGTCTAAGGACGTTTATAAGCTCTCTCTAGACAAAAACCTACAGGACAAGTGGTGCCCGAGTAAGGATGAAATTGAAAAGGAGGAAGGTTTAGCTGTCTAACCCGTTTAATCATCAGCTTCAAATACTCTTAGCAGGCCTCGCAGTATGTCACGGGGTAAGACATCTATCGAGCAGGCAATATCTTTTTATGTTGATACGTATATTATTTAAGTAACAGATATACTATACCTTGCTTGGTCGGAATCGTGAAGGATTGAGTGATGCCTTTGGTTATTGACGACTCGGAACTCCGGCTTGGCAAACTATGAAATTCGGCCCCATTATGCGGACTCGCAGTTTGATTCGGATAACCAAGCATTTCCACCAGCCGCCAAACTTACCGGTGAGAACCTACTAGACAAGTCTGGGAAAGTAAGTCTCATCATCTCTACGTCTTAAGCCACCAAGTGCAATAGTATCGAAAATATTGATAGTAACCCCATGTCGCTAGATTTTTATCGTGACCGGCCCTACAAGCGGGCTAGGCAAGGAACTCGCCAACGCGAAGAACGCGAAAGTCTACGTGGCGGCACGATCGTTGGAAAAGGCTACTGCCACGATCAACGACATTGTCGCAACGAGTACTGGTTCTAGAGTAGTGGAACTCTACTTTACATTCATCTAGACCTTGACGCCCTTTCCAGCATCAAGATATTAGCTGACGAATTTAACGGCCAGGGGCAGAGACTAGGAACAACCCCGAACTTACTAAGAGATTCCATCAGTATTTGTTCCCTATGGTCGCTTTGATCACCTTCGAAAGGTCATTGAAGCTGCGTGCAAGCTGGAGGATCAGGAAATGCCCAGAGGGTTTGGGAATGGAGTGAGAACGAAGTACGGCCGTACACTCAGAAGTCGTGCGGGAAGGGTACAGGATAATATACTTAGACTTAGATGTCCCTGCCTTGACTTCTAGACTGGAAGCGAAGTATAGAAGGGACATCGCTTTCGAGAAATGGGCACTAAACATCCTCTCCTCTCAGTTCAGACCTATTGGCGTGAGAATAGCGAGAGGTCGAGTGAAATAACGGGTACGACCAACCTTGAAAAATGACGCTGAAGACCATTGAAATGATGAAGCTTAAACCAACCTACTTGCCGTCCCTCATGTAGAGATAGGGTACACGAACTCGGCATCAGAGTCCTCAGCGTCGGTGCTGCATTGCCATTTATGGACAAGTGCTACCTGATTCGGATGACGTGATTGGTCGGCTTCACTGAGGATAGGAGTTGGACTGGCTCTCTAGCATGTATATAACCCTTGCCAATGCCACTCAATGAAGTACAATCTAAGATTCATCGTAAGTTGCTGTATCGGAGCATCGTCATTGGGATTGCTCTGGTCGACGGCAAGGACGCCGCTGTACGGTGACATTTGAGTGACGCTGTCCCTTGAAACTCATATGTTCCGACTGCTTGCCGGTGCGTAAATCTGAGTTAATCCGGTGTTTAGCGAATGAGCGTCGTCCTTAAAGCTATCTCCGAATAGCAACCCATCCATGAAAAGGTAGTCTCAGGACTCAAAATATTCAGGTTGGAACGTGTGATAATGCCCTTTGGGCTACTTCGCACTGTATTTTCGGCACTGATAGCGGGATCAGAATGCTGTTGGCTGTCCTCTTTGCGCGCCCCAAGCCCAGTGTCATTTTCTGTAAACTGGCCGAAATGCACGGTAGGCGTAGTAGGACACGCAACATCAGCGCTCTTGGCTGCTTTCTCGTAAGCATTCTTGCAGGCGGATCTGCGCGACGACACGCCAGAAAAGGTCGCACGCCTATGCTTCATTTTCGATGAGAATCCTTCGTCGGACAATACGAAGAGTCTGGAATGGAGGTTTGAAGTCGGTCCTTCACAACAGTGACAGTCCTGTGAGTATTCGGTCGCATGCTGGGCGACAGCATCGCCGATAAAGTCGTATGCTACTTCGTCGACTTCGTACCCATGCGGGCGACGTTTTCCGGCTCCTGGACCACCGTCGAGCTGCCGCGAAGCCCTCCAGGACCAGCAGGTGTCGTGTCTCCAACACGAGACACCGGCTTCTGTGAGATCATCGAGACGTGCGCCGGCTCGTTTCACCTCCAACTTGAACCATCTGAACCAACACACAAGAGGCACCGTTTAAGAGCACGGCCTATTATGTTAGCGAGAAGCAACGCAATCGCGATTGCCGGAATAGGGGTCGCTGGGAATCTAACCGTCATGCAAATAGCCGTCTCAATGTCGTAAAATCGGAGACCAAATGTTCGTTGGCAGAGCCGATAAAAATACAAACTACATCAAATATATTAATCTTCCTCTTAGAATCATCTCTTCCCTTTTCGTTTTAAAGCAGACCAAGCCCCAGCCACGCCTCGCTAGTGAAATTTATCATTGTATATCGCAATCGAGGTCGCATTATTGTGATTCTGATAGATGAATATCAGCGTCATGATAGTTAACACCCACTAGCGCACACGTCCGCCAGTTGAGGCTGTCGTCTTATCCTCTGCCTCCATCAATACTAAGCATGTATCCTAGAAATTGGCTGCTCTAATCCTTGATAGACCGACTTTTTACTGAGCAAAGATATGCAATCTATCAATCAATATCAAATTAATCGGAAATTTCTCTTTCCCATACGGAATATTTGGCGGAGATCTGGGCGCGATCACTATAGGGGGGCAAGTGGACATAATATGCTATGAATTATTAACGAGCGGTGGCGCTATGATATAGGTTAGGGGTTTTGGTAGTCCTGAGCATTAATTTACTGAGTGGTGAGTGCTTTCGCAAGCATCGCTATCGAGGTAGCCGGATGAAAAATCTGTGTTGAGAATCTGTATGGGTGACCGTCTATAATAGCCGTCTATAAGTGTTAGAAGGCTCATATTATAGTGTGCTTTGGCAGGAATCCATCGATAGAAGAGTTTGGTTAAAGTCAGCTTTTGATGAGATTCTCACAAAAAGGGGGTTTGGGTAATACTGAGTTATTAAGTAATCATCTCAGTCGAAACTCAAAATGGGGGAGTTGCTGACTGATCAAGACGTCTCCTATGTTGTTTGTCGATAGGGTCTTTTTATACAATGGGCACTTTCACCATAATGTCTCAGAAACTCGAAGCTAACTGCCATGAACCTGATTATTCCAAGTCGTAACATAGGGCTAAAGCTTCATTCTACCGTCCTTACAGCCTACACCGAGTTCTGGAGATGTGAGCCCCTTTGGATGGCTAAGCCCGCCATGAACTCAGGAGTTCGTACAGGCATGTGCCGAGAGAGCAGCATGTAGAGCATGTGCATATGATTGCTAGTCTCATTCCCCCGCCACAGAATATGGGAAATCGGTAATGCTGTCCTGACTAACCCCTCTACCACTGGCAATACGACGCGCACTGGAGGGGTGACATAGGCCTTGCTCCGTACTTTCGAAGACATGAGTCGACCCATAAAAGGCAGTGCGTGGACGGAGGCAGATGTTCGTGTAAGTTTATTCGCGGCTAAGCGGGTGCTGTAGAACACCATAAGCCTAAACATAGGACGCTGGCAATATTACCCAGGCATAAGCGATACACGCCCGCGGCGCGCACCGTCATCACCGAAACATTCGGCGAGCTGTCATTCGAATCTGTGGATGTGGAATGGCGTGTTCTCGACCGGAATTTAGATGTGTGAGCAATCAAGATGAAGATGGCTATCCTAGGGTATACGTCAGTTTCGCGCATGGGAATCTAAGGGATAATGAAGCAAGGGAGTTATTCCAGAACACCATGACTATATGTAAGGTACCTGCATTATAGCTATGACATGAACGTGGTATACGGTGTTACAAGGGTTTATGGTTACTAACCAGTGACTTAAGAAAAGACATGCTCAATATACTTAAGCCGATAGCCGAAAAGATTACACTTTTGGTGAAAACCCAGGTCCACGAGGCAGGGCTTCAACGACACAGAGAGCTCCCCATATGGCGTCAAGGCCTGGAGTCCCGACGCAAGAATCATGATTGTCATTGAGACTCTCAGTCGGTAGCCCATCTTCCATGTCTACCTATGGATTTAGAGCCGGTGCGTTTCTAAGAGAGAAGATTCGGGGACTGAATCCCGAGGTTGAGGTCATACAGCCTCCCGGAGCGTAAGTCAAACAAGCACCAGTCCCATGGCATATCTAGTACTGACTTCTCAATTAGTTCGTTCGCCGTCCTAAAGTACGAAATAGCTCCTCTAACATAACTCCGCTGCCGTTACTTACAGTTGGGTAGGGGCGGTGTAATGATCAAGCTTCCGCCAGTACCACAACTGCCAAGGGTTAAATTAAGACCAGCTAGCAAGCACTATGGAACCGTATTATCATGAGGAGTAGGAGTACCACAGGGATAAAGATCAAGCAAAAAGGCAGTATAGGTTTTGGGCCGGCGATAGATGTGACCTTGTGAGATGGTGTATATACCAGGTAACTGTGAACTTGCCCTTAAACCGCCGAGATGGCCGAAAGATTGCTGACGATATACAATGGAAATAAACTCGTGAGAGGGAAGAAGTACATATACGAGGTTATCCAGAAACTCCTAGGCCATAGTCCTGAGCCGAAGGACCCGAAGTTCACACAGAAATTATCCGAATCCACGAGGGAGTTAGCGCCTATGTATCCCAGCAAGGCGATTATCAGCGATTCATTGCTGGTGACTTTCGCAGACATGGCCGTGAACTGCGAACTTGAGACTGACTTGTTGGGTGTTACAATATAGCACTTCCGGAAGAATGTAATCGACAGAGAACCTTTCTCCCAAACCACTTACACCCCAATTCTCGACAAATATTCCATTCGACCTAATGAATTTTTCAGTACCATAGTAGAAGTCGAAGGGGTGGAGTACTCCACGATCGAGGCGAGGTATCGATTCTATTCGGATGGGTGGGGCGAAGGGCGTACAAAAAGAGGGAATACCCGTGTGTAAGAAGTCGTACTATATTCTTAAAGTCCGGAACTCTAGCGTCTAATTCGCATCTAGAATCAAGTTATATTTTACGCCTTGGCAAGACATTGTGCGTTTAGGGGGACATCAACACGTTCGTCAGCTACTTGGACTGACTGGTCATTATGACTTACATCGGTCTCTTCGCGGCAACCGCCAGCTCCTCCCATCGTATTACTTGCCTTATCCAGTAGGTAACACGCGGGATTTATGCGTTTGTGGAGCGCCGGCGGCTTTAGAAGCCACATAGCTTAGGCCAGAGGTCGGGGGTCGAGTTCTATTATCGATGTTATCGTTTGACTTAGGTACGTTTGACTTGAACCACGCGTTATTTCTCTAGCGACAGAAAGCGGCTTTTGTTCCTCTAGGATGGATGTGTTTCAACAGACAATAAGTACGGGTTTCGCCGACAGTCGTAGCGACAATACCGACAATATCGAACAACGACCACCTTGACGCTGTCTTCGACCTGCCCAGCTGGGCGCAGTGTGGGCTTAGCGGGGTGCTTCACCAATGTGGCTTTCTGGTTGCCTCATCTCATTGCTTGCATAAAATCTGTGGCGGCCAATCAAGCCCACGTGCCTGACGAGATTGGCAGGGGACCGTGGCTGATCATACAGGGGATCGGCACTCCGTCCGGGGTCCAGGCTGGCAGTTTTGTTGATCGGCATAGCCATCTGACAAGGAGGAGTGGTTGCTCGTCAAGGGCCTCGGGGGCTGATCACAAATCCCAGGCGAATTGGCATGTGTTGGAATATTTAAATGAGCACAGAGCCCATGTTGTTGGCGCCTTTGAAATGGAGTTCTCGTCACCTTTCCGTTAATTGGCATTGGCAGGTCACATCGCGATAATGCGCGCCCAACACCTGCTTTCGGTCTTGCCCATCCTTGGCGCAAACGGCGCACGCATCCTGCAATCAAACGACGACGGTTGGGCCGAGCTTTACATCAGGTCGCTAAATGAGGCGCTCAACGATGCTGGCCACGATGTTGTCCTGTCGGCCCCAGCTGAGAACAAGTCTGGTTCAGGTAAGACACGAACCGCACAATTTCATCCCCAAATACTAAGACTAAACCTTATTAGGATCGACTGACGTAGAGCCATCCCCTCGAACCTCCGCCTGCGAATACGACAGCTGTCCCGCGAACAGCGGTCCGATCGGGACCAACGAGACAAACACGCGACTGAACTGGGTGAACTCGTATCCCGTAACGTCCGTGCGCTACGGAATCGACACGATCGCGCCTCCGTTCTGGAACGGCGAAGCTCCCGAGCTGATAGTCTCCGGCCCCAACGTAGGAAGCAACCTCTTCCTGTCGGTCCCGTTCTCAGGCACCGTCGGCGTAGCCGTCTACGCCAGCCACGATGCGGGCATCCCCGCGCTCGCGTTCTCCGGCGCATCGGACGGCGCCCTGGCCTACGACACGTCGCCGGTGCCCGCGCGCAGCACCGTGTACGCGCAGCTGGCGACGCAGTTTACAAATGCCGTCCTGGACGCCGGCGCGCCCTACCTCCCCGAGGACGTCTGGCTGAACGTAAACTTCCCCAAGGTCGAGGGCAACTGCACGGATCCCGCCAACTTCCAGTGGGTGCTGAGCCGTATAAACCCCGGCATCTTCTCCGACGAGGACGTAGAATGGTGCGGCAGCACCCGCTTGCCGACGGAGACGAGCGTTATCGACGCCGGTGGCTGCAGGATCTCTGTTAGCGTGGGCGATTCGACGGATAAGACGACCGCGCCGGCGGACAAGCAGGCTGTCGTGCTGGAGAAGCTGAGCAGCATGTTCACCTGCTTATAAGGGAAAACCACTAGGATAGACCATTGGTTACTTCTTGTATATGATCGATGACAGAGCATTTTAATCTTACACCTACTTGAAGCCTAATCAATCATCTGCATACGGAATAACGTAACAGACCTCCGCGGCTTCTTCGAAGTCTAAATGCCCCGACAACCAATCCGGCTACAGAAGCTTACCAGGACATTTAGTGGACGGAGGCGCTACGGTTATGAGGTGGTTAGAGGGTGAGCGCCCTGCTATTGTGCACGATGGGGTTCCCTGTGAAACAGGACGTTGAGGAATTGCGGTTAGACACATGGAATGCTTTGAAGGCGATGCAAGAATCTTCGACTCTATTTCAATCCACGAGTGTTGCTGTTGTCCATTGTCTGCTCGACGAACGTCTGAGGCTTTGACGCATGATCGGTGATTCGCATCATGCTGTACCCATTTATGCAATAGAGTGTTACCAATATAACCGTAACATGCCACGAAGAACCCCTTCGAGAACACTCCTGAGTATCTGGAGCCATTGGCGCTGATACTCATAAGTACCTATCTTCGTCATATATTTAGCCATGTCTTCAAATCAGTCACCTAACATGTATGTGTAGATCTATGTATTGCGGCCACAGTATACTTCCCATCGCATCTCCTGATTCCTACGCCTCTCGCTAAAGCTCTTCATAGGCAAGCGGAATATCCTCCTGTGCCCTATCTTAGTGCAAGATTTTCCCGCATTTCCTGTACAATTGGTAGATCCGTATTGCGATTCTTCCGCAGCTCCAAGGCGTGATAATTGTGTTCAATCATTATCGCGGGTGTCAGAACGTACTAAATTTAGTCACACGATCATGGGTACCCCTAGAAGATCAAACATAGCAGCAAGTCTGATTTCCAGGAAACGCGACCGAGCCATATTGCGAATTTTCCTAGATCTTCCGTGCGATAATTACCGGTTTGAGGACACTCATCAGAAGATATAACACGAAGAATGCACGGAGCTGTCGATATATGTCGAACTCCAAGAGGCCTCTACCACGCAGTCGATCCCACCCTAGTCCCATGGTAGCGAAAGCCTGACTTCCATGGCTACTACGTGGCTAGTATCAGTAGCACATTACGCATAATACGGCTCGACTATCCTATATCGTACAAATAGCAGACATATATCAGACCTGGGGGAACATGTTATATGTTGAGCAATCTAATTGCTTACGGGGCTCTATAGCGCTATATGAATCATCCTCGATGAATACACCCAACGTAGGATCTCGAACGGAGCGAAAGGCGGACGAGTTCGCATGTATAGGAAGGTTAGAGAGCGATGGCACCTATCTAATGGTAGTTGGTAGGCACTCTATCGGGACTGGGGCGAGGTAGAAGAAATCTCCTTTCGCTCTAATACCAGACATGTATGATATATCAATATTATGAACCACAAACTAGACATCTAGAGCTGCTGTCTCGTATTGTCAAAGCGTGGACATAATGGGCAATTTAGCAGCGTGTTATCTCGCGAAGCAGCACCGGTACTAGTCATGGGACACTCCGCGAGCTTCAGTGACGTAGGCTGGTTGGAATCACAAGGTTTGTGTTCCCGAACTCGACCTCTCTCGTATAATGAACTACCTAGATGATATATGTACACCACATGCTCTCGAACTCTACTGCCATCAGCCCAGCAGACCCCGCGTCCGGACGAGCCTTCGGCTGGGGCGTATTATGTAAAACACCAAATGTGGGCGTAATTCGCATAATGGAAACTCGAGACTTCTTCTTCGGCAGCATGATCATCCACGGCTACGAGAGCACCAGTATAGCGTAACACAACCATCTGCAGGAATCAGAGATAGGGACTCGATCAATTACTTCGTGACGAAATCGTGGCTCGGTGTTGACAACGGCCTGGGCTTGGGGATCGGTGGTTCTTGAAGGTCGTTCGGATGGAGGCGTCGAATCGGCGAGGAACGGGAATTGGCCGTGGAACAACTGCGGAATGTCGGTAGCTTGTAGGTTAGGCTTCGCTGTGATATAGTTCAACAAGACCCCTCGAGATGGGAAGAACCAGCCAGCAGTCAAAGATAATGGAAGACTGTCTGACGGAGATCTACTCAATACCTTTCGTCGTTCGATAGAATCATCGATGATTGGGCGAACGATACTAGTACCAAATGCATAGAGTCCAAACCTTTGCTCCGATATTCCGGTACGCCGTATCGAAGGCTACAACGGGACAACATCGTATCATATGGCGGAGGAGTCGTAGCGACTATCGATGTCTGCTGAACTCAGACATAGAAGATGGTATCGCGAGAGTAGCGCTACATCTTTACCGACGAGCTTCTTATGGTATTCGCGGTCTCTACCAGGCATTCGAGGCTCGTCGGTGTTGAGCTTGAAGGTTCGTGGCGATGGGTGGAGACATACTAGAACTGCGACGTAAGGTAGATCAATAGGGCATGAGTAAGATCATCATGAAGACTTAACGAAATGCCTCAAGAGGGAAACAGTGGATCACGATGTCGCTCAAGACACGACCTACGATGGCTCCAGTTCTACGATGATCACGAGTCACGAAGTCATACAAGTCACATTCAATGGATCAGTCAAGTGTGAGGAACTGTCTGTATTGTCTAACAGTCCCTAAAGAATCCTGCTCTCTCTGCTACTAGCTATCCCCCCATCCATCACCTTCCGTAGAATAGAAAACCCCGACGAAACCATTTAGTGACCACAACGCCTGGGTATTACCATAACGCCTGGATATCACACCGTGAGTAGAGATGTCCGTGAAGTAAAGCCGAAATCAGATAAAATCAGAAGTGTCGAAGTGAGTTATGTCGCAATTAGGAAGACTTCTTGAAGACCTTCTTGAAGGCAGCGGAGATCTTCTTGATGATAGACTTCTTCTTGCCGAAGGAGTGCGAAGCGATTCCGAGCTGGGCCTCAAGTGCTTGGATGATAGGACCAAGAGCAGTGGCGAGGATCTGAGGAACCATCTGCTCAAGGGTCTCGTCGACCATGCGGGGAAGCATGTTAACAATCGTCTGAAGAAGAGCGATCTGAGTGGTGAGAGAAACAACATTGCCGTTGGTCGAGTTGAGAAGAGTGCCCATGGAGTTAAGGTTGTTGCCAAGGGAGTGAACATGACCGTCGATTGCGTTGACGTGGTGGCCAATAGCATCGAGATGCATGATCTGACCATCCATGTGTTTGACATGTCCACCCAAGTCGTTAATAGGATCAGTCAGATTGCCAAGAGCGAAGTCGATTGTCTTAAAGACATCTTCAACGACAGCCTCAAGGTTGACACCACTGATGTTGTGAGTACCCTGACCAGCCATCTCCATTACAACACCTCGAATGCCATTGAGAAGCTCGGCCATGCTCTTGCCGGTGAGAGTAGCAGCCTGCTCGCTAGATCCGTTCTTGGCTGCGTAAGCGATGGCATGCTGGACGATGTTGTAGAGTTTGGCCTCAGCGCCAACACCGCTCATCATGTTCTTGACGTGAGCCTGGACACGCTCCTCCTCGGTCTTCTCGGCAGCGAGCTTATCGCGGGCACGGATGTCACGAGTGATGCGAACCAAGAGGTCGACAACAGTAGGCTGGTGGTTCCACTCCTCAGGATCGTAAGCGTCACGAAGGTGGCCGAGAGAGACAAGACGGAAGTAGTCGTCAACAGTTGCACGAATGTCATCAAGACCAGCCTCGGTGGTAGGGAAGAGGCCATCAGCGCGAGCCTTAACAAGCTTGGCATTCATCTTGGCAAGCTCATCGAAAGTGTACACAACACTGACACCGTCGTAATCGAGTGTGACGGTGACATTCTTGGCGGAGTGGTGAGCTAGATTGCAAAGTTAGAAAAAGAGTGTCGAGGTCCAAAGGACAGGTGATGATGAGATGATACTTACCAGCGTCGATACCGGTCATGACATCACCGAAGTCCATCGCGACGGCCGAATCCGGGTGGGGGATGACCCCACCGTCGGACTGGCCGACAGCGCTGTAGATTGAAGTCAGCGAAATATGTCACAAGTAAAAGAAGATGGGATTGAAAAGGATGAAAACTTACGTGCTGTTAAACTGCTGCATCGCGGCCACGATAAGCAATTAGGAGCTGCTCTATGAAGGTATTAGTTGTTGTCAACTGATGGAAGGTGGTCGAGGTTGATGAAGGGTGATGAAAAGGATAGCGGTGTTGGGATGAGGAAGACTTACGAGGCTGTGGTGGTGTGTGGTAAGACTATGTGTAGTCCTACCTGATAGCGGCACTGGAAAAAATAATTAGTGAAATGAACTTGCAAATACAATGGGATGCAACTTACCTAGCAGCTATCGGATCGTTCGATTTGATACCTTAAGTTCAGAATGCAAAGAGTAGACCTCTTGCACTTGACTGGGCGATGTGTATCTAGGAAAATGTTAGTGGTATGGGAAGGAAAGGTTGTAGAGAAGTAGTGGAAATTTCGGGTGTGAAAAATAATGGAAAGATGGTAGAAAAGTAGGGTTGCAAGTAAGAAAATTTTGCGGGAAAGAATTTGCATGTGCAAATCGAGTAGTGATGGAAGGTGGAACAAAAAAAAGATGATAAGAAATGATGGAAGAAAAGGCTGATACTTACTTGTCGAAAGTAATTGTCGATGGTTGCACTAAGTGCAAGCTTGATACTGGTCAGTGTGAAGTTGATAGAATGTGATGAACTTGATGAAGATGGTAGAATGTGGGAAGTGGAAAAGATGAATGGTGTGGGAGGGATGGAAGAGGTGCGGAGGCAAAGTAGGAAGAAAAAAGTTGTAAGGTAAAATAAAAGTTGTGCAGAGGAAAAATATTTGCGAGGGCAAAAATATTGTGGAAAAAGGTTGTGGGAAATATTGTTGAAGGTGGTGCACTGGATGCAAGTGAGGATTAGGGATGGCTTACTAGATATGTTGTCGAAAGTTGTCAATGTTAGGCGATTGTTGGATCTCTACCACGAGTCGAAGATGTGATGAAGTTGTTGGGTTGGGAAGAGAAAGGAAGAAAAGATCGAGGGGAGGGCTCGGTCTTTTATAGAAAATATTGGAGGGCGGTCTCGAGGGCGGTGGGGCACTTGATCCGGAAATTCGAGCACCAGCCTTCTGATTCTCCAATTAGCCTGCACAGTGATGGTGGTTAATTGCGGTTGTTGAGGCAGTTGCCAGTGCGCCTTTTCGAATTTTTTTAGATGTCAAAACTCGCGATGTACCACCCGCACCAGCGCCGATTAGGTACCTCAGGCACTAAATCAGTAATAATGACTCACCTGCACAGACCATTGCACCCAAACCAGCACAGTACAATTATACAAGTAGAATGGTAATTGTTATTTTAATTTCACGATGTACTTAGGTATATTCAGATGCACCTCAGGGCCTATAATTCCACTTAGAGGCACGCCTCAGGTATCAGTATGAATACTCAACTTGGCTAGTGACATATCCAGTACCCCCCAATGCTAGTAGATTACCCCCATTATACATATAGACCTGGAAATATGTGTTGCCAGCACCTAGGCGACGACGATGTTCAGCATACTACACTGCTGAATTGCACTATAAATGAGGCTCAAGTGACCTGAAGTTGAATTTGGCGCTAGCGGCCCCACACTTTGTCCCTGAGACCTTGTAGGTTACTTGGTGATTGCGGGTGCCCCGCTGCAGATCTCTTGGCCGCTAAGATCTAGTTACACCCGATCCCCTAAAGCCAAATGGCGGGGCCGCCCAACGCCGGAGCACCCAGTCCTGCCAGTGCAAACCCAGCCACGCAATCAAGCGAATTGGCAACTGCCATTTGTATTGTGAGTCATGACTACAGTGCAGCAATTGATTTGCACAAATCCACTGCTGATTCCGGCTATTGTAGTGGGCACTGTGAGCTAGTTGTAGAGCGGGGCAGTTGCACTGGCAGTTTCTAGCCCGGACCAGCCACTAAGCCCTGCACCTACGGGGCAGCAGTGATTCTTCAACCTAAGGCAGGTAGGATGGCACACGGACCAGTGCACAGACCCGAAATGGGCCACTACCGGAACTATTGCGCGGGTGATTACGCGGGGGAACAGTCTGGGGGAAGAAGCTTGGGGCAGTAGTTTCCTTATGAAGCGGGTAGTGGGTTTGCCAGGTTTGCAGAGCTACTGATTTGCAACCTGCAGACAGCACAGATGCGGATGCGAAGCTCCGGAAGGTCACCTGATGATGGGAAATCGCAAGTTGTCCTGCAAGGTACCCAAATCATACGAATTATTCGGAATATGGATGCCGGCGCGGGGGTAATGGCCAGCCAGGTGCGCATGCGAGTAGCGCCAGGAAGCTAGTAGATGCTGCATCGTAGATAGGATAATAAGCATTGCATTTCTACCTGAGGCACCAATACGTGACCATTGCGGGGCGCTTCTCGTTCTTTCAATGCGGCCAATTTCCAGATCACTAGAGACAAGTCGGACATGAGTTGTTCGGAGAATAGGGCGTAATTGTTGTTGCGCCATGATTGTACCTAGGCAGTTTGAGAGGATCATTACCTTGATCACTCAATACGGAGATGAATTCATGGGGAGATTGAGTGCTATCTGTGACATGATTGAATGCTCGCGCCATCTAGCCTTGAAGGGAATATGTGCTAGCGTATGGATGTGATGGACTCAGATGATGGCATGGCTACAGGTGAAGACACCATCAAAGGATGGTCATTGAAGGCAGTTAGATGCTGGTGTCGTTGACTACTGGCTCATTTGTAGTAGCCAGAGTACGAAAGAATTAGAAATCAATTCTGCGGAGAAATATTCTAGCACACACGATATCTACGAGATCCCAATCTGGTGTTTTGAGGTCATTTGCTGTGAAAATGCTTCAATTTGCGTAGATACCTAGGTAACTATGGGCCAAATCCTGCTATCTCGCGCGTCCGGGTAGCTTGAGTGCATGTGCTCCATGGATGCCATAGTTCGACAGCAATCTGTGATCTAATAGCAATTCCACTTGGCGGTGATCACTTGCAGGAGCAGGAGACGCGATGCAGAGTTTGCATCGTTTCGTTCGCGAATTAGAAGATCGTGGGCGCCCACTAATGAGGTCCAACTAGACAGCTACATCGTGAGAATATGTGTGGCGGACGGGCGCATCGGCTACATTCAGGCATAACATGCTAGACCATTTCTTCTCCTCATCAGAACGAACACGGACTTTACGACGAGTTAAAGTAATCAAAACAAATAGTCACTAGCGAAAATAGAATAGGATATTGTGAAGTTGAGACTTGATTATGACGTGCGAATCCACAACCTTACTACCGAAGTGATGAGAGTCCGAAAGACATCCTCGAAAAAGCCACCGTATGTTACCGTAAAAGCAAAGTGTAATCCTCCCAATGTGTTATCCCCAACCTGTGTGCCCTAGACATTATCCTGCCATCGTAGAGTTAGCATTAGAAGCGACGACGAGGTTGGATAGCTCGGAGACATACCACGAGATGACAGTAACCAGATGAATCCTCCGACATTGTAGACGAAGAGCTTAGAGGTAACCATGTGAAGCATCGTGATGGAACATCCAGGGACCGGCGGGAAATCCATAGGGGAGAGAGTTAGGCGTCGCCATCGTCGCTGTCGGCGGGGTCGTCATGCTCGCCCTCGTCGTCTGCGGGTAGCCCATGTTAGCAGCGTAATCAAAGGAATGGATCCCTGGGATCATCGGGTGCGAATGCGAGTGCGAATGAGAATGATGGTGGTGGTGATGGTCACCGATGCTGCCGTAGACCGAGGCGCCGCTGCTGCCGCCACTGCCGTCCTCGCCGCGTCTCTCTGTCGCGCTGATGACTTGGATCTCGTCGTCGTCCTCGTTGTTGGCTGCTGCGGCGGCGGCGGTAGTAGCAGAAGGCGACGTCGCGTTGGGCGGTTGAACCGATGGCTCAGACCCGTTGGCGGGAACGGCGACGCTGGGTATGGTAGCGACACCACCATTCTCTTGCTCTGCTTTCACGCCGATTAGATCTTCGGTTTTGACTTCACCTTTGACTTCCGTCTTGACGGGCTCGTCGACGTCGCCGGCGTCCTCGTCGACGGCTGCAAGCTTTCGCTTCTTGCTAGCACGACCCTTCACACCTTCCTTGGTGTCCTTCGGCTCCTTCTTGGCACCGGTACCACCGCCAAGGGTGATTCCGTGAGCCTTCATCAGACGCTCATATCGCTTCGCACTAGAGGGTAGAGAAGAATAATATTGTTAGCTTGAACAGAAAATGGGTATGGTCGCATAAGTTTGCGTCGAAGAAAATGCTATGGTAGACTTACGCAGCGCCCTTGCTTACGATCTCGCACTCCTTGGCGACCTCGAGGAAATCGACCTGTCAAGGTTAGCGAAGAGTTCAAGTAGAGTGTTTAAGTCGCGATCGTAGGTAGAATCTTGTCAATAGGGTTGCATACCTTGCCTGAGGTCGAGTGCTTGATGCACACGATCAGGAACTTGAACTGGGAATCTACGTCCAACTGCGGCATCTTGAATGAAGACGTTGAAGAATGAGATTGTAAATGTAGATTAGATGGGTTGAGACAGAAGATGTTCTGTTGTTGAGTGTTGAGGGTGGATGGATGGATGTGGTTGAATAAGTCAAGGTTGGTGCAGAGGGTCGAGGGGCGTCTTAAATAGAAAAGCCCAAGGACAAATGGTACCGGTGGGGGTGGTATGTACTAGGGTTCCTTCCTTCCTAGCCCTACATATGGTACTGTTGTCACTAGCTTGGAAGGGACTTGTTCGACGAAGATGAGGGGACCTGCTCGACGACGAGGGGTGACGAGGGGGCTTGGTCGACGAGGATAGGACAAGCGGAGACCTTGGAGGCAAGTGTTGGCAGGGCAGCTTGCCTTGTTGGGTAGTCCTGCTCCTGAGGAGCCCGTCTATCGCTGCTACTGATATCACTGTAGGTCCCGTCAGAGGAATGGACACACTGAGGGATCTCGAAGACAGTTGATGTCAGGACGGTCTACTAAAATACGAGGAGCATTCTACTATACTATAGGAGGCTGTCATGCGGTGGTCTTTGAGTGTCGTGAACAATCTTAGATCAGACTCTCAAGGACTGTCACAAAGATATAGGAACTCAGCCTAGGTTGACCTTTCAACATCATATGTCAAAGATTAGAGAGAGCATTCTGTGCTAATCTTTGTCGAAACTACTTCAACTTGTTTCCCCCCCTTGATTTGCTACCATTTACATGATTGCTTGCACCGGTCCCTTACTCTTCCTCTACTTTCACGTTTCGTCTTCGCTTCTTAGGTGAACTCTTTGGGGTGTTGTCAGAATGGTCGCTGGTATCATCCTGCTCAGCAGGAGGTTGATGAGCACCTTCCTAGTTTCAGCATGTCAGCACTCGTTACTTTAATCATAGTTTGTAAATGTGTTAGCAGCAAGATGACTTACGGCGGCGGCTCGGCACCACTAATACGAAACGTTAGTAATCCAATTAGAATCATGGAACTAAATGATTCCAGACTTGGGACATCGCTGCGAAGGAGTGGTGATGACAACTTACATTATGCCTCTGACAGAGCTTGCCGAACATGGTAAGTGTAGTATTGCGGTTCTTATAGCCGCCTTCTCGCATAACAGCATTTCAGTCGACATTGGCCTTCATAGCGGGCGCAGAGTTCTTGAGCACGATGTTCAAGAACTCGGCCTCTCCGGGCCTGAGTTGATTCGTGGCCCCTGGTTGCATTTTGGTGGGTTGGCGAAAGTGTGTAAGTGAGCAGCAAGAAATGGAGTCTTGTTATTGTTATGAATATAAAAGTTGGGAGGAGACTGGATGATGTTTCTAGATCTTATGAGATAGTATGATCAGAACTGGAGGATGGACAGAATAGAAATACTCCGGGCTATTGTTGAGAGATTGTAACGAAAGATGGTAAATGTTTGGTCTACCGTTTGACAGAATCAAACGGCCAGTCACTAGGCATGGGATGACGTATCAAATTCGTATAGGTACAGTGCTGCTGGACAATTTGATCATAAATTCTTCGATGTGATGTGATAAGAGCCTGCCTTAGTCTATGTACCCTGGCATAACCCGGTACCCCGGTCGTATCCTTCACCGAAAATTCGCCCGATGCCTTTTGCTTTTTTGAAGCTGAGGAGGGACCCCCCACACCGGCTACACACCTTGTAACTCGCCGGTATACCATAAGTTCCTTCGATCAACAGGTACAAGCACGTTCGCCTAGGTATGTACATATGTATGTATGTAGTTACACTTTGAGAATGCCAAGGAGCTGGAAGCCAGCCACCGTTATCTTTCGCCCAGTGATGTAAGGAGATGAGCACTGTGAGTACTTGCGCAGTGGCAGTAGGACGCACGGGTATAGTTCCGGTAGGCAGTCAAGTCTTCATCGCCATGCTCAACCTTGAGTCTAGCCTGGCAGGCAAAAGGTGGATTCCTGTGTCGTTGGGCTACTGGTTGCAGAGAACTTCATGAAATTCATCTGGTAAGGCAACTTGTAAGGCAAATTCCGGGTGGCAGTTTAGTACCTTGTTCATCACCTGTGCATAAGGGTGGTGCATAACTCAGGCTAGAAATTTCATTCACAAAGAAGAGAGTATAATTGTGGTTACAGGCAGATCAACATGTTCTTGACGATGCCTATCTGCGTAACTACTGGGATTCTTTCTTGGACTCGATTAGCCGAAAAGTAGTCTGTCTCTCAACCCATTGCCAATGACCCATAGTGAAACCTTCCCCCATGTGATTCTCTCAGTCGACCATGCTTAGGGCTTCTCGCTCTTAACGTCCTCCTCCTTAAGGTGGTCCTGAACAATCTTGAGGCCCTTGGCAACTTCCTCATCATCTCCGTCCTCATCGCCCACGTACTTGGCGGCAGAAGCCTTGGATGCACGCTTGAGGCCCGAATTGGCGGTCTTCTTGGGGGTGGACTTAGTGACCTTGGATTTGGCGGAACTGCCACCGGCCGTAAGACCGCCGAACATCTTGCGACGAATCTGGCCGTAGCGAGTCTTAGAGCTGTTAGTTTTATTTCGCAGGATCTTGGGTGGTGATGGTGCGAACCCTGGCGACAGCCTCGTCCTTGAAGCCCATCTCTTGGGCGAACTTGTCCCACTCGATTTCCAGGCTTCGCGGGAGGTACTTGAAGAGTACCGAGGAGAACTTCTGGTCTCCAGCAGTCTGCTGAGGGACGTCCGACATGATGTTGGATGAAGATGTTGCTTTGATGAATGCGACATGGTTAGCCCCGACAGAGAACAGCGAAATACCCAAGTGTGTGTGTAGAGAATCATGACTCAGATAAGATTGCGCGTGATATGGCATGCAAACCGCGTAAACAATTCATAGAGGTGTATCAAAGAGTATGACGGTGTGCATGAGCCAATATATTACTTGATAACGTAATAGAAGAGATGCGGCGCATTGGTAGGATCGCAACATGGTGGAATGGTACTTACCTAGGTACTTAAGAGAAATGCGAGAGTATCAGGGACTTGCTTGATGCCGAGTCTGCAAATCTATGACATGAGTGTGGGCTTACTAGAGAACGTAGATAGGCCTCGGATGGCTGCAGTGGAAAGAAGTGGATAGGCGAAACGACGTGACTTGGGTTGGAATATCCTCGAAATTGGCCAAGAGGCAGCGGAGGGTAGTGCAGTGATAACAACTGGAAGACACGTTTGTCCGCGTTGAGGAAATGGGGTGGAGGGTAAAAATGCAAGAGGAATGCAGGAGAAACACTAGTAAGTAGACTTACGTACCTTAGGTAAACGATGATCAATGTATGCTGTGCCTCTATGGCGATGTTCGTGGGTACCAGAAGAAGGTCTGGAATGGGATGGGGAAAATGGAGGATGGGGTGGGATGAGTGCAATGAAAAATTGGCTTAATACTCGAGGGGCGGACTCGAGAACAGAAGAAGGGCAGTTGCAACTAGTGCAAATAAGAACCTTCCGGAACAAATGGATTGGGGGGTAGGATGAGTGGGTGCTAATGAGGTAGGTAGACAGCAGTGATCGAGCCGCAATGAGGGGAGGTGTATGTTGTCGAGGGCGATGGCAAGGTCGACGATGTGTACCTGGGAACTTAAGACTGGGCCACAGTCGCCGAACACACTACACAGTGGTAGCTTTCCTGATGGTTTCACCTTTGGCGAGTTTCTTCTTCTTGATTCGGTGTTAACATACACTGACAGTAGTAATAGAGGGTGACTTGTCGACTGAGACTTTGTCACTTTTCATAGGAACAGTTCACTAGGTGCCTGAAGTCTTTCATTCTTGGACGTCATGCAGCGGATGTCGAGGGAAGTAAGGTGTGAACGACAGAGAGAAAAACAGTCGTGAATCCGAGCTCGGACAGTCTGTACGTCTTATATAGGGGCGGAATCGGTAACTACCTACTAGCAAACTAGTACGTACCCTGGACCTGATCGACATACGTGCTGAGCCACTAGCACCACAACGTCGAAACAATAATACGTGGTACCTATTCCTAGTCACTAAGAGAGGGTTTCCAGAAAGTTCGCTTCTCTTCAGTTTCAAGATAAAGATAGCATCATGAGCGTCAAGCGAAAATATAATGGCATTTCCTGACGGAGATATCTGTTGAAATTTTCCCTCCAAGTGAGCAGCTTCGGGTTGGACAAACTGTGTCACAAAGTGAGTTAGGATTATTGAAGACTGTCATACGTAAAACTAGGTTGTTCAACCTTTATATAAGTACTCTCATGTAAAGCATTTCAAATAATTCTGATGGATCCAAAACCAAGAGTATGTTGACATATACAGGCCAGAGTCGAGGCCATTTTATTTGCAAATCAAAAATAAATACATGATGACTAGTCCACAATGCTCACTCCAAGGCCCTATTGCTCAGTGCCAGTTCCTCATGCATCCTTCAACTCTTCTAATGATGGCCATATTTCTCACTTACAAGCACATATCTGAACCGTGCTTTACCATCCTCCATATCAATGATGGCCTGGTTCGCGTCCTTCAAGGGACGCTCCTGGACCCACGACTTGATCTTCTTGTCCGCTGCAAGTTGCAACATCTCACTAATCTCTCGCGGGGAACCAACAGCACTCCCTCCGATTTTAATACTGCTCAAAAGTAGAGTGAAAGCATTAATAGGAGGCAAGTAGCGTCCATCAGGGGCACTGTGCGAATTATTAGTACGGACACGGTCCGGTCTAGAAGGATGGAATAGGGGCTTCACATACCCGACCTGGATGAGGGTTCCCTTTACCTTCAAGAGACAGAGGTAACCATTTAGCGGCATCTTCTCGCTGCCGACCGTGGAGATGATAAGGTCCAGGGACCGCGCATGCTTGGTTTCCCAGCCCTCTTCCTCGCTCGTGGCGATATACTCGTCGGCACCAAGCTTCAGTGCGTCATCTCGCTTATCCGATTTCCTCGAAATGCCAACTACCCTGTCCGCGCCGAGCGCCTTCGCGAAGATGATACCGAAATGACCCAGCCCGCCGACGCCGACGATTCCGACCGTCTTACCGGGCCCGCAACCATTCTCCTTCAGCGGAGAGTACATCGTGATGCCACCGCACAGCATCGGCGCGGCGACGGCAGATTCCAGTCCGTCCGGGATCTTGACGACGAAGCCTCCGTTGGTGCGGTTGTAATCTGCGTAGCCGCCGTAGCTCTTGCCTTCGTCGTTGGGGTAGATGGAGCCGTAGGTGTTGATGAGCTCGTTGGCGCAGTACGACGGCATGTCGTTGCTGCACTCGGAGCATATGCTCTTCTGGCACGATCGAGCCTGGGCGCCGACTCCGACCCTGTCGCCGACCTTGACGTGCTTGACGTTCTTTCCCACGCGTACGGCCCTGCCCACGATCTCGTGTCCCACGACGCAAGCTACCGAGGTGTTAGATCGAACATGTAAAAGACGGAGAGGGAGAACGCACGATAAGGAGTAGGTCCCCAGCCCGACTTTAGCATGTGAATGTCGGATCCGCAGATGCCGCAGTGTGAGATCTCGATATCCACGTCGTCTTCAGTCCACTTCTTGGGCTCGAATTCTCCCCATTCCATCTTTCCATTGACCGAGTCAGGGGTCTTGCCCAACCAACCTTGAAACTTGGGACTCGCCATGTTAATGTGTCGAATTAGTGGATTGCTGGAATAGTGTAATTTGATTTGGGAAAACGGCATGTAACAACGACGAGATTATGGAAGAAGTTCAGTGGTATATATAATGGAGAATTGAACTGAGGGGAACATTTCTCCCTACTACTGCCTCTCGTTTATGCAGCAATAAACAGGGACGGCCCCTCCTGCTTAGAGTTATCCTTTGCATATCTGTTCCAACTTCATTTCTATAGGATCATGAGTAACGTCTCACTGCTGCGGCGCTTATGTCCATGACGCTCAGATGGAGATGGTGGGTTAGGAAATAAGGGGGTAGGATATGTATCATAGAACCTAGAACCAGGTGCGACAGATAAGCCGCAAGTCTCCTTTACTGCGTGGTATTGGAGAATACGGCAGCGATTTTATCGATCGCGTATCTTGCAGCTTATCCCCCTACATAGATGCAAATAGCTCCAACATAAGACTGATTATTGGTCATCTATTGAACCAAGGTCCGGAGTTAGCTGCGGGAGCTGCGGAAGGTAAGCCCGCACAAAAGTGGATGACATATGATCGAACAGAGTTCAGTACTAGACATCACAACGTGTTTTCTTGTCCTTCCTAGTTCTTAACTCTCAAGATTGCATCTAAAGTAACATTTTTCGATGAAAGACGGCAGTTGAAACATCTACGGTAGCCTTCATTAGAACACACATCAAAACACATCGGCGCCTTAATGAAGTAGCCCCTATACTCTGACCGAGGCACGTGGAAATAAACTACTTGCTCCATATCGTACCACCCAACCAGATCAGTTGCCAATCACGGCTTCAAGATCCGTTCACTGTTGTCGGAGTAGGGTACCAATTGTTTCGCAGATGTGTTACAGTTCCAACCAGCACGTGCCATAGAACCAAGATGTAAGTCTTACATGTGGGCACCAATTGAATACCAGATCGGTGATATTCGTTAACATCGCAGGAATAGGCAAATTTCAGCTAGCTTGTCCACGTGTTAGATTTCGTCTATCGCCGGTATTATTCAGCAGGTGCAATTCCAACCTATTAGATTGTCGCCTCTGTGACACTGGGTAACATTATCACCCATTTCAATTACGATGCTGTGACACCAATCCTCAGCGTATGAGATTTCAATCGGGCAAAATCCTGCCCAGCCTCAGGTCAGCATCTATGAAACTCCGCAATTTGATCCTTTCGACCTTTTATCAAGGGGTGGCCAAAAGTTAGTTATTCCCGGTAAATCCTCCAAAATCATACCTACCCCTATTGATGAAGAAAAAATTCGCCTCAAGAGGATACGCAAGTTTCTATGTCGCAATCCTCGAAAGGGTCTTCGACGAATTGTTTCTTTGATAATGGGGGATTATTCTGATAGTTAAGAACCAAAATACGAGACAGCGAATGAAATACTTTTAGCGTAAATTTACAAGCAATTAATATTATCTCGTTGAATCTTACGCTGACGTATTCTGGAATTACAAGGAATGAACTGTTGATATCCGTAGGTAACAGAGAGATGATTGAAAGAATCTGCTGTGAGAAGTAAGAAAACCCCAACCCCCCGAAACTAAAGGCTCAAGCTCGGGTTGACTAAGGCGTCAGCGATAGTTTTCCGAGTCATCTATGCTCTTATCTTAGTAAGGTTGCAAGGGGTGTGAATGAGCCTTAGAGACAATTGGCTATAATGCTTATCAAAGAACTAACTTTATCGCAACTCTTAGAAAGATTGGGATAGATGACGCTTGAATTTATTTTGAGAATATCATGTCGGCAGTCTTACCAACCATAAGCACTATTTATCTAGATCGGTATTGAGCTTACCGGCTTTGCGTCACGAGTTAGAGGCTATTCGTCACGCCGGTCATTCCTAGCAAGCTATCTGCTTATTTACCCTCCTGGTGGAAACTCAGAACCATCCATAATCCCGAGATCTTTTCAATCTAAGACACATGTGCATGTTCAATCTCTGGCTAATAAGATAGTCTTCCAAGAATCTGAGATTGCTAGAATTGTCGGGTGCATGTACCCATATTCAATTGGACTTAGATTGAAGTTGCAACTTGAGAAGTTGGAGATAGAGGTAACTCTTGCTGCACCTGGCCAATCTACTTAGACAAATGGGGTCAATATGGGGTTGCACAAGTCTTACACAAGTCGGCACATGTTATCCAGAAGTCTTACACAACACAGGACAGAGGCATCAACCTCTAGAAGCCGCGCATATCCGGAGCACTCTGGCCGGTGATGGTGTGAAGCAATGCATCGAGTTTCCAGTCGAAGCAGAATTGCTCTCTTGACTTTTGCGCATGTACCATCACTCACCGTCGACTTACAAGAAACAAGTAGGTACTTGGGTAAGTTGTCGATTCTGAGAGGACAAGGTATTACATCAGTCCATTTCCGCATGCAATGCATCGGGATTGACGACTTTTGCCTTTCTATTGTTGCTCGGCGTCCTGAGTCCCGCATGGTGGGGAGATCACGAGATCGAAAAAAAAAAAAAAAAACGCATGCAAGGATGGATATGTATCACAACTCATAATCCGCAGATACTACCTCTTTCGTGTTAAGACCGCATCTGGAAGAATGTGAGAGAAACAGAAAAAAATGACAGAAAAGGACATCATCATGTATGTCTGTGTGTGGTGTGGTATTACACCGAACAGAAAAAACGTGGGATGGCTTTTGCAAACCGGGAAATGAAGCCCTACGGCCCTTGCTTGCGGGCGCTCGTCTATCTTTTCTGCAGCAGTTGCAAGGTGGTGCTAGGATACGACAAGGGCAGGGGATGGGCAAAATATTGCGAATCAGCAAGTCAGCCAACATGGTTCTGTCCGCTGCGAGACGTCCGTGCACCGGCAATAGCCTCTGAGTCCTCGTGAGATATCTGATCGACACAACGTAACGTGGGCTGCGCGGGTATACATCTTGGCTCATAAGCGTCCAGAGGCATACCTAGCGCTGCATTGAGCGTCATGGAGCGAAGGGGAAACTGTGCTAGGTGACGAGGTACAGACTCGGGTAGAGAAGGCGACTGCGGGCGATCCGGAGATACTCATCACAATCGCCTTGCTTGCCTCCTAAGCGAGGCATCGTGAAAGAGGGGAAGAGGGCCTAGTCGCTCAACATCTGACGATATGTGTATGTGATAGAGCTCTTCATGAAGGGTACATCATGCCTAGAGCACTGAGTTGAGGGGCAGAACTGCCATATTGAGACATTGCATGCATTGTCTAAGGCTGCACGCCGCTCTCGAGGCTGGATGCCGACCGTACGTCTGTGCGTGGGCTGTAGGTGAGATGTAGGTCAAGACTGTCGGTGAGGTCTGCGATAGGTACCTAGGCTGCAGCTCACCGCGTCGGTGGGCATGGTCTCCTCATCTGTTGGTATTCTGGGGCGATAACAGAAAAAGCAAAAGCTGAAATGATATGTGACGAGGCTACCAGAAAACACACGATACCCCGCGTTACCTCGCCTTATGTAGGGGAAAAATCTTACCATGTAAGATCCAGCCCCAAGATTGTGCTCCCATCGCTGATATTCGCCTTTTCTAGGACGATGATCAAGGATTCTACGCCACCATCTCCACCCCTTTCGGTGAAAGAGACCGCAACGTGAGCCGGGGTTGTAGAGGGGGCCGCAGGGGCCGCAACAGCCTGGTAGGGCGACGCGGGCAAGCCGCTGATGTCAACTACCGCGGACTAACCTGGTTCTCGGGTAGCGAGGTATCTCCTACCCAGCCCTTAACAAATTCTCATGGACGGTTATGTGCGCAGCCGATGCAACACCAGATCAGCCTCAAAAAACTTACCCCCCTCAGGGGTTTGTTGGGGTAGGCAGTCCCTTACAGAATCGGATAGTCCAGAGCTATTTTTCGTATGGGTCTTACGTGACGATTCTAGAAATCATTTGATAATAATGACGGCGGCCAGATACCTGAGCATGCGCAGGTATGGTACGGCCTATCGGAAAGATGTAAGAACGATCAAGACCGACGAGCTGGATTCCAGTTACGATCGATCTTGCATTAGCAGATTGCGTGGCCAGGCATCGTGAATCTTTCTGTTGAGGCCGAAGGACAACTCTCAGTACACGACAGTCAACTCGATCATCTCGTCGGTACATACCTTGTCCTAGGTACTCAGGTATTCTGTCACATTTTCAACTCGGGCGATATGCTCAAAACGGCTACGCATCATACACGCCGAAATATGCCTCTTTGAGTCGAGTTCGAGTTAGTTCGCCTCCATTACATAGTAAGGCTGATCCAATATGACATCTCAATTATCAGGGCCGGGACCGGCATCCCTTTCTGCCATGTGGCTTCGTGAAAGCACAAGGCAACACCAAAGAATAATGAACTTGTGAGCTTGGGGAGCGTGGCGGTTCTATTCATGCTAATCCAACCCCGGGTATGCCTAGGTAGGTATGTACTCCAAGAGTCATGTCACAACACAGTAACTGTACAGTTTCAAGTGCACAAAATGATCACAGGCACGCAATACCGCAGCACATGCAACGCCTACGCACACAGCGCCAGACACAATGCCTCAACCTCGCACCCCGAACGCCCAAGTTGTATCATCCAGATTGAAAATACTAGTTCGTATCGCGTCTGCAGTCCGGAAGAGAACCCTGAACCCCAAATCCCCCATTTTCCAACAAAGAAAGTCATATTCGTGAGTTCATATGATAGATAGCTTAGACAGTTCAAATGTTCATGTATGTTCCATGTGCCATCAGTAGTGGTCCCAGTCCTCATTCTTCACCACGATGTAATCCCCCTCGGTCTCAATTGACTGCGTGGGAAGGCCAATGTGTACTGGCGACTCGTGACGCATCTGGGGATGCTCACAGGGCTCGCAAGATCCATTCTCGTACGCATCGAATGAGTATGCAGCGGGGCCATAGGAGGTAGGAAAAGGGGGCACTTGCGACCACATTGGGTCTGGCCGTTCGGGGCATGGAGAAGAGCGGTAGTCGAATGAGTGCTGAGGAAAGTCGCCGACGGGGCTAGATGTCAAGGCCGGAGAGGGAGAGAATCTGTCGATGTCACTGCACGGCGTGAGAAATCGGGGCTGGATTACGTTGGGTGCGCTTGACATCGACATAGCTGAAGTCGGTCCCGGAGTCATACCCGGAGTCAAACGGGGTGTGAACCGGTGGTCGAAACTATATGGTGTAGTTTCTTGCTTGATCACCGTGGCGGAACCCTCACGAGAATCTTGAGCAAATTGAGGTTCAGGCGAGACGGACTCCGGCAGTACAGACTCGGACTTGACGATCGAGTTCTTCTTCCCTTTCGGCTCTTTCTTCGACTTGGTGACTCGAGACTTTCCCGGGCTTGTTCGATTTCGTCGGGTCGGCTCTAGGCCCAAGATAGCGGACTTGAAGCGGGAATATCTCATTCGAGCAGCATGGCCGTTGGTGATCTTATTCGTTAGGATTTCGTTGTGAGCGACCAAGTCCCAATTGATCTAGCCCCGAAGTCAGTTTCTTGGTGGTTGGTTGACACCATCGCGGTAGCCGTCCAGCCGTTCAGACTCACATCCTTGAGGTTCTTCTGCTGCAAGATAGCAAACAGGAATCTGGCCATTTGGTTGTCATTGTTTGTAGTAGACATGATGGAAGTGTTCTACTGCTCCAATGACTCAATGCTGGCAGAGCAGGCAAGGTGTTTGGAGGAGCTGAGCGTTATGAACAAGAAATGCACAGCTAGGTGTGAGGCAATTGGATATGGCCTTCAACTTCAAGGATGACTTGAACATATGGAAATGAAATTGCAATAAGTGAGTCACGACCAGAAGAATTGTGAAAGCTAGTGAGAGCAGACCAGCGGAATATATGGGAAAGCTTCTAGATAAAGCTCTGGGGAAGCTTGGAAGGTCGTTGGAAGGATCACATCAAGTTGTCGATTGAATATGGTGAGGTGAGGTATGACGAAGGGTGGAGACAAGCTGGATAACAGTGGCAAGGAAGAGGAAGCGTTTGATGCTAGAGATAATGAAGCTAAAGGAATATTATTTTCATTGTAAAAAGCTATGTCTAGGTCGAAAGAGGGCAGAGATGTATCAAAATGCATCTAGTCCCGTACTGCCGGCCACATTAGGAAGCAAAAGAGCAAGGGTATATCGTGACAAGGTCTCTTTAAGTGCTTGCATGAAGAGCACGCTCACTTCACGTTGTCATACTGCCCTCAACGAGTCCCCATATGGAGAACAGTACGAAAGACACGGTTGCCTAGCAACTCAGCGAGGCCAGCATGGAATTGACAACTTTGTCTTGGCCAAGGGTAGATCAAGGGGTAAAGAGGCGTATTCCTGGTGGGGTTGTGAGCGAAAGTGGGATGGTAACGCGGCACACCGCGTAAAGTGGTTTTTGTAACCCCTGCCTCTGCCCTCTTCTGTCCAGGGTCCTGCTCAAAGAGGACCCTTGGTAGTCTTCGGCTTTGACTGTTAAGGCAGGCTCAGAGAAAGGCGATCAGCTAGTATGCGGAGTGACGGCAAGATGAGTTTTGTTGAAGTCGATCCTATCATGGTACGCTTGACTGCAGCTTTTTTTCACGGTGTAGCAGAAACCCAACAGAAAATCTTCGCATTGGGCCTCATGTTCTAACAGATGGAATTCACAAGCCAATCAGATGGGCTGGAAGATAGAGGTAACACGAAGCTAGCTTCAGGAACAGATCCGGCCGCCGCCACATTCGTAGTAAAAGTGCCGAGCGAGGGTGGATAGGTACCGAGGGCTGCGAGGGGTGGTGTACCTAGTCGTGTGAGTCATCGAACAATTCAGGTGGCTGGGATGTGGATTCGAAAGTACTCGATCAGACCTATTAGTTCAATCATCGAGGCGAGTCATTGGCGAATTGTCGCATTATCTCACACTTATATCTTGGAGGAACCTATCCAGATCAGCCATTGGCGAATGATCTCCCAAATTCCCCTGACATCTGTCGCGACGAACACCTGTCAAAGCAAACCACGATCAATTCAGGAACAGCTCGTTCCACTCCGAGATGACTACAAAATCCCTGCAACCAATTGATTAAGGATGTCGGTAGGACACGAACTATTTGAAGAAGCTGATGTGAAGGTTTTGCCTTCTTCAGGTGGAGAATGATGAAATGTCTGAGATTCTGAAGTTGTTTGCTCTCGGTTGTCTTCGACATTCTAATGGGGAGAGACCGCAAGTCTGCGAACAACAGCAAAAAGTTCTGTACTCACATATACATGGTATGAACATCAGAGAGCGAAGTATGGGCTTCTCCCTTAACTGAACCACTGTAAGATACTTGGAGTCTTGGCCGATCTGAATGGAGTGTTTGACCGTTGAAGAATTAATAGATCACAAACACGAAATCTGTCAATAAAAAGAAAGGGGTTGGTTGGGGTTGGGGAAACGCGATGGGTCGGAAAACAGAAAACACTGTGTGCAGGGGACCACGTCCTGGTCGCCATCTCACGTGATGTTTCAGGCTTTTCCAACTTGGGAGTAAAGTGCATGCATACGCCTTAACTAGCGCAGATCTACTATGTAAGAAGAACAAGAACTTAGAAGAGGTGAAGACCAAAGCAAACATTTGATAGTGTCCGGAAGATGCGGCGAGTTCCCGTCGGTCTCGGCCCGCAAATGTTGAAATGCATTGATCTGGATGCTATCCAATTAGAACTTCCACCGCAATCACCAGAAATGTTTCTGTTAGTCCTGATGATAAGCTAACATACCTAATGAGAGAGATAGAGAGATGAGAGATACGGAATACATGCATGTAGCAATCAAAGTATAGGATCACGTGATATTTAAATTCAGGTACCTACCTGGGTTGGAAATGTCACCTCTTTTAACTTTCCGTGCTACCTACATAGGTACACACCAAAATATCAAGGTCCGGATCATCATACAATCCGTGCAAGGGTTCAACACCACCTGGGCATTCAGCCATTGGATTCCCAGAAAGTCGAGCCCTAGGCTAGACTTGGCTTAGAACTTCTGGCCACGCCTGCCAAGACAACCTGGCCCACTATTGCTTCGCACCGCGTAATTCAAGCAGTTCAGGTAGCTCCAATTCAAGCTCTTTACCCATTCTTCTCAACCTCTCAAAAGCTCCCATCTCTATCAATTTTCGTGATTCGCACGTGAAGGGGCAGCTTATTGTTATATTAGCTCCCCATACTCACCTTAGTAATCCCCATATCGTACCCCATTTCTCTCGCTTTCAGCTCCAGCCTCGACGGCTCGGAGCTACCAGACCCGGAACATGAACAAGAACTGGAATGACAGGGCCGATAAGGACCTGTTCTTCACCATCCTCTCAGTCAAGAACATCGGCGTAATAAGCGGCGCAGAATGGACTACTATTGGCAACCATATGCGCACACTGGGGTATGGCTTTACGAATGAGGGCTGCCGGTGAGTGAGGTCTGTTTCCTCTATGTCTCTATGTCTCTATGTCTTGCAGCAGAGTCGTGATCGCATCTGAGTTTCTTATCTCTTAATCCGAGCTGTGCTTTTCATCCCAGCTCCCACTGTGTACGTACATAGAGGTGCATTAGGGCACGTGCATTGGGGGCTTGGGGACCGCATCGTCCCTACTCCGATAGTTCGGAGGTGTCTCTTTAGCACAGTAGATACTAAGCTGCACATGATTTTGTAACGAGCCGCCGAGTATACCCTGCCGACTTGGTGATGTAATGCGGTAATTGGGCAGCTGGGTCGCGGATGCGTGATGGTTGAAGCAGGGTTTTCTATGGACTGCTGCGCTTACCTGGCGAGATGCCCAGCATGCGATGTCGACCAAGGGGCTAATGGTTGCATGCTAGCCAACACTTCCAAGGCCTTCGCAGAGCTCAGCATAAGACCGATTCGAATGGTGATAGCCAGCGCAGGAACGATCCCACGCAAAACCCCATCACACGACGTCCTGGTCCAGGCCGTGGGCGACCTAGGAAACAGCCTGTACCTCCCAGCGGCTCCGACCAATCACCAGGTCAAGTGCATGAGAACAAGGCAGATGCCACCAACGCGGGTGTCGACATGTCGGAAATCGAGGAAGCAGATGCCTTGGGTCTAGACGACTCCGGTCTTGAGGAGCAACCTTCAAAACGTCAGCGCCTCGAGGAAGGCAACGAGCCGCAGGACGAGGATGTCGCTGTTCTAGCCTTAGCAGCAGATGGACTACCTGGGCCTGATGATCATTACGGTTCCTCAGAGTAGGCTCCTTCCCTGTTATTAACTTATTCTCACATGCTACATACTAAGACTACCAACAGGTTTTATGGAGAGGCATAAAAACTTTTTCCTTTGACTCAGTTTAGATATCGAGCCATGGCTAGCCATCTTCGGCGCCCTCTGCGCGTTCATGTTGAGTCGTTTGTCATTACCCAGAGTGCATAGAGAATAAAGACTCGCATGTTGCTTGTCTGGGTAGGAAATAGGGGTCAGAGGGGAATGCTCAGGGGATTCTGTACAACAATGGCATTGTGTTGATCAGGTAGTCTGGAGTTACAAGCGGGCCTAGGTTTATGGGAATAAAAATTCGTTGATGGCTAACAGTCCTGTCAGATACGGTAGCAGTTCCCTGATCTCAAACTAGAGGCAAAAAACAACACCCCAGTGTCAGTCTTACTAGGGTAGAGGAAGGCAAATTTTTCGTTACCATGGAGTGCCTAGGTGGTTGTAAGGCTATAGGAGGCAATGTGATCTATCAGAGTAGAGTAGCCCGCCGCTGGTCGCTAAGGACGAAGCGCTAGAAACTCGTTTGCAAGTAGGCATACCCCCTAAGTTGGAAGCAAGCCTCACCGCAACTGGAGGCAACGAGTGGCATACCGCAACAAGACAGATTGCCTTCCTTCCAAACCCTTCTGTGTCAGGTGTTCAGCATACTAGCGTAAGAACGCCGGTAGATCTATGGTACAGTTTCTGGACATTCGTTCTTTCCCTGATCAACACGTGCTGTATTTTTCTATTTCTACTTCTTTCCGTCCCCGGGTCGCGATCTGTTCAACACTCAACCACAAACACCTCGCGCCCAAATCTCTACTGCTTTCAGGTCTGCGATCACTCATCGATCATTCCCTGTGAGCTCTACGGCACTCAGTAACATTTCTTCTACTTCCCCTTTTCACTTCATCCTTTGCTCTACCCACTGCACACGTCGCCATCATGCCTCCCAAGACTTGGGGTCCCGAACTCTTCCAAGACATCGCAGTTGCTGTCTGGGATGTCGCCAAGCTCACTCCTGAGCAAGTTGATCGAGTCATACAGAAGATCAACAGCAAGGGATATCCCATGACCAAGGAGGCTGTCAGGTACGCATCATTTCTCTTTCTTTTCGTTTTCTAGTGTTGTTTGCGATTGTTTATTGTCATCTCCTCAACATGGTCGAGACAATGTCCAATATTCCCAAATCATACATCTCACATCACCTGTACCTTTGTCGACAACCCCTCACAGTCGTCTCGACAACCCCTCACAGTCGTCTCGACAACCCTCTAGATCACCAACCCTATTTCACCCCAATCTTATCTGTCCTATCATCACATTAGAGCATTATGAGTGCCTGCTCTTGCAACTTGTAGGAGTTGCGGTCCGCTTTATACTTGGCGCAGTTGAGCCAAAAAAACAGTTGAACTCGATCACAAAATTCAGCCAAGGCATCCCCTTCCAGGCTCTCATTGTTGATTGACGCCTACGTTTCTTTCGTTCACCTTTTGAATATTTCATATGTCACTTCACTCCCCATGCCATCCTATTGGCTTTTCCTGGTATCATACTATTTTGGGTGTATCATTGTTCTACGAGAGCTAACTTCATCCATAGACAGCGCATCCAGAAGATCATCCGCGCTGAGAACGCTGCCGCTGGCTCCAACGGCGGCGAAGACCAGGCCGAGGCTGGCACTTCTCCGCGCCCCCGCGCCACAGCCACTCCGTCCAAGGGCAAGGCTATCACCAAGCGCAAGGCTGCCGGCGGCGAGGATGACGATTCCGAGCAAGAGATCCCCAAGAAGCGCGTCAAGAAGGAGTAAGTACCCTGGTCCTGTTTTTTCTACCACAGCAGTTCGATAAAATGGGGTACCGGAAGACTGACTCATCGGGAATAGGACACGCAAGGCCAAGAAGGCGCAGGAGGAGGATGTCAAGGACTCCCCGTCTCAGGACAACGATGAGTGGAGTGGTAGAGAGGAAGCTCGCGAGGCCCTTCTTGGTCGTTCTTTCTTGAAGGGCGAAGGTGATGATGACGGCGACTTCGAGGCCTAGGCTAGACGCGAAGGTGTCTAGTGCGCCGTACCACCTTGCCTTTTTACATGCTGCGATGGGTTTGGTCTTTTTCTCTGCTTTGCGCTTCTTCGCCTAGGTTCAAGTCGCCCGACTACCTAAGGCTGGACACACATTACATGCTTCTCATGTCACTAGGGTTCGAGTGAGCCATGATGCGACACGTCGGTAGATAGGTCTCATCGTTGCCGCTCTGAGGACACATCTGACGAACGCGATACGACTGAATGGTACACGCTTTGACTTCCCATAACATACTGTTTGATTGATGACTACGATGTTCTCGTGACAGCTCGGTTTATGCTTGCTAATGGTAACCTTCCTCCAACTAATACTGATTCAATTTAATCACTCGATGTATTGCTAGAAGCCCCCTGCTTGAAGTCCTCCGCGCTCCTATTCTAATCACCACAATCACCACAACCCATACCTAGTACCCGTCCAGCATTCGCGATAGCATCGGCCCCCACAAATCTCAACCAGATGTCGTGGTCTCTATAAGGTAAGTATATATATGTGTAAGACTTACAGATCAAACTTCACCAGATTATCTTGGCGGGAGCTTGAAGCTATGTGGGACTTAATGATCCGCGACCCCTAGTCTAGCGTACCCGGCTAGTTGGGTATCGTATAGGGAATAGTACCACGGCAATATGTAGCAACCCGGTGCGTCTCAAACGTGGTATGTGGATTCCGCACGGGAAGCCCGCATGGATGTTTATACCAACGAAAATCTCCCCCCTCTTCCGACCTTCGTCCCCACCCATACCCCTTAATGAGTTATGTAGCAGCGAGTGTCGCGAGTAGGCGCACCACTCATATCATGAGTTCGTCATCGCTTATAGCTCGTCCGATGTTTTTTTCTGCTTTTAAGGATTCCATAAGTCATAAGTGAACGACGACAAGGGGGAGCTCCGGTGGGCGGCACATGGATGCGATCGGGAGATCCCCTCAACTAGGAAGTCCTCCCCTTTGCGCCCTTCGCGATGCCTGCGAAGCCGCGTCGCTGTTCGTAAGCCCTCATCCGCAATTATGGACCGTCTCGGGGGTCATCATACCACATAGTCAAAAGGGATAGGTATGCCGAAGAAGTTATAAGTAAACGGCTTCCGCTCTCATGAGAATGTTACTAGAGCTCTTAGTAGTCAGTGGCATCTACACCGCACTTTCGTTCTTTATCTCTAGTCTTTCAGACTTCAGTCTTTCGCTTCTATTTCAACTCGTGAGCTCAAGGTCTCTCTCTCTCTCTCTCTCTTCGCTTCTTTTCGCTCGACAACCCAAAAGCTAGTCAGTCAACTATCCAACTTTCGCAAGCAGAAATGCAGTATCGTGCAACACTTTCACTTCTCGGCTTCGCCGCTCTGGTCTACGCCGCCCCGAGCAGGGCTCTGAGCTGCGAGACCAGGGACAACTCCAACTCCAAGTCCAGCTCTAGCATCAGCTCCAGCACCAAGGCCAGGTCCAGTACCAAGACCAGCACCAGCGTCAGTACCAAGACTAGCTCCATCGCCAGCGCCAGCTCCACCGCCAGCACCAGCTCCAGCAGCTGCACCTTCACCTCCACGGACTCCCTAGCCGCGGGCAAGGACTCCTGCACGGACATCGTGCTCGACGGGATCACGGTGCCCGCGGGCGAGACGCTCGACCTGACGGACCTCGCCGACGGCACCAGCGTGACCTTTCAAGGCACGACGAGCTTCGAGTACGAAGAGTGGGACGGGCCCCTCATCAGCGTGTCGGGCGTGTCCATCACGGTGACGGGCGCGAGCGGGCACGTCATCGACGGCAACGGCGCGGCGTGGTGGGACGGCAAGGGCAGCAACGGCGGCGTGACGAAGCCCAAGTTCTTCGCCGCGCACAAGCTGAACTCGTCGACCATCACGGGCCTCAACGTCAAGAACACGCCCGTGCAGGCCTTCTCGATCAACGACGCCTACGACCTCACGCTCCAGGACATCACCATCGACGACTCGGACGGCGACTCGGCCGGCGGCCACAACACGGACGCGTTCGACGTGGGCTCGTCCGACGGCGTCCGGATCCTCGGCGCCGTCGTCAAGAACCAGGACGACTGCCTGGCCGTCAACTCGGGCAGCAACATCGAGTTCAGCGGGGGCTCGTGCTCGGGCGGCCACGGGCTGAGCATCGGGTCGGTGGGCGGCCGCACCGACAACGACGTCAGCAACGTCTACATCTCGAGCTCCAGCGTCAGCAACTCGGAGAACGGCGTGCGCATCAAGACCGTCTACGACGCCACCGGCTCCGTCAACAACGTCACGTACACGGATATCACCCTCAGCAACATCACCGACTACGGCATCGTCATCGAGCAGGACTACGAGAACGGCAGCCCCACCGGCACGCCTACTACCGGCGTCCCCATCACGGATCTCACGCTCGACGGCGTGACGGGCACCGTCGCGGATGATGCTACCGAGATCTATATCTTGTGCGGAAGCGGCTCGTGCAGCGATTGGACTTGGTCGGATGTGAGCATTACTGGTGGAGAGGCTAGCTCCGAGTGCTCGAACGTCCCTTCGGGTGCTTCTTGCTGAGTACTATGACAACTGATGGGCGAGCACGGCTATCCCTAGCATAGGTAACTACTTAAGATCAACTAGGATAGTGAATATTTAACGGATGCCCTTAAATGGATGTTTTCCTTCTTGCCTACCTACCTACCTGCTTAGGGAGGGGATACTGTGATATGTGATCTCCGCTCGTGCTATGTACGTACATCGGCATTAGACCAGGAAAGTAGAACCATTCACCGGGACGGACTTTAAAGTCGCTTGGGGGCAATGTTCATGACACTGCCAACGAACACTTAGTGGACTGTATGTATACCAGGACCACCGTGACTTCTATTGCTGAATATGTAGATGACGAATTGCAGAAAGCTATAGTATACGACGTAAGCTAAGGAAATCGCCCATATCCACTACCTTGGCTCTTCACTCCTCCACATTCGCGAACCCCTTCCTCCGCTTAATCTTCAGAGCTTGAGCCGCATTTACGTCCCCACGAACCTCGTGTGTGGATGTCTCCGCCGTCATTGCGTCCCGCCTTTTGGCGTCCTCCTGCTTGACCCAGTCTGGGTCGAAACCATTGTCTTCTAGTATATCTGCCCACAATGCCCAGATCCCGTACTTTTTAAATAGTGCGCAAAGGGTTGCGTCGCCCAAGGTACCGTATCCATATGTATCGAATATGCAGTCGGAACGTTGCGCGATGGCTCTCGTTATGACATGTTCCAGGAAGTTCAGACTGGAGGCATTCGCTTCGCTGACGTAGTACCCATGATATAGCACACATAAGCTAGAGGATGCACTCTTGGCGATATGCCCCCGTTCCAAGGCGTCATGAAGGTTTATAATCAATACCCGAGCTGCATATGATATTGGGATCTCGGGATTTATTGCCGGGCAAGTGTTGACGACCTCATCAAGGAGTAGATCAAATGCCGTTTTTCGATCCAAAATAAAATGATGGGAGTTGAATAGTGGAAGCTTGTATAAAAAGACATGAATAATAAGTTCCAAGAAGCGTATTTCTCCTGGAACATCCAAATCCAAATCCACCGCTCGACAGACGGATGTCCAATCGGATAAGGGAATTTTGATGTCATGTATATCTACATCTTTGCGAATATTCATAAAAGATGCAGCTGCATGGTATATCAAGCTATCGTTCAACCAAAGGTTACTCAAGTTGACATTGGACAAGCCTTGGAGGTAATGGAATGCTCCGTTGAGTTTGTCCAAGTCGAACAAAATCGCCCAACATATGGGACTCATGCCAAGGCTAGAAGAAATCAAGTAGAGTCAGGTTATCTGTATAACATTAGTAAACTGGTTGCTTTATGACTTACCAGTCTGTAGCATTGATGTCAGCACCGCTGTGAACCAATGCCTTGACCAGATCTAGTCGGCCACACTGTATAGCTTCCTTATCGACATTAGTATAATTTATCTGCAACAATGCATTAGTTTTAAAGCTTACCATAAGTAGAGTCTTACCATCGCTATCGCGATCGTTAGGGGATATAACCCGTTCGGCAAGCATACAACGAAGTGAATCGATATCATGCTCGTAAATAACTTCCCAGACCTTATGTTCGTTGTCCAATATCCGATATGGCTCAAGCTGGAAACCAAGCCTCGGTGTCCCTCGAGCGTCTGTTACCTTCTCGTATGTAACCAATAATCCTTTAGAGCACCACTGGGGTGAAGGGGTAAAATGTGCTGTAAGCTCGTATACGCTGACCGGTGGTTTGACAGGGTCAAATACTACCCTATCTCGAATGATGAATGATAAGGTTCCTATTCGTGTCTCTATCAATTGATAATATGCGTAAACCAGGGTAATATTCTTCTTCTTCTGTCGTATGTTGTCCCTTGATTTAAGGGCATCCCCTTCCGTGTCTATTGTGGCTTGTGTTAGCATCGAGGACTCAGGAGATGATGGTTCTGCTGCTGGTTCAGGAGCTGATTGTGCCATCGAAACCCTAGTTTTCGTTTCCGGTTGCATCCCGTCTAATGCATGCAGAGCCTGGGTTCGCATGCTTTCCATATCTCTCAAAGCAGTACTGCGGAATTCTTTTCTTATTCCCAGAATGATGTTCTCGTTGTATTCATCCAGCATTGATCCTAGAAGGTGCCGCAAGGACGCGCTATCGAAGTCGCGCGTATAAGGTAGCACCTGGGTTGCTCGGCTGTGAAGCTCGGAGTTCTCGACTCGAATTGTAGCAAGGGATTCGAGTATTTCCGATTTGCTTGCTCTCATATCCTCGTTTTGTTTCAGCATCAAAGTGCTTAATGATGTCCCCAAGTCATGGATCCCTTTCGATGTTGCTTGTGAGGCTAGGGACATCTCGTGTGTCGTTTGGGCTTGCAATTGGCGATTTACGGCTTCTACATTGGCAATCGACTCGAGAACGTCTTTGTGTTGCTTGTCAAGCTTCTCGTGGATACTGAGTCTCAGCCCCTCAATTGAGAGTAAGACTTCGTTGGTTCTTCTAAGGACAGCTTGTGTGTCGTCTTTGCTCGCTTGCCCTAATTGGTTCTGCTTAATCTGGTATGTCATATGAAAAGCGAGCTGGCTTCCGAAGTAGTGTAGTCTCTCGACAATTTCCTCGGTTTCCTTTTTGTTCCATACCCATCTCCATGCCGCCTTGCCGCGGCGAAGGATGCTACCGCTCTGGGCAGACGAAAGGCCTAACCTGTAGAGGCGCCTCGAGAGCTTGTTCGCTAGTTCGCAGCACCCGTCAGCCAAGGGTTGGAGAGCTTTCTATGTACCATCAACTAGTGTTAGTAAATCTGAACCGTTTCAGTGGAAAACAGATATGTTAGAAGCAAGGAAGATAATCACTTGCCTCCTCAGGGGATACCGTCGCCGACGACTGCGCTACGGAGCGAGCAGAATCTTTGACCTTCTCGGCCAACGTCTGTAGATGGGCAGCAATCGCGTCATAATCCTTATGGTCAGACGAGGCTAGGTCTTTTTGGAGTTCTCCAGCCTTCGAGACGAGCTTGGTAGCGAAATCAACGAACTGCAGCACGTTCGATGCAAGACCTACGGCCACGAGGGCTTCCATTTTAAACGCGCCCTCTCGTATTCCCCAGCAAGAAAAAGAGAGAAAATTATCGGGCAGGAATGGGAAGGGAGGGGGAAATGAAAAAATTGATCGGCCCAGAGCCTGAGATGGGCGAGTTGTATATACCTGAATGATTATGCCTACCAGCACTGCCACCCTCCTTAATGCTGTGCGACATGCTATAGCCATTGACATGCAGCATCACTTGGTTCATTCGGGCAAATCATATACAAGATAGAAAGCCTCTTCGCTAGCGAACCATGACGCCCTGCCTTGCCACCTTGCCACGTCAGTCGTAAGGCTCACTTCTGAAGATGCCTTCACTCGAAAGCGCCAAGTGCGTATTTCATTCATATGTAGGGTCACAGGCTGTGTATTAAGAGTTTTGCGATTTGAAAACATACCATAAATATCGCAGTATCAATTTATGGGCCTCGCCGAGTCACCTAACAACACCGAAAACGCCCAACCCGTAACATTCATAATATCATGCCTTGCGTCCATCCAGACGGCGTCCCTCGTTGGGTTTCTTCTCCGGCCCCTTGCCCTTGTCCTTGTCCTCTCCTTCGCCCTTCCGCTTGACTGCTCCCCTAAGCGTCTGGCCCTGGCCGGCGAAGTGAGGTCTGCTGGCGTTCTCCTTATCCGCCTCCTTGTCTGCGTCCGTCTTTACTGGTTTAACCTCGTAGCCGAAGAATAGCTTGTTTGGAGGAAGCCGGAGCGGCATGGGACCGTTCGTCCGTCTTCGCGGGAGGGGTACCGTGTTGGTAGAAGTACCAGCGACGGGGGTCGTAGGTTTTGGTGTCGGAGCCTTGGCGCCTTTCTTGGCGTTGAGCTTGTGGCCTTCGTTCAGGAAATGCGACGAGACTGCCCGGGCCCCAGCGGCGGCTGCTGTAGCGTTAGGCGCGATAGCGTCGTAGTTAATAGATTGCGCCATCGTGCCTTGCGGGTGTACCATCCCGCCAGCGGGTAAGCCGCCCTTCGTGCTCCTAGGCGTACTGGTACCGCTACCCTTTTGCGGCTCGACGTATCCTACCGGGGGCGCAAATTCTACGGAGACATCTGTCTCGATCATGCAGACACCCATCTTCTCCGTCTCGGGCTTGACCTCCAAGACAGCCACCTCGTAAACCTCGTCGTTGTATTCGAAGTTAAAAACGTCGCCCTTAGTCAGTGTAGCAAAGTTTCGGAACGTGTTCTCTAAGACCGCCTTCGGATCGCTAATGTCGAGGAAGTTGGTAGACTGCGGCTGTAGCTTAACCATCTTGGCCAGCTCCAAAGATGTAGACTTTATCTGAATCATGTCGCCGACTTCGAGTTGCAGGGTTTGCATCATCTGCTCTTGTTAGCTAGGTCTCTCTCAACTCTCACGGTCTGCCTCCTTCGGGTCGGAACCTACCCATTGTGGAATGTAAGCTCTGCCTTCCTCCGCTACAAACTCCAGCACACCAGCATGGGTCTGAGTACTCTTCTCACCGTTTATCAACTCCATCATCAAAGGCCACTGCACATGTAGTTGGGATATCTTCTGCAGGGCCGACGGGGGTAGGAAGATCTTGGAACCGTAGTTCAGCTCAGGTCTCTCGGATCCGGGTGCCATGATGAGGGGGTAGCAGCGAAAGTACTCATCGAAGCGGCGCATAGCCGGGCCTCGCATGCCGGAGCGAGCCATGTAGGACATGGCGGCTGGATCGTCGGCGTCGAAAGGGTTGAATCCGCGATACTACCGGGGTGTCGTGGTTAGCAACATCTCACGCGAAGGAGAGCCGAGGGTGTAACAAACCATGGTGGCGCGGGGTTGTTTGGGAAGCTTATGCTGTACTATGTTATGTAGGAACGAAGCAGTGAGAGTGTTTTCGTTTATATGTAAATCCACCGACTCCTTAGTAGGTAGGTGGCAGAATGTTCTCGTGAACCGCGTCGCAGTTTGATCCGCCACAAAGCTTGGGCTAGGTTAAGGTTTAAGGTTCCGTAGAGCTCGCCCAGGCACCTGCGTCCGGGCGTGATGACGAAACTTCGGCCTGGGCATTAATCCGCCATAGGTGTCGGGAACCACCTGGTGCTTGATACAGGCACACTAAAGGCCCCGCTCTGTGCTCTAAAACCCCCACTGAGATCCCCTAAGCTTTGAAGCCTCATGCCCCACTAGTGAGCTACAGCTGTAGCTACTAGGGGCAAATTTCTACCAACGTCATACTCCTTTGACCTACCTGTACCCATTAAGTCATTTGTTCGAATCATCTTCCCCAGACAGCAGTAAAACACCAATCCGAAACTCAGCTCCGACGCCTCCCAAGCACAAGCAATGTCCTCCCGAAGACTCGGCGCCGCGCGCCCGAAGCGCGCGGGCGAGAACTACGCGCGGACGCACCACGCCGAGCCCGACAGCAAGAAGGTCAAGTTCGACAAGCGGAACCCGTCCGCGCTGGCGCCGGACACCGTAGACGCAGACGACGACGACGGTGACGGCAACGGCGAGACGGACGCGTACCTGGAGGCGGACGCGGACGTGATCCGCGGGAGCGCGGCGACGAAGCGCAACGCCGTCAACATCGACGGCTACGACTCGGACTCGGAGCGGGAGGAGCTGGGGACGCTGCACGCGTCGAGGTCCAAGGCTAAGGCCAAAAAAGAGGACGAGGACGAGGAAATGGATGACATGTTTGCGGCGGACGAGGATGGGGACGAGAAGGATGACACGGTGGACTATTCGGGGAAGAAGAGTAAGGAGGTTAGGTTCCAGGACACGTCCGATATTCAGGGCCAGGAGGCTACGTCGAAGTCGGGCGGGCATATTCATCTGGATGACGAGTCGTCCGGCGACGAAGACGAGGAGACGATAGAGCTGGCGATACAGGAAGAAGGCATCGACGAAGAAGTCGGCGCGGGCGGGCTCAAAAAACATGCCCCCAAGGTCGAAGCCTTCAACCTCAAAGCCGAGAACGAAGAAGGGAAATTCGACGAGGCGGGCAACTTTGTGCGCAAGGCCGTGGACCCAGATGCCGTGCACGACCGGTGGCTAGACGGCGTCAGCAAGAAGGACATGAAGAAAGCCGCGGAGGCGCACTCGCGGCGCGAGGCCGAGCAGCGGCAGAAGCGGAGAGAAGATGACAGCGCGCTGACGTCGGATCTTCTGCGCTCGCTCATCCTGCACCTGGAGCGCGGCGAGACGGCGCTAGAAGCGCTCGCGCGCCTGGGGCGCAGCCAGGCCAAGACCAAGAAAGTGCCCAAGTGGAAGCAAAAGAAGCAGCAACAACATAAACAGAGCTCCGAGGCCATGGACGTGGATGCCGAAAAAGCGCCCGAGGACCCGGAACAGGTGCGCATCAAGGAGGCCATCAACGCCATAACGGAAGCCGCCGACAAGCTCCTAGGTAGAGACAGACCCGATATCTACGAAGGGGAGCGCGAGCTGCTGGTCCGGGAGTACGCGCGCGAGGCGGACGAGCCGTGGGTGGAGCCCCGGAAGGAGGAGGCCGAGGCGGCGCCCGCGACGCGCATGTGGGAGTACCGGTGGGTGGACGGCCGCGACGACGCCGACAAGCAAGGGCCGTTCGACGGGCCCACGATGAAGGCCTGGCAGGACGCCGGATACTTTGGCGAGGGCGTCGAGTTCCGCGAGGCCGGCGATAACAGCTGGAGCCGCGTGGTGGACTTTGTATGATTGCTTGAGAGATCCTGCCGGACTTGTGTACTAGTGATACCACAAAAAAGGATGTACGATTATGAGACCTCGGAAAAGTGATGTACTATCAGCTAGGTATTTCGCTCAAATGAATTCAAGTTTCTAGCTTGACTGGAAGACGTTTTGCATTGATTTGATATACGTGATCATTTCAAGTGCAACTATGTCCAGCTCGGAATTTTCTCTACGTATGAGTGCGAGTATAAGGATTTGGGTAATAGTATATACGCATGCTTAGCAATGATTGGTAGCATATGGCGAATACTCTGTGCGACGTAGTAGTCGTCGAACCCCTATTTCCATCTTAGACGGAACAGAGATATCAGACACAGTCAAACACATCACGGCTCATTTTCACTCGGAAGGAACACATGCAAAATTAGGTTTATCATCTCGAGTTCCATTGCTGCTCGGCCGTGCCGGCGGGATATCATTCAAAGCAGGGGGGGAAATACACAACAACTATAGTTTAGGGGTGCTGGTGATTTTTCTTCAACCGGCCTCTTCATCTCCTCTTCTCTTTCCCCTGCTCGGTTTCTATCCACCTTTTGGGATCCGCCCCGTCCCCTTGAACTCCCCTTCTCTGAAAATGTCCTCTCCCTCTCCGTTTCGTTCAGTGAATCCGACCACCTGAAAAGGAAAAATACAGGTATAGCCATTGGCACATATCCTTTCCCAGTCAAACAAAAAATTCAACAAGTTCACACGTGGAGCCTCCCACCCCCTATATTCCGTCCGTTCCAGCGAGACGCCGCAAAATGCCCAAAGTCCGGATCGAGCCCCTCGACCCTCATTAGTTCTCACGTCCCGACTACCGTCCCACTCGCCCCCAAGGGTCCTTGCAGTGGTCGAAAAATGCAAAGTGTTCTCTGGTATCATGTCGTAGGAAAAAATCATGGTTCGTATAGTACATTAGAATGCAAGAATTAGTGCTGCCGTTACCGAGAAGAAAGAAATGTAGACGTCGTTTGCTGATCTAGTTTCTGGTCGACGTTCAGGCTGGCGAATTAGTTGGTAATACCGTTCGTGACGGTAGGCCCGAGCTTGGCGAGAGCTTCGGCCGGTTTCCAGGGGCCGTTGGCCGTCATGATCTTTCGCAAAATCTCGATCGTTATGGGAATAGCCTCCTCAGCTGTAGACCACGGGCCGATTCGATCGATAAGTTTGCCTACTGGGCCGCCATCGTCCGACTTGGAACTTCCGTCATACACGCCCATTGCTCTGCGTGCATTCTCCGAAAGTCGCCATGACTCTTGCTGGTCCTTGTTGTTTGCCATAAGCTCTTTGGCCAATTCAGCCTCGGCGGGATATGCACACAGTAGGCGGCCGATATATCCAAGGCAGACACTCTGAAGGCGTAATACCAGCGCAGTCAGCTGGCTCTGTCTGGCGCAATCAGCTTTGCTCACTCGGAACAATCCCATCGTGTCTCTGAAAAAACGAGGAGAATAGTGCTTATGCTCTAGATAGGAAGCGTCGCTCTGCAGTTTGAAGCCAAGTAAATATGAGACCAAGCATTGAATACCAGCTGCAGTGGCGACTTGACGGTCGCGGTCTGTGGTTCCTGCCTCTGGCTTTTTAAACACCGCATCTCTCTCGTGCTTCAACTTGGTGCCGAGCTGAATAAAAGTAGTGGCCCTCGAATGCAGCTTCTGCACCTTTTCTAGGTCCACGTGCAGAAGGCGGCGACTGGGAGCCTGCGCGGCAGGGGTGAGGCCGTTTGCGACTCCTGGGGTGCCAGCTTGGGAGCTGTTGGATGCGACCCGTGTCATTGCCGACGACGATTGTCTCGGTGGGGTCGAAGGGCGCATGTTTTCCGAGGTCCTCGGTCGCTTGGATACCTCGTTAGATTCCGCTGCCGGGAAAGGTCGCTTGCGTGCAGTACCGGGTTCTAGACTATTGGAACGATCTCGGGCTGCGCGATCATCCTTCTTAAGTAGATTGCTCTTCTTCTTTCCCCCCGCAGGTAAGGCCAAGAGACGTTCTATAGTTTTCGCAAATCGTTTCTTGTATTTCAGTGTGACCATAAATGAGTCCCGCTGTCCTTTGTTGCTGTCTACATGGATGGTCTCCTCGCGCCTTGTCGACTTGGATGGCACGGCCTTCTTAACGCCATTTGAAGAATCCGAAGTCTGGCTACTCTTCTGGCTTGAGTCCTTTGTGGGTGTCAACTTCGATCTTGCCAGTTCTTCCATGACAACAGGTGGGAGTGTCGGGGACAGAAGGGGTGGTAACCTTCGCTTCTTAGGGCTAGGAGATGGTTCGCGATCGTCCCGAGTCTTCTTCGGCAGAGGCTTCAGGCTACTGGAATCTGCCGGCTTCTTCATAGGGCTAGGGCGCGGTACTTGGGCTTCATTCTCCATATAATCCGACATATCGATTGGTGATAGTAACGGCGGCATCTTCGAGCTTGATTTGCCGTCCGTCTTCTTATCGCCCCCATCCCTCCCCTTCATAGATTTTTGGGAACCGTTGACTTGAGCGTTAGGTCTAGGTGAAACACCTCTTGGTCCCGTGTTGTTCAGTGCCAGTCTTCCGTTAGTCGGCGGTATGGATTTGGGCTCCTTCAGCTGTTTCTTCTCGGAAGATACATATCGCTCGGCCTTCTGAGAGGTGTTGTCCTTGAAGGTGCGTGAGCTTGAAGAGTTAGGCGCGGCGTTTGCTACCTTGCTGCGCTTAACAGGTTTGGGGTCATGATCCGCCTCTGCCATTCGTCTCTTCCTCTCAGGTGAGGTACTTCGATGGCGACGTGCCTCAGCCTTTGGCCCGGACTTCAGGTCGAGTGTTTCTCTCCTGCCGTCGCGACGGTTCTCCATATCCTCCGCAACTGGCTCTGGCAGCTTCTTCGAAGGGGCGTTCACCTTGGGGAGTTGCGCAGTTGGTTTTGGGATTTCCTCGCCGTCGGGACTCTTCTTTCTGTTCTTGTAGTCCTTCAAGGATAGTTTTGTTTTCGGTTTGTTGGGGTCGGTTTTTCGTGGCAAGGGAGTACTAGTCGCATTGGTAGGGTTCGCGGGTTCTTCTCGCACGTCAAAGTAGGCACGAGTTAGGAGGATTCCACGCTCGGCGTCGCTAACGAAGGTCGTGTATTGGAGTGGTCTAATCACATCTTCCTCTAGGTGCTTCTCGTCGACGTGTTGTCGATATCGGCGCGTGTCCAGTGATAGATAATGGGCTTTGACGGGTAATATATTCTTGACCAGTGTATCAATCGTCTTAGTGGCCTCCTCCATGGTTTTTCTTTGTTGGAACAACTACAATCAATATGTTGCACGCGATGCCAGACGCTTTGACCTTGACCATGAAAGAGTACTCGGTTGCGATGGCTTGTCGTTACGTAGGTATATGCGATATTGGAGAGATCATTAGAGTATTAGGTATCGAGTCTCGTTGCGATTGGGGAATTTCTGCAATTTCTTGAGTTTAGCATGCCAGCCATAGTCGCTCAGACAGCACCAGCGTCATAAGAATAAGACATCCAGGGCGCGTTAACGTATGATAGAGGGAACAATGGCGTAGGAAAGCCAAATAGAGTGAGTGCATTGGCAAAGTTTAAGACAGTGGTAGGAAGATAGACGAAAGAAGAATAAGATATAAAATAGCAAAGTATAATGTGAAGTGGGAAAAGTATATGCTTCTCACCTTCTTCGGTACGGTACGGTGACGATCGCCTTGGCCCGTACGCTGCAGTCCCCGTGCAATATAGTGCTTGTGCAATGCAATAGACAGACACAAGCTATTGTTGTCGCGTAGACACCATCTGCTGTCTTATCCAGCCTCCAATAAATCCTCGTGACATTCGGCCCGGCGCATCGCTCGTCAAATTGTGGCTCGCGTCGGCGAATGAGTTAAAAGACCCGGGGTCGCGGAGCGTAAGCAGGCTCGATTACGGAGGGCAGGGACGACGCCGGAGACTCGCAAAAAATAAGGCGGAAGAAGGTGAGGAAAAAAGAGAGACAAGAAATCAGGTAGTATGCTTGCCAATGATTGCTGTTGCAGATGATGCGTGATGATCGACGGGAAGAGGTGAAGGAAGAACGGTATGGGTATGGGTATGGGTATGGGTATGGGTATGGGTATGGGTATGGGTATGTACGATGGGTTATGGTAGCTGGTAGCGTGTAATGCCAGTGCAGTGTTTAGGTAAAAGTATCGTACCTAGGTTGGTTCGTGGGTAGGTACGCTACCGTAGCAGGGATGTTCCAGTATGCGATTGCTTGGGTTGCCTTGAAGCGGATGAGCGCTGTCGAAAGGGGACCTGGCTGATGGAACTGGAAACTGGAACCGGATGGTGGCAGAGATGCGAATGGGGCAGGGGCGGGCAAAGATGGAGACCCCCAAGTGATTTTTCCCGTTTCTGATAGTTGGTACGAAGTAGGTAGTTCGTCACAAAAACTTTGCCAGGCCTTCCCAATTCTTGTTGCCGTGCTACAAACTACTGCGTGATGCTTACCAGTTTTGCAGCTCACAACATTACGTGCGGCTGGTAAGGTTACCGAGCGCCCGGGGAGAATCAGTCCTCACTAATTCTCGATATTACCTAGCATGCATTTGCCAGCTGACCAGCCTAGTCAATTTTTTCCAATTCCAGGACAGTGATAGGTCCAATCCCTCTATACAATTCCCAAGGGCAACCGAAAGTACAACGGCTAATTCTTAGGTACCTCGTCTTACGTAGGCCCGGAATAGGGTCTTTTTTGGATGTGGCTTAAGGTGGCTTAACTGTCATATTTAATGGATCCCCCGCGCATCGCATCGGGATGAATGTCAAGTCAAGCCAAGTCAAGAGGCAACTCGCATCTCGTCCACTCGCATCTCGTCCGCTCGTGCACCCGGCTGCTACCCTATCTACCTATCACGCGTGCCTAACCGATTCCGGACTTACAACCCGCAGGCCCAAATCTAGCATACATTGGCAAATTGTATGTATGTTTCCGATATGCATATTAGTGCCGCTAAGCGAGTGTTTCTATAAGAGAGTAGCACAGATCTATATATAGACAAATTTCTTATTGCCATCGCGAAGTTCTGGAACGTAAAAAGGCAGGTAGGGTAACTCGTTTCGATCAACCTGTTCTATGATAGCTTGTGTGGACTAGAACCACGGAGGAGTAGGGCTAGCAGGGATGAGCCGCCGGCAAGGAAAGACCACAAGGGTTGCAAGGCAGGCTTCCATGAGAAACGCGAGGCTGACGTGGGGCGCCTCACACTGGATCTTCCCGTCAGATCTTTAAGATTTTTTTTTTTATTAAAAGATCCTAGCGTCTCTCGGAGCTTTGACATCATCTCGACTTTGTCAGCCTCGTCATTCCCAATCCCTGCCTGGTTATTTCAATCTCAAACCTAGCCAACTTTTTTAAGATGTTGCAACTGTTTCCAGAAACTTGAATACGTGACCAAACACGAGACACACCTTTGAGAAGTCATTCTCTGTATCTCCCACAAACGCCCCGAAGACTAAGAAACGAATTATCCACTTTTTCGAGCTTCCTTTCCATCCAATTCCTGCGAAGCTCGAACTAAATCAAAATGGCGGACAGGACAGTCACCTTCACCACGGGGATGATAGTCTCCACCAGCATCGTCGCCTTTATATCCGGCTTCATGCTGGGCGTGTACTCGTTCCGGGGCTACCTCTTCGTCTCGCCCGCGCTCGAGTCCGAGCGGCGGCAGAACCTGTCCGACATGCCCGAGAGCGACGAGTCCGACGTCGACGAGGACGACACGATCCTCGACCACGCGCCAAATTGGGCCAACGGCGAGGATGCCGACCGCCGGGACGGGCTGCGGGTGCCCGAGGCCAAGAAGACGAAGAAGTCGAAAGCCGCTAAGAAGAACGAAGACGAGAAAGCGGAAACAGCTACCTCTGCACGCCCAACAATAGAAGAAGGGCCCGCGAACGAGGAGTGCAAGCTAGTCCTGGTGGTGCGGACGGATTTGGGAATGACAAAAGGTTCGTTCGTCTTCATAGTTCGCGTCACCATCGTACCCCTGAGTCACACATACACACACACACAGAAATGCTAACATCCATTCTCTCGTCACGCAGGCAAGATAGCCGCGCAATGCTCCCACGCGACCCTCGCATGCTTCAAGACCCTGAGCCGCGCCGCCCAGCGGAACCCCTCGTCGCCCGAAGCCCGGCTGCTGCAGCGGTGGGAGCGCCGGGGCCAGGCCAAGATCGCCGTGCAGGTCAAGTCGGAGGCCGAGCTGCTAGATCTGATGGGCAAGGCGCGCAGCCTGGGCATCACGTCCGAAGTCATCCAGGACGCCGGCCGCACCCAGATCGACCCCGGCAGCATGACGGTACTCGGCGTCGGCCCGGCGCCGAAGAGCCTCATCGATAAGGTCACCGGCGGTCTCAAGTTATTATAATAATTAACCAACGATTATATGAAAAGTATTACCATGAACCCTAAAAGCTGGTCCGCTTGGAAACGATAGGTGTAAATAGTAACAATTAGGCTTGACAATAGAAAAGGGTATGGGATATAAAGGTAGACATTCTTAAAGACATGGAGCATCACGGGAGCGCACTACCACACGTGGCGGTCACACTTATACAGTTAGTTTATGGGGAGCGCAGTCAAACATCAGTGTCAAAGCTCCGCAAGTAGCGATGTCTCATTACACTGTCTCAACAGGTGATTGTTTCTGACTCCCTTCGCTCCTTGTGGAGCCAGGGTCAGTAGCTCTATAAATATGGATACTAACACACGACCGCCCCTTGTTGCCAAAGCCTTTTCCTCGTCGACTTTTTTTATTTTTCCTTTCTTTCGCCTCTCCTAGCCACTCACTTGCCTCTCCACCGAACCGTCCCCTTCCCCTCCCAACCGTACACACCAAATGAAAGACTGAAGAAAAAAAAAAAACGCAAAGGGGTATTATATAAAAGCAACGCGTGTCGTAAGCCGCAACCCAGAGTGTCACCAGCTTTTTAACTCCGTAACTTCGGTCCGCCTTATAGGTACCCTTGGTGAGTGGCGTAAGACGCATGAAAAAGAAAAATGAAGCAAAGCTTGTTTGCTTCTCCCATCGAAAGCCTTCGTGGGATCGCCGAGTAATCGCCACTTCAGGTCGGTCGCTCCATGTTCTGACCGAGACTGCTGTTGCGGAACGACGGAGAAGACTGGCCGGAGTCCGTTAATTTTCTCTTCTTGTTCGGATCAGAGGATCTCCCATCCGGTAGCTTAGACCGTGAATTTTGCTTGAGATCCTTGACCATGTCCTCTATCAGCTTGACATCCTTGACAATATCCTCTATCAGCTTGAGTCTCATCTCGACGCTGACAACTCGACTCTCATTCCGCTGGCCGTGGGAATCGAGCTGAGCAAGGATAGTCTCGGCCATCTGCTTCGAGCTTAGATTCGTCCACTGACTGTCCAATTGTTTAACAGAGAAACCCACTGCTTCACATCTCCCCTTGGTCGCCTCAATATCCATCCTGAGTCCCTTGACGACTTCTCCAGTCCTCTTATCGAGGTTAGCAAGTCCGAATTCGGTCTTAGAGCCTCGCATCTCGAGGGAACCGACACGTACGTCTAGAGCGCCATACATCGCATCCCAGCGTTCGACTTCCTGTTTCATGATCTGTTCCAACGAGTCCACTTTCATGGCCGTCTCAGTGACCTTTGAGTCGAGTGCTATGACCTTTGGTTCAATGGCGCCCATACGTTTTCCAAGCTCATCGATCATGTCGGCACAAGCTTCTTGTGATAGCTCGGTAATGTTCTCCATGACCTTTTTAAACTCGTTGAGCTTCTCATCGATAACGACTTTTTGCGCCTCTCCTATCGTGCAAGCGCTTGGCTGAGGGGCAGCCTGCTCCGAATACTCCTCCAGAGGCGAAGCGGGTTGTTTAGACGTGTTGGATTCCCGAGCTCCGCTCTCCTGAAGGGATTTGACATTTTTTTCTAAGGACACGGCCAACTTTTCAGTGAAAAGAACCTTGTTCTTAAAGTCGTGGTCAATCCAGCTCTCGAGGATTTCATTGTAAGTCTCCATATCGAATTCTTCGACCTTGCGCATGAAAGCTGAGACATGCTTCTCCGCACTATCCACTCTGGCCACAAGAGATTGGACCTGCTCGGCTAGCTGATTCAAGCCTTGATCGGCGTCTTTGGCCGACTTTAGACTGGTAATTTGGAGCTCGTTCTCGGAATACCTAGATTGGAGCTCATTATACTTCGACTCCAGTGTCTTAAGGTTGTTTGATTGGACGTTGTCATGCTCTAATCGCAATTTGTTACGTCCTGATCGGAGGTTATCAAGTTCAGACTGAACACCATCATAGCTAGTTCGAAGTCTGTCATAGTCAGACTGAAGTTTGTCATGACTAGATCGAAGTTGAACATGCTCAGATTGCAGTTGGGTGTGTTCGGATTGAAGTTTGTTGTGGTCACATCGGACAGTATCGAGGCCAGACTTAAGTGACACAACGTCTTGGCTCAGTTTGTTGAACAACTCCGTTGACTTCTTTCGGTCGTCCAATAACTCTTGAATTTGGGCTTGCCCTTCAGAGATCTGTTTATCCCTTTCTGCAGCTTGCTTCAGGTGCTCGGCAAATCTGGCCTCGAGTGCTGTGGCCGAACTGTTGTTAAGTGCAACTGCCGAGGTCACCCAGGACTTTACAGACTCCCGTATGGCAGCAGCAACCTTATTTATGTCATTAATGCATTCTTGGCGGTTTTCATCGACTTTATTATCAACCTTTTCCCGTTCTGCTTTGCCACTTTCGTCGAACCTTCTGCTAAATTCGGAAAACGGTGCAAAATCAGCCTTGCCAGCGGTTTTGGTGAGTTCAACTTTTCGGTGCTTGTCTTCTTGCGCGAGCTTGTCTTGTTGCAATCTCGACGACATATGTTTATGTTGTGTTTCATTCCAAACATAAAAGGCCGTGAAAATATCTTGCAATTCCCTGTCTTCAATCAATGGATAACCCAACTTGCTCGGTGCCTTTGACATCCTCTCCGCGGCTATAATTTCTGTTAGGATTTTGAGATTTTGATTAAGGAGGAAATTGAAACTCACCGGGCTCGGTCGGAGTGGAAGATACTAGTTTTTTAGGCCCAATTGGTATTCCCGTGTCTAACTGTAGACGTTGTGCATTTGTGTCTCCCCTATGGCGAGGGGAGCTTTGCCGGCCTCTGGAGTCTCTGGAGTCTCTAGGATCTCGCGCATAGAAGTTAGAATCTCTTGAGTCGCGTCGATCCATATCTAGATCTCGGTCGGGATCTCGGTCCCAGGCACGATCACGAGACTGATTTCTAAATTGCGGCTGCTTAGACGACGATGAGGTGTAGCGGTCGATGTCGGGTCTATAGTCAGATCTATAGTCCGGTGATCTGTAAGCCGGTCTGTGGTCAGACCTGTTGTATGAACTACCTCGTCGAGGCGGACTGGGTTGTCGCTCCCCTCTATAAACCATGGCGAAGGAGGTACTCCGTCAAGCGGCCAAACGAGACGTAGCGAATGCGGTCCTTCCCTACTTCCTCTGACCAATAATGTGATTTCTTCGTTAACCACATGCGATTATGTAATGCAATGCCTTTATAATGTAGAAACTCCTTTAGGTACCGGGAAGTCACATCTGGGTTTGAAAACACCAGACTAGTCCGTATTTGAATTCGGCGATAGTAATTGCGATGATGAGATGCAATCAACCATAGCCAGATGTCGGCTAGCCTTTGAAAGTGTCCCTCCTCGTCGAAGCTTTATTTTGGGGCAGTCTGGGTGATGATTGATCCCGTACCTAATGACCTATGTAGGTAGGTACCTAGGTATATGAGGGAGTGACAAACGAGCTGACAAGTGGACCCAGTTTCAGTACGACGGGCGACCACGAAGTACGATGTCTCGAGATTCACTCCTAGACCAAGTTGCTGTATGACAAGTTGCCGTCACTACTATGTCAAGACGAGGTAGGACGAACTTGTTTTGGTAGATCAGACCGAGTGGCGTAAACAAAGGTTAGGATGAATTTGTGCACGTAGCGGAACAAGCGATGATATTTGCAGTTGCAAGGTTTATAGCATGAGCTAAAAGTCCCAGTGCTAGGTATTGCTGCTCAGGAAATTCTCCCAGGCAACTCAATTACTGCCACGTAAACGAACAATCGCTTCTTATGTACATTTGGGAAGTACGCGTCGTAATGAATTGCCTTATGTACCTACCTAGTAGGTGGGCAAGCAAACGAGAGAAAATTCGAAGGGCAAGTACATTTGTAGGTTGATAGACAGATGTGCTTCTGCACGGAGGGTTGCTGGGCAAAGAGAAAGATGGATCTATACCCGTCAGCAAACACGAGTTTTCAGAACAATTTACTGATTTTCTGTTGGTATACACTTGTGTCGCGTGGTTGTGTGGGTGTTACCGTGGAGACTCGAGGTCAAATCATAGACATAAGAAAAAGACTTTATATATGGACGATTTTCGGATACTGGGGCATTCTAATTACGCTACCAACATCTCAACGCGTCTGGGCGAATGATAAATCACCTGCTAATGGGGTAAAAGTGGCGAAAAGGGAAAATTACATGGTAGGTAGAACTTTTATCATTTTCTTAGCAAGGGTTCCAGGTTCTTTTCGTTTCGAAATTTGCCATAACTCGACTTGTTAATCCTCAATGCGTAAAAAGAACCCACATGATCTATTGAGTGCCAACCGTTAAGTAAGTACGAAAGATGAGATATAGACAAGAGGGGTAATAGGTGTCACTGCATCTCCATGGCGCTGGATTGACGTGGCACAACCAATCTCAGCTGCATTTAATTAATACGCCCTTGCAAGCCATTCTCACCGCTCTGCCGCTATGCCGCTATGCCGCCCTTCCACAAATCATAGATGCTATCAACAGCCATCGACCAGCTAAATCAAGCCACAGCTGACCAATGAGTCATTGGTCCTGTGGGAAACCCACAATTGATAAGTTATCTACAAAATGATAACGCATATGAAACTTCAAACCAGCAAGGTCCACTCGCGTAACGTATGTACCCTCGTACCGCGTTCCACCAATCAAATGTCGCGAGCTCGAGCTGAGATTTGAATTTCCTTAGGGAAGCTCTAGAACAGAAATCCATTGAACCAACAAGGCTGAAGGGAGCATTCAAACATCACAGCTGCGAATTCTTCGACCTGGTGATTTTCAATCAAATTTTCACAATGGCTGCTGTAAGTAAAGAGCGCATGCGATAAATATCTCCAGTGGACGAGAGAAAAAGAAGCTCTGGAAGCTAACAAACAATGTTCAAAATGTAGCCCGTGGTCACCGTCGGCGAGACGAAAGAGCTGCGAGGTCTCAACCTCATCGCAGCGCATTCACATATCAGAGGTCTTGGGGTAGATACAGATACGCTAGAGCCCCGCGCGGCGTCGCAAGGGCTTGTTGGTCAGGAGAAGGCACGGAAGGCGGCTGCAGTCATATTAGAGATGATCAAAGTAGGAAAGATTGCAGGCAGGGCAGTTCTTATTGCCGGTCCTCCTAGGTAAGTCAAGCCAAAAGCTAGCCACCTCAGCCATCGGAGAGCTTCCACTGACCACAGGCGATCATACAGCACCGGCAAGACAGCTATAGCCATGGGCATGGCGCAGTCCCTCGGCCCCGACGTCCCCTTCACATCGCTTGCCTCGTCCGAGATCTTCTCGCTGGAGATGTCCAAGACGGAGGCACTGACGCAGGCGTTCCGGAAGTCGATCGGGGTGCGCATCAAGGAGGAGTCGGAAATCATGGAGGGCGAGGTGGTGGAGATCCAGATCGACCGCAGCGTGACGGGGGGCGCGAAGCAGGGCAAGCTGACGATCAAGACGACGGACATGGAGGCCGTCTACGATATGGGGGCCAAGATGATCGACGCCATGACCAAGGAGCGCGTCATGGCCGGCGATATCATCAGCATCGACAAGGGCAGCGGCAAGATCACCAAGCTCGGCCGCAGCTACGCCCGCTCCCGCGACTACGACGCCATGGGCGCCGACACCAAGTTCCTGCAGTGCCCCGACGGCGAGCTCCAGAAGCGCAAGGAGGTCGTCCACACCGTCACCCTCCACGAGATCGATGTCATCAACTCGCGCACCCAGGGCTTCCTCGCGCTCTTCAGCGGCGACACGGGCGAGATCCGCAGCGAGATCCGCGACCAGATCGACACCAAGGTCGGCGAGTGGAAGGAAGAGGGCAAGGCCGAGATCGTCCCCGGCGTGCTCTTCATCGACGAGGTGCACATGCTGGACATCGAATGCTTCAGCTACATCAACCGAGCTTTGGAAGTAGACCTCGCGCCCATCGTCATCATGGCGAGCAACCGAGGGCACTCCAAGATCCGCGGCACCGATTACCGCAGCCCCCACGGCCTACCCCTCGACTTCCTCGACCGCGTCGTCATCATCCAGACGGCCGTGTACTCGTCGGACGAGATCCGCCAGATCCTCAGCATCCGCGCGACCGAGGAGGAGGTCGACGTGTCCCCCGACGCGCTCGCGCTCCTGACCAAGATCGGGCAGGAAGCCGGCCTCCGGTACGCCAGTAACCTCATCACTACCTCGCAGCTCGTCTCCGCCAAGCGCCGCGCCAAGCAGGTCTCCGTCGACGACGTCCAGCGCTCCTTCAAGCTCTTCTACGACCCCGCCCGCAGCGTCGCCTTCGTCAACCAGTTCGAGAAGCGGCTCATCGGCAACGACGGCGCCGTCGACTTCGTCGTCACCAACGGCAATGGTGATGCCATGGAGATTAGCTAAGAGTAGTAATTCGGTGTGTTTGGGTATCTTTTTTTCTTCAATCATTGCTGGCGTTACAAGGGGATTAAAAAACTAGGTACGGGTAGCTCGGGCGAAAGAAGAAATTAAGCCAAAGGAGCTCCATCCTTTTCCTTTACGACATAGAGCAAAGTGTATCTATCATAGGTGCAATCGGCGTAAGCGGACTACAAATGTCAACGCTGTCCAAGGGTTGGCATTCCTTTCTATGAGATGATGTTTAATCATTTCAGTTTTCGGATAGGTACGCGTAATATTAAGATGTGGCTTCAACTATGTGACAACCCCATGGGCATAATTGGCATTGAATTTCAAGCAGGGGGCAAGACATGCCTACATAGCCCATGTCACAACATCACCAAAGTATAAATTGTCTCGATAACGAGTATCTTATTCTGTTTTTACTTCATTGATTTCTGGATCGTACTAATTGTGTCATTGCTCAAAACGAGAAACCCGGCCATGTTCCCTGGCTCAACCATTTATCTCGATGAAAGCCGCCCGCACGTTTTCACACCACCGCTAGAAGCTTCCAAGTCATTACAATCTAGAGAGTTATTTGCTGGCATCGGCCTTGGCGACGTAGGACAGAAGATCCAGGACACGTCGGCTGTAGCCCCACTCGTTGTCATACCAGCTGACAAGCTTGACGAAGTTCTTGTTTAGAGAGATACCGGCCTTGGCATCGAAGATGGAGGAGTGAGTGTCGCCATTCAAATCAGTGGAGACGACATCGTCCTCAGTGTAGCCGAGGATACCTATGATATTGTTAGTTTCTTGTTTAGATGTTTTTTACGAATACTAGAGCTTGGAGCTTACCCTCAAGAGGACCGTTGGCAGCCTCCTTGATGGCAGCCTTGATCTCATCGTAGGTAGCACCCTTCTCGATGCGGACAGTCAAGTCGACAACCGAGACGTTGGAGGTAGGGACACGCATGGACATTCCAGTAAGCTTGCCGTTAAGCTCGGGGATGACCTTGCCGACGGCCTTGGCGGCACCGGTGCTGCTGGGGATGATGTTCTGAGCAGCGGTACGGCCACCTCGCCAGTCCTTGTTGGAGGGACCATCGACGGTCTTCTGGGTGGCAGTGTAGGAGTGGACGGTGGTCATGAGACCCTCAATGATTCCGAACTTGTCGTTGATAACCTTGGCAAGGGGAGCAAGGCAGTTGGTGGTGCAGGAGGCGTTGGAGATAACGTCGGCCTTGCCGTCGTAGGTCTTCTCGTTGACACCCATCACGTACATGGGGGCGTCGGAAGAGGGGGCAGAGATGATGACCTTCTTGGCACCACCCTTCAAGTGGGCCTTGGCCTTGTCGGTGGTGGTGAAGACACCGGTGGACTCGACGATGTACTCAGCACCAGTCTCGCTCCAGGGGATGTTGGCGGGGTCACGCTCCTGGTAGAACTTGACCTTCTTGCCGTTGACGATCAGACCATCGGCCTCGTGGGAGACAGTTCCCTTGAAGATACCGTGGGTAGAGTCGTACTTCAGCATGTACTCAGCGTAGTGGGTCTCGATGAAGGGGTCGTTGACGGCGACGATCTCGATGTCGCTGTGCTCGACGGCATTGCGGAAGACGATACGGCCGATACGGCCAAATCCGTTGATGCCAACCTTGACAACCATTTTGAAATCTAGATCGAGGGACAGTTGGAGTCAGTGGATGTTTTGGCTTGTAGGGGGGTTTGTTGAACTGCAATTGATGAGATGAGCCGGTTGAAGGATGAAGGCTGGAAGTTCGGAGCTTCGCGAGGGGGGGATCCAAGAGACGAGGTATTTGTATAGAATTGGACAAGGGGAAATGGAAGTCGCCTCAACAAGCTTGAAATCGTTGCTAACCCCTACGGGCAACAGACGACTTGAAGACAGTCGCCTCGCGTCTTCCCGCAAGGTTCCAATTCCAAACAAAGCCAAGTACTTCATGTTGGCGGGGTAGAGAAACAAGAGCTTCGTGGATACAATACCATGTCCCCTGTAACGGACGAATAGCGGGGTAATGAAAGAAGCTGGAGCTGGAGCTGTCTGGGATTCAACTGGGGAAGCTTGGAACTCACCTGATATTATTGATAGGAATTAGTTTGTTTCTGGTGTTTTCTTGAGAGTTGATCAGGAAAGTCTCAGGAGGAAGAAAGATTTCGGGACGAGGTAGGTCAGATTAAATATGCAGTTGTTGAGTGGGAAGAGGGAATTTGGAGGGGTCGCCTAGGCTTAGGCGGTTGATGATGGCATATGAGCGACATAAAATAAACGGTTGAGAGACAAATACCAAGAAAAAATATGATGCAGCTAGGCGGGTTCAGGTAAGGTGTCAGGGTGTTGACAGGGTAGCAGGTAGGTGGGCTGGTGGGGTGCCAGATCCCTCTCACACTTTACAGGTTCACAGGGATCCTCGCCCTATGGTCCCCTACAGATTCCCTACAGCTTCATTACGAGGATTCTCGTTTTGGAGGGGTAAAAGCACCAGCTTCGGCCAATTCCTACTGTATGGTTGATAGACGGGTACCTCTGAGTTACATCCGCGCCACCCCGCCATGAGCTACGAGCTACTAGCCATTCGTTGCATCTCAGCATCTCAGCACTATTACACTAACATGATCATGCTTGAGATCAGATGTTTCAATCCCAATAAGATGAGTCGACGGATAACAGCGAGAGAAGATGAGCTGACATAGATCAAACGAGTAGATCAGACAATCACAAGACATAAATTCTCGAGGATATCTCGGTGAAAATTATTCGGTTTTATTGTATTTTACCTTGCCCCTTTTCTCTAGAACCTCGTAGAAGCCTGTAGTCCGCCGGCCGTGTCACAGCAGCCCACGGACAAACCCCCCATCTCACCTACGCCGTAAGTACCGCGCTCGTAACTCCGGCGAGCTCCTATGACAGTGCGCGGCCGACCTCTGTTGACATCACACAAGACCCAATTCAAGGACCGTTTTACTCTGTCAGTATCAAACCCCCATCAAGAAAATGTGTCTCATGAAAAAATAACTCAACTCACGGGAAGGAATTTCTATTATATTCCTCAGATTGAGATCTCACTGATGTTTCAACGGCTCTTGGAAGTTTCAAGACCATGTATCTCCCAAGTCACTTTGCTACAGCCGAGGACAGCCTTTGTTCACTGTGCTGGACGATAATGACACGAACGTCAAACGGGTTCTCGGTCGTGGTACGGCTCCCAACTCACGATTCTATCCGAAGTAGCCCGGCTCTTAAGAACAGGAGCCGATTGACCGACCCGACATATTTACAATAACGATCTCGCGATTTTTGCGATTTTTTCTCTTATTCTGAGCAAGCTGCAGGTCAGACAGAATTGGCTTTTGTCATGGTCTCAACCTTCAGCGCCGAACGGTCACGGCGGGAGTCGCTGCTTAGTGGACAATTCGGCTTACACATGCCCCATGCGGACAACAAAAGGTCTACTATGTAGGAGGTAAGTATCAAGGTTGCCTTCAGGGTCCCCCCAATTGCATGCATCCCACAGACCCAAAGACCGCAAGGTACCGGAGTTTGGGAGCACCCCTACTCCGTATAACGTGCCGAGATGGTGCATTCGATTGCTCATAAATTGCTATCAATGCCCGCCATCCAGCTCCTGCTACTGATTATCACGCCCTACCCGTGTGACTCGTGGGCTCAAAGGACGACAGCTCGCCTTACCAATCCGACATCGCAATTAGTGACATATATGCTCAACACGCCTGGCTGGTCTAGCCGATCCAGCCAATGTGGATGAGCAAGGGCTAAACGTGCCGCCAGTGAAGCATACGCCAGTAGTTGGAAGTAAGCAAGGCCAAAAACAAAGCAAATGCTTACCACCCCGAAGCATCCTCCCGTACCTGGATGCCAATCTACGTCTACCTATCCACCAACCCACCTGGTCACTAACCTAGTGAAGTCATGACTGATTGCTAGCGACGCCACGCAAGGCTGGGAAATAGGGCCGATCCATCTTATCATTGGAAGGCTAGTCACGCTTCATGGCAACGTTTGATATCACCCAAGGACCCAAGGCTGCGCCTAGTCCAGTCAAGTAAGGATCAGAACTACTCGCGCGCCGACTAGCCGCAACTACGCATATGTAGCACCATCGCCCCCATTTGCGCCATCCAGACCGTGATCGGTTTCCACTCTGTGCAAATTTGGCAGATTGGGATCCATCTAGTTTTAGTTCGCCCTCGGAAATTTTGTATTCATCCGCGCCCCAGTCGCCCAGTTCCTTGGAGCCAATCAGATATAGAGTTGAGTCTTTTTTCCCTCTTAACTCTGTATAATTCGGATGTGTTATACTCGTATACTCAGCCTGCTTACACTAGCGGAGTATTACACACATGTATTATCAACAGCAAAATGCCATCACGAAAAAGATGCCACCTGATATTTTAGAAAAGGGATGCTAAGAAATAAAAGATGAAAATATCCAACTATGTCGCAACCGTCCTAGTATGCAAACCCCATCTTATGAAATTGGAGCACTATAAACTAAAATATCAATAACTTATTTACAATTTAATCAACTTTCATTGCCACATTTTATCAATTTACAAGGAGATTCAATGTGTCATAATATTGGTACATGAATAATTATATCAAGATGTCTATGTTAAGAAACAAATAACAGGTTTATTACAAATCGAGTCATCATCCCTATATGACTTGACAAATCTCGTTTCAGACTCTATGTGTTCCAACAAATTCATGTACCACACACCGAGGATGGTTCAGATACTTTGGCCGTGCTACGACGTGATACCAAAGACTCGGAGACGGGATGTCGTGCGAGGAACTATAGATGCCACTGTCCTGTATAACCTCGCCATCGGGCCCAACACTACCAGCTCCCTAAATTGAACGTGACTATACCTAGGGACAGTTCAGGGGTAGTATTCGAAGAAACTTACTGCTCGAGCCCTCCCTGCTCAGTGAACACGAATAATAAAGTCAATGTTATAATTTGTCAAGGGAGCAGGTTATGACAAAAACATCTCGAGAGAAAAAAGAAACAGTCATACGTCAAAATCCACAACTCGTGCCCTCGTGACATATGACATGTGCCAGATCTTATAGTCAGACGTGACACCATAGTGGGTGAAACATGTAACTACCAAACACGACATATTGACTTACAAAGCACCTAAGTTGGGTACCAACACCCGCTCAGTAATTCGGAAATGAGAACAAGATATCCCGGATATTCGTAGTTCGTATCTACTAGTGGTGTTACTAATATTACCCGAGTCACAAGTCTATTCGTACTTATTGTGTAATCAGGTAGGTAGCAGTCACTGGCTTGGGGTATAAATACCTACCTAAGGGGCGAGAGCGAAAAAGCCAATCCTATTTCTTATCCCATCTCAACGAACAACAGGTATACAACCCTGACCAGGCGGCCAAGAGCAAAGACATGAGAGTATGCAAGAAAACAATTTACCACATACAAAATATACTGGCTAAAAAGAAACGAGATATGAACAGATGGTTTCGTCCAGGATCGAACTGGAGTCCTTCAGCATTGTACACTCACGTGATAACCAACTACACCACGAAACCGTTCAGAAGATTGTCATTTCGACGATGTACATGTGTTACCTTAATTGAAATATATATTCTTCTTCTTCTACACCTGGGTAGGTAGGTAAAGTTATCACGGAGGCCGTTGTGCAAGACGATAAGCTTCACAAGTGTACTTGAAATTCGCCCGATATCCAGCTAGATTCGTGAATTTGGTTTGCTATAGGTTGGAATTTAGGTAGTTTAGATAGGTACCTGAGTTATTAAAAAAGTGGTTATAGAGGACTGCTGCTCAAGTCTACCATCGTGATCAGGCTCCGGGAATTTTAAGTATTGGCAAATTAAGGAGGCCTCATGCATACAGGTTCAGTCTCGTCAAGCTGTCAAGTGTTTCAAAGTTTGGTTAGTTATTTGATATAGCTACTACATACTGTAGTAATAATACTGCCTTGAGGGTATATCTTCTCTGCTCTCCATTCATCGACAAGTCGTCCCTTGCCGAAAGGGAGTCATTGTTACTCACATGCTACTCCTACAGCAACAAATGATATTCCAAAGTGTTCGACAGGTTGCCAGTATTCCCGGCCCGTCATTATAGGGCCAGTCCCAAGTCCAAGAACGCCGTTGCAATGCTGCCATGAGCCCATTTGCCTACATCTCATTTGAGTCCAAACCCTTCGCTCTCGTTAACTGCTCTCCATAACGATTGTTCCAACCTCCCTCGCGAAGCGCACCGATATAAGGACAAGACGTTAAAGCATGTCCTTGCAGAAGGGAATCTCCCTTCGTCGTCGCCTATCAGATTAATCCTAATGACGAGAGATGCCGCACCCATAGCAGGAATGCGGTCACTGCCAGTGATAAAGGACAACAGTCGGCGCTGGCCTACAGGCGAAGCTCGTTGAAACGTATCCCAGAACCATTGTACCGTTGGCTCCCTCTCGGGATTTACTCCTCTCGACCAGCCAGTATAAATCGCGACCCCTCGTAGAGCAGTGATATCTAACGGTTCGTCCGAACCGCGGATGAGAAGTTCAATTTCCTCGGGTCTGAAGAGCGTCAGTGCATTGCCTGCGCACACCGTGAAGAAGCCTCGCTTGAATGGTTCGAATTGTCGGCTGACCGAAGTGTCGAGAAGATATCGGACGTAGAGATCTACATATTCTCGTCTGTTGGCGTTCGTCACCATCTTCGTCTCGCCCCCTGGACAGAGAGGTACTCGAATCCTGGTCCCGTACCTATCAACCTCGATGACGAAGTCAAGACAGAAAGTAGATTGGACATCTCCCTCGAAATCGAGCATTTGCCGGAGTCCCCGCGCAAGGGCGGGTCGGAATTCGGCTAGATCGTCCAAGGTGTAGTTCATCGTAGGACGTGAATGCGCAGGTGCGCCACCAGCTACGGGGGGAGCAGATGCGAGCAGCTTTCGAAAAGCAAAGGGCGGGAGGGCAACGTCCAATATTGTCGAGTTATAGATGGCCAATCCAAGCACTACCCCGACGAGGAAGAACTGATCTGATGTCTCAAAGGTATTCGAGTTAAAGTAGCAAACACGGGAGTCATCATCGTATATGAAGAGTCCTGAACATGTTAGACGCCATCTTCTGATGTGGTTGCAGAACACTCACCATGGTCTGGGTTGAATACCTCCCTCACTAGGAGTAGGAACCATTCCTTCCGGAGTCCTCCACCATCGACGCCTTCCTCGCCTTGGAACTCGATACGTAAACCTTTCTTGATTTCTTCACTTCCGCTACCAACGACTTCACTTACTTTCTTGAGACTGTCTTCTACAAGGCAATCTCGGCGAACGTTAAGAACAAGGTACTGGGCATAGCTCCTGTGGGATAGGATACTGTCGAAGAAAGCCTCCCGGGCTTTGCCAGCCATCTGACGTTTAGCATCAAATTCCAATATCTGTATCTTCGCCCAGATACTTAAGAAGAAGGGGTACTGGCAAAAAGCAAATCTCCCTCTTCTCGTTTCCCACACCTCAAAATCAGCCTTGAAGTCCAAGCAATCGACCAAGCTATTGTAGAAATCGCTCGTCGCCAATAAATGACCGTGGCTTCGCCCATCAGGTCTATCCTTGCGTCGGACGTGCGTTAATTGATTCGCGGCGAATATAAAGCCCATGACACTAGCAGCGGCCTTGATTTGCCAGTCATCCGTATACGCGGCACGTTTGGGCTCAACAGGTTGCTTTTGCTTCTTGGACGATTTCGATGCCTCTAGGGCAGCATGCAGTATCGCTGGCGTGTTACCGGAACGAGAATTAGACATCTGTGGTATTAAACCACCTGTTACATCCACCTGGGGCTCCAGTTTCTTTTCGCTCTGGCGGTTTAATCGATAGGTGACGAAGCCGCCGATGAGGTCCTTGATTTGAAGGAAAAGGTGCTCAGGTAGTCTGGAAAACCAAGTAATTAGATGATGGTGGCACGGGTCAGATGAATTAGCAAGAAGGCCGAGAATTCGCTTGATGATTCCGGAGTGTCGCCCGAACGAGGATCGAGCTTGGGAATCTAGTTCTGTAGCAGCGCCCTTCCCCTTACTCGATTGATGGTACTGGCTCGCATGTGATTTTGATCCTGAAACCAGAGGGTTGGCCAGCATCAGAAGTAGGAAGCGTACATCTTGAGGTTCTGCCAGCACTCGTCCGGGGCGCTTTAAAAGCATCTCCATGCATTTCAGTAGAACCTTTTGAATGTGCTCCTGGGCAGCAGCAACTAACGTCTTAAACTGCTGCAATGCTGTGTCCGATAACCTCTGAGATGGATCGAGTTGCAACATCTCATCATATACTTCGGGCCATGTTTCGGCAGCGTTGATAACTGTATGGTACCATTCCATAACTCTACCCCAATCAATTCGAGGAGACTTGGCTGTCACAAACGACTGCGCCTCGTCCTTCCGTCGAGACGGGTTCCTTGAAGGTACGACCTCCTTTTGACCACCAGTCCACCACGTGCCATTTTCCGCAAAGTCGCCCAATAGAAGTAATTTAGGATCAAGTTCTGATATAGGAGCATCATCGCGTGCGAGCTCCGGTCTCGAAGCCACATGCCGCTTTGGAACAGTTTCGGTAGGTAACTTAGAGCTGGCGCTCATGTGTCGAGTGATAAATGAATGATTAATACACGAATGGGTACTGAAACATGAGATGAGATACTCTTCCAATTTCTTAAATACTCTCTTTGGATCTGTCTCGGAGGTTGTGGCGTCTGTGTTAGAGCAAGGCGCACCACTTTGGCCGGTGATGGGAAAAGTTGCGCTCCTAGCCTCAGGAAATGACGTCGAGTACGATCTGGGTAGAGACGCAGTATTATTGAGGGGATTCGGTTCTAAATTAAGGTCGGCAAATTCATCAAACACGGCATTATATATATATCGCGGCGGAGTGGTGATTGAAGCGGGCGAGCTATCTTGCTTCATTGGAGAGGCGTGTGGCGCCAGATGCTCATTAGATGGCCGAGACGAGGCCCTGTCACGCCATGATTCGGTCTCTCGGGGTGGTGCTGACATCCACGAATACAACGACGACCGCAAGCATTGCTTGGCCATATTTCTCGTATGATCGAGTGATATTGAATTTGCTACAATCGTAAGTATTACTCATTGCCTACAGATATAGCGAAACGTACGAGTCTGCGAGGGTGGTCGCGCGGGGCCAAATTCGTTTAATTCGTTTTCGTTTGACTGCAACGAAGCGCCGCCGGGTTGCGTACCGGCATGACCAACAGTAGGATCATATGGCTTGAGATCATTTATTGTCAAACAGATGGTGCACCTGAAGACATGAAGCTCCTTAGGCCATCTTACCAAGCTGGCACATGTCATACAGTTCCCCGTTGCGAAGTCAACTGGCCCGCGCGGTATCCTCCTAGGAGCAGCGTTCTGCTGCATGGTGGGCTGCACCCTCGGCTTAGGATTACTGTCACCAACGAAGTTTTCGGTGTCGTATTGGTAGTCGGGACGTGTAGCCTTTTTCTTTTTACCAGAGAATAGCGAGGGGAACGGATGGCTCATTGAGCGGGAGTGTTGGGCGGCAGGTCGTTTCGACTTCGAGATGGGAATATCGTCGTCGGAACTGGAATCGACTTCAACTTGGACGGGTCTAAGGGGCTCGAATTCGGGAAGTCTCGAGTTGGCTCTTGGGCGACGGATTTGATCGTTTGCGGGTGGATCACGAAAGGCGAAGTCATATTGACCAAGGGTAGGCCGATTGGCACGAGACATGATGTTCTGGTTTATAGATAACTCTGTAGCAGAAACTAGGACAGCGCTAGACCAGGAAAGAGTTATGTCTGCATCCGAACAGCTGTTCTACGTAGATAACATACGTAGAGGAAGGCAAAAGAGAGAACGCGGTCCGACGTGGGCAAGTTGGACGAACAGTTTTCTGTTTGGCGTTTGACCGTGACAATCCCTACCTTACCTCAGGTACTTTCGTTACCAAAGTTCAACGGGAACTGCCACCAGTATCTGGGGGCCAAGATAAGATCTGCCAAAGATCCGTGTAGGGTCTTCAGGAGCGACATAGATGCCAAGGGTCGGCTACCATGGGGTTATGTTGGGTCTGGAGTCCTGGTGGGAGGAGAGATCAAGGAGAGATCATGGAGAGATCATGGAGAGAGTTGACGAGTCGAAATTGCCCAATTCTCGTATCGCTTTGGAAATTGGGAACGGATCAAAACTTGAGTGGACCAATCATCTGGCTTGCCGCTTCCCGAGACCCCCCCTGAAAACAGACTGTCAGAACCCGACAGGCACCTGAGCGGGTCTTGGCGTTACGGCATGCTCCCCCACCAGCCCCAGCTCTGACGCCGGTACTTAGTTGGCATTAGGTGTGACGCCTACGACATCTGTACAGGGCCTCACCATAGGTTTATGCAGGGGTTTAAAAGACTGACTGTAGTGCTGACATCGGCGTAAATCCGGGGTTAGTCATTTTGACTTTCCGCCTCATGTTGACGACGTTTGCAGGTGCTGACTAAAAATCTTCAATTGGACTCATTACAAGCCCTGTCTTGAGTGAGCAATGAGTACTGAGTACGGGTTTCATCACTTGCAAAGAATCACACATGGATAGTGACATTGTTTCATATCCTCGCTTCCAATACGGGCCATGGCTTTTGTCTCATTAAGACATCATACTACGTACAGGATATTTCGGAGCGAGCGAGATATTCAGTTACATGTAAGCTAGTTCTGAGACACCATCTCCAAGGTTTTATAGGCGCCTTTACACAGGAAAAGGGGTGTTTAGTGGTACCACTATCCCAAGTGAGGTTTTCTAGTATGTTCGTTGAGAACTAACAGCACTATTCCATCATCCATAGTACCTAGTATAACCAATAGATCCAATAGACAAGGGTACTTGATTATCACCAGCGGACAGTACGGTGTATATTCCTGCTTAATCCTCTACCTCGAGCTATATACGCTCTACTTGTACTCCGTAGAGCTATAATCATTAAAAGCATCTAGTTCTACAGGCAGGTTATGGCCACCATCGTCAAATTACTTTGCTGCCATATCTCAAGATGACCTTGATTCCCATCCCAAGGGCTGCTTCTACGATGTCAAACTAAGCGGCAGCAGATCTTGAACTAGACCCGTATGTTACATGGCAACAATAGGCTCATTGCTCAGCCATTGCTCCGAAAACCACGAAATATTTGATCGAAAGCGTGGCAATTGCGGCGAAGCTAGGAAGAAGAATAAATAAAACGAGGTAGTGACAATATTCCAATGCCGAGACCTCTTCTCATATGTCCCAATTCTATACTCCGTCACCATATCGAGGACCCATACATTATATACCTCACCATGGCCTGGCTCTAGTATATCACTAGAATAGCCAAGGTTTGAGGTACAAGGTCCAGCTATGTCTTCCCAGATACATAGTGGTAGTGGAAAATACTCTACAAGTAAATATCAAGTCCTCATAGTAGGTATTCAGGGGCTCAAAGCTCATTCTTAGTCCCAGTAGGAAGACAAAGCTAATCACAGGTGAACATCTTACCTGTCTACTCCATGGAACAGACGGGCAAGAACGTCCTGTCAATAGCAAGGTTAAAACAACGCTCTCTGACTACCTGGGACCTAGTTTCCCGCTTTCACCAAAGATCAGACGGCGCATATACTCCACTTGTGGTTTGATTAGCACACTAGCCCAAATCCACAGACTTGGAGAAGGGGCAACCGCAGCTGAAGGGAGACTTGATTACCTACCTACCTACCTACCTAGGTAGGTATCTGAAAATCGTCCTGACGATGGCTTGACCAGCCCCCTTTTTACGGGTCAAATACACAAAAAGGTCTCGGCAGGGCTTTATTGGGTGATTAGGTACTTAGCTGTGCACATTATCTATCATATTTTCTACCTTGCTGGCCCTAAATCATATTCCTCCCTCCACAAGTCACCTTTCCAAATCTAAATTCTCTCCGATTCCCATTTCTTCTCAGGTCCTCCTTCTCTCCCCCCACACTCACTTCTAGTTAAGTCTATCCTCCCATCATCATTCTACCACACTGTCTCACTGGGCACGCGGACGCTTCTCTGGTGGCCACGGCTGGTTTGGAAGATCAACTTGATCACAGAATCCGCAAACTACTTTGATGCAAACCGTTGAGTATACTCTCGGACGCGACGCGTTTCCTCTCAGCCATGATTACTGAGTACCTACTGTAAGTCCACCACTTTCCTCTCGCCTACTTTTCTCTCATCTATCTACTTTTCTCTCGTCTACCTTCCTTTCGTCTCTCGTTTATTTTCCTCTCGCGTCTGCTTTCCTCTCGCGTCTGCTTTCCTCTCGCGTCTGCTTTCCTCTCGCGTCTGCTTTCCTCTCGCGTCTGCTTTCCTCTCGTCTACTTTTCTGCATCTATGTTTCTCTCATATCTACTCTCCCACATCAACCCTTCTCTTGCACCCACCTTTCTCCCATATCCATCTTCCTCCAAATACATAACATTATATTCTTTTCATTCCTCCTAGCCTCTTCTTTCCGTCGTTCACCATCATCACCCCAAGCTCGACACTTATGAACCATCACATACTATGTTCCCTATGATGACTGACCTGTTGGACCAGCTGGTCGTTTCTGCTTCCTTTGTATTTCGACTTTCACATGCACACCCATCTTGACATTCCCACATGATAGTCGGATAGCACTAATGCCAAGCTATCCTCCGTGGTGGTTGGCTCACCCGACTGTCCATGTATGATGTATACCTTCAAGCGACTCCTCTGGTGATAGTGGTGAGTTGATCGTTTCGGTCGGCAACGACATCATTCGTGACAATCTTCTCGGATACCTCCGAGACAACTATTTCCCTCTGTGGAAGACCAGTAAGTTATATCTTCGACCCCCTGCGCATACATCGTTAACAAGTTGGCAGAATTAACTCACCCACCTTACCGAGTCGACCACGTGAAGTACTGGTGCGGATGCACCAACATTCCCAATCACATCCCCCCTCCATCCACTTATATCCTACCCACTCTTCAAATCAACACTTCGTGGCTGTTTCTACATCATAAGTGGCTCCATCGTTGACCCCTACCCAAAAGCGTGGCGTGAAAATCAAGGACCGCAACACGCAACCTGGCGACCAAGCATGTCTTAAACAACATCTCGTGCTGTTCGTCGTTCGTTCCACCTTTATCTTGAACAGCGCCGGATACCAGCATGGTGCCCGAGAGCTTTCCACTCATGGACCCTCCCAGTGAGATACGGGGCAGGTTCTACCGAGAATATCGATGCACGCCAGTTATCGGAATACTGGGAAGCGGTGGCGCGCTGATAGCCACTCGTACTCCCTGGCTGGCTGGCCTCCATCTACCATCTACAAGGGTGAGTCTTCGACCGCCGACCGATGTGTTCCCGAGTGGGTTTGGCAAGATTGAAAGCTTAGGATCTCTCGGCGTATTCTTTCTTTTGGTTATCTTTTTTGGTTATCCTTTTTGGTGGACTTTGGATGGGCTACGGTAGCTTGTCACTCTCTACGACTACTTCCCCTTGTGCATTCTGCCTACTCCCGGCCAATGCAGTCGCCCTACTGTAACAGCAGAGGACTTGCTCCTAGCCGGGAAAGCGCACATACCACTGGCTGGGGTGGCTCAGTCCCCCTTGCCAACCTTCCTTCGACTGAGACTAGATGCACGGCACCTTCCTCAGGAAGCGCCAGAACGATATCAAAGTCAAGTATGGCTGGGGTCACTAGCCGACGTCGTAGAGACGACGGGCGGCATACTATTCTCCAGATACCGATCCTTCAGGAGTGAAGAGCGGGACTCTGATGGGCCATTCAGACTGGCTGGGGAGTATCTTGATTGCTCGGGGAGTACTGGGACTTGGATGATGGTTCGGCTTGACGCCCTACTATGTCCCAGAGTGAGCCGGTGCTCGGGACATACACTCAGACTTCACCCACGGCAGCCGAGGTTGAGAAACTCGCCTCGTGCCGACCATCCACATACCCTGTAAACTTGGCCGTCCAGGGTAACATCATTCCAGTGACCGATTTTATAGAATCGATGACCCTTGTCGAAGAGTACCGAGTCCCGAGCAAGACCATAAAAGGCTCCAGCGGGACATCTCTATCAATTGTTCTGGCACCAAGTCGAACCCGCCACATTCGGCTTCGCCGCCTACACATCACACCTCATTCTCCTCCTATACTAGTCATCTGTTAGCATCTCCCTCGAGAAGTACCGTCCTTTACTCTCGCTGGTACTGTCATCGAACTGGTTTGATATTCACACTGCACGTACCACGCCTGGCGGCCGCAGCGATATCAAAGCCAATGATGCAATGGCGCACCACCACCACCACCACCACCACCACCACCACTACAACCACTGCAACGACCTTCTTCGCGTCCGCCCCCAAGCTAGGACACCTGATCAGCCGTCACGCCGACGATGACGACGGGGACAACTCCTGGGGCTACTCGTGCATCCTGATGGCTGGCACAAGTCTAAATGGCGATCTAGGTTGTGATTCGGTACAACACTCGCATAATCTCTCTGGAACCACCACTTAGCTATTATGCCGGGCCGCCTCTTGGGCGGACGCAAACCAAGGTCTCGGAGCAATCTGCTCAGCAGATTGCTCGGGGCTCGGGGGCCAGAGCACAGCCCGCGCCCCCGCAGCCCAGCACGCAGGCCCTTCGTTTCGGGTCCAAGTCTGAAATCCTCGCACCAGGCAAGCTGAATGGGGCCGCTCCCTGGTGCGGGGATTTGAACTTGGGCCCGGTTTCAAGAAACCCCGGGGCAGCTGCCCGTGCAGCCTCGGCGGCCGTCATGAGACAACCCGGATTGATGAAGGCTGCGGCCCTATGACTCCGTGGCTTATATTCGCATTCAGGGGGCCGCAGCCTTCTTCCACTCCGGTCGTCTTATGACGGCCGCAGAGAATGGCGTTTCCGCGGCAAGTTTGAGAAAAAAAAAAAAAGCCTATGGCATGGGAATTTGCTCCTCGCCAACACAAGGCGGAAAACTCGGAAGCCACCCATCAGGAATTTAAGGGCTTTAAAGCTACAGCCCTGGCCCACAAGCTTGACCTGCACTGCATGTGGGAATGTCCTATCTTCCGCAACGGCCACTTCCGAGAGCTGGCACCGGAGCGCGCCTCCAAGTACTATCGCGAAGAGGAGGCGGCCAATCCATCCTGGGTTGCCGACCCTCCGGTGCCCAACGCTGCCCACATCCAAATCTTTGAGGAGACGGATTTGAAGACGGCTAGAAGGATAAAGCAGAGGGCCGGTAGTCCGAACTGTGTTTATAGGAAATAACACAATATAATTTCCTTTTTTCTTAGACTTCGCATTTTCTCGTGTATAACTGTGATCTGTAACCTTTTCGTCCTGAGCACGACGTTAAACTGCTCGACCAGAAGGGATGCCTTACCATTTGTAACAAATGGTCTAAGGCATCCCTTTCGACTCATGAGTACGACTAGGAAGTAACTTCCTATGTCTAACCACCCTCACACGACCAGGAAGTAACTTCCTGTGTCTGACCACCCCCACAAGACCAAGGACTGCGGCCATCGTCAACATCGACAGACTGATGAGGGTTCGTACGTAATGACCACCACCCCGACAAAGACCTCCCTCAGGGAGCTGGACCTAAGACCGGTGTTGGCGGCAACACCAGAGCGACTTTCTATGATCCTCAGGGAAGAACCGAATCACCAACATCTCTTAAGGAGCGGCTCCCAAGCCGGTAAGTCACTTCAAGCACCCTTCCAAAGACATATATTCGATATTCCCATACGTTTCGAAGCCTAACATTTTCTAGGTCCCGTCATCTGCGGCCTCTACGGCAAGCAGTTGCCACCCACCGAGCCATCAAGTAGCACGAGGGTTGGACCCATGTAGGGACCCGCGTGGGGAAACCCATATGGGAACCTAGTGCTCCTGGCCTAGGTGCTATATACAGACCGAAAGACCACATGACGAAACCATCGAAACAAGAGGCACGGTGGGAGGTCTGCAATGCTAGCTCCCCCTGCCTACTGCCTGAGCCTATGAGACGAAAGCGTCACGTTCGTGTGGCGCCTCATCAAACATCAGCGGATTCCACCGCGTGACGCCTGCGTCGGACACATGGACGAAGACATCGCATACAACAAGCTGCAAGCTTGCGCTCGCATGGACTTGCGCGCCATGCTGTACTGCCTCTTCAAGTACCCACCGTTCGTGACGACGGCCATCACGGCTGCGGCCCTATACATATGGTGCGCAACCAACAACATCTCCAACTTCGATGGCTTCCTTGCCTTCGGCAATTCCCACTATTAAAAAAAAAAAAAAAAAAAAAAAAAAAAAAAAAAAAAAAAAAAAAAGAGTCATACGAGGACATCGCGGGCCACTACCGCTCCCGCACCACTGACGAAAACGATTTCAATCGCGCCAATACAATCGATATCGAGGGCGATATAGAGGAAGGAGTTCTCCTCGGAATCTGCCACTCTCTCGAGAACACGACGCTTTCAGATCCCATCCGGCACGGACTCTGCCTGTTGTTCGAGGAGCTGCTCCATGGTAAAAGAGTAACTCCGAGGTAGTGGAGTGGACCGAGTTCCTCAGGAACATCGAAACTACCACTACCTCGGAGCTACTCTATTACCATGGAGCAGCTCCTCCTCGGGGCCCCCCAAGTCCCCCGAGCAAGATACGAGTCTGCAGGACACAGCAATCACAACCGCAACAGCTCGCAATGAGATCAACAAGATCGCGGGAAACTGTGACATGCAGAACAAGGAGGCATGCCAGGCCGCCCAGGAACAAAAACAAACGGCGGGCGCAATGACTCCTCCTAAGGGGCCTTTGGACGGCGGCAATACGAATGACGAGGACCACCAGAGTGAGGCATCCTCGGCAGACAATACAACGGAATCCAATTTGGACCCATTCCGTTATGATAGCCAACGCTACCAGGCTTTCGAACACTCTGAGAATGAGAGGAGTGCGGGTTGAGCTCGAAATTGAGCAAGCTCGAGGAGACAAGCGAGGGTACCCGCTCTACTTGCGGTTCATCTTTTCCTGGTGGAAAGAAAACATGTCATCGGGGCTATATAGATACCTAGGTAGCTTATACAATAAATTCATGATTCATCTTTTATTTCTTAATTGTGACATGACCGTAGCACACCCGTTCCTCAAAGATTCTTCCCACAATACTACACCCGTCCCATGTCTTCATATACCTCACGCACTCGCACTCGAGCCAAATAGAGTTCGCCAAGCCGACAGCATAAACACCAAGCTTCCTATTTCCAAAGAATATATAAACCACTCTAACCTTACAATCATTACACGTTGGCAATTAACGCAATACTAGGCCGGGTTGGTTCGGTCTAGCGAGTACTATTCTTACGCTATACTTAAAAGTATAATTACGAGTATCGTTAGGCCCTAGGGTTCGAGTCCCTAGATGGCCAATTCTTTTTGCCTTTTTCCTTTTCCCTTCTTCTTCTTTTTCATTTTATTCGCTTCGAGGACGGACTTGCTTACTTGATACCTTTAGAGTGATACTTGCTAGCTTAGTCCTATTACAAGTAGACATATGACACGTAGGTGGCGGGCCTCCGGGTTCAGTATGCAGGCCCCGGACTCGGCGTCTGTAGTTCCGAGGCGAAGTTACATACGTCGGATGGTTAAATGAAACACGAATGATAGATTGTCGCGGTCGTATTGTCAATACGTGCTGTGGAATTGAGTATAGGCTACCGTCGAGTATCTAGCGAAAGGGGAGATGGATGCGCACACCTAGCCGTGTTATCATACACCACGAGCATCTCAAACTGCAGTCTTCGTTAGCGGAGTCAGTGCTTTGGTATTATAATCATCAACATTGACGTTACACTGCCATGTCCTCATCCATCGCGTTCTATATATAGACCCCTTGCGGTGGAACATTAGGCAAATACCCCTTAATAAGGAATGAGACCAACGCACGCCTAATACCCGTAGCTCCCGTCGCCACCATGATCGACACTCTAGCTAAGAAATGAATATTCGGTACGGGTAGCAAGCGAGGGAGGGTATGATTTACAGACGGACAGCTGCATGTTGTTGGGTGGCCGGGTTACCCACGAAGACGGGGCCTGGCCATCAAGGTCGTGGGGTCGACGATGCTTATATGAACGACAGCACAGGGCCCTCTGACGAATGACGTGATCTCTACGTGTTGCCTAACAGACCCGTCCCTGATCCGCATCCCTATTTGGGAATATGGGTGGTCATTCATTGGTTACTATCAGGAATGAGGCTCTAAGCTGTCATGTTGCCACTTAGGTACCTTAGGTACCTAGGTAGCCCAAGATCTGCGCGACGAATCGGATATTTTTGTTTCTTCTATTTTCAAGATAGTAGTCTGTTTTAACTGCAGTCTTATCTAACTCGACCGTCTATTAGACGGATGTTATCCACCTATTGTTGGTGTGTGACTTTGCACCTTTGAATTCGATCGATCATTCTTGGTTGTTATTAATTTAGTCGAAAACGATGGCAGCCTTGATGGCCGACTTGTTTCGGATGCTCTCGAGAGCCTCGCCCCACTGCTCCAGCTTGAAGACCTTGTTGACGATGCCCTTGGTCTTGACCTTTCCGCTGTCTAGGTAGTCGACGGTGGCGGGGAACATGTATGTCTCGGAGAAGGAACCGATGATAGTGATTTCTAATTATGTTAGCCAGTTTCCTAGTCTTGAAAATCGGCATGTTGCTTACCATCGCCGAAAATCTTGGACGGCGCCCATGAGACGCGGGCGGAGTTGGGGTAGACACCGTAGCAGACAAGCTTGCCTCCACGTCGGACGTAGTTAATGGCATCCTCGAGAACCTTGGAGCTACCGCTAGCTTCCACGACTATATATTGGTTAGTATCTATTGCACCCTCGCCAGCGTATGCTCTTCACGTACCAATGTCGAAGCCGTAGGGGTTGTCCTTCTTAATCTGTTCCCATTGGGGAGCAGCATTTGATCGAGATAGAGGAATGTAGTGGTCGGCAGCGTCGAGGCTCTTGGCTAGCTCCATCTTGGAACCTTCGGGGGCAGCAATGGTCAACTGCGAAACACCGCTGTGCTTCCTGTTGAAGACAGTTAGTCACATGTTCCAAGGGGAGTCGTGGCCTGTTATACGTACAAGAACTGAGCCATCATGAGACCGGTAGGACCAGCACCGATCAATAGAGCGTGGGAACCAGCCTTGGGGGCGATCTTCTCCAAACCGTGCATGGCGCAGGAGGCGGGTTCAATAAGGGTAGCATCAACATCGCTGATGTTGTTGATCTTGAACAGGCGGCCTTGTGTGTAGGAAGCCTACATTTCCGGTCAACAAATCAGCCATTTGAGGATTATATAAGAAGTATTGGAAGCACATACGTATTCGGCGAAACCACCATCCAATCCTAGGACACCGTGGGCCTTGAAGTCCTCGCAGAGGAGCTCTTGGCCTCTTCGGCAGTAGAAGCTTCGAAGCACGAGTCAGCTGCAATTTCCCAAACTACCGGAATGACGGGGTGGTTAGATTTACCAGTGACCGCAGAGTTCTGAGTTGTCGGCAGCGACACGGTCGCCAACCTTGAAGCCCTTCACGTCATCGGCGAAAGCTTATGGATGTCAGTATCCTACTACGTGCTTTGCTGGTATGGCTGCTTAGCTTACCGACAACCTCGCCAATGGTCTCATGGCCAGGAATGAGAGGGAACTCGGCAATGAATTCTCCCTCGTGAATGTGCAAGTCGGTACCGCAAACACCGCAGGCCTACAATAACTTGTGTTATTACGATTGGTGATATTAGAAAGGGAGAAGTCGGTTGACTTACCTTGACCTTGACTAGGACATCGCCAGCTCGTAGGGTGGGGAGAGGAACTTCGACAATGCTCCAGTCTTCCGGCTTCTCATATCTACGAGAGATGTAGATGTTAGTAGACTACGCCAAAAGGAACGGGTAGACTTGGGTAGCTATATGAAGGTCCACCGTCATGATATGATATGCCTGTCTTAAGGTCTCGAATGGAATAGTGGGAACTTGCCTGAGAGCCTTCATGGTCTTGGGGAGGGAAGCCATTTTGATTTATGAAAGACACGAGGTCTGAGGTAGGATGAGGGGTATATTGAAGAGAAGCTGTTTGAGAAGAGAAGAGAAGAGAGTTACGCGTCTAAGTACAAACGAGCAAGGCAATCTGTACAAGGCAAGCTGTATGTCTTTATGGTCTAGGAGAGAAGAGAAGCTAGAGGGGAAGCACAAAGATCTCGGGAGGACGGTCTTTTTTATTCAAGAGAAGAAAAGGAACAAGCCCAAGAACCTACATGTCTATAACCTAATGGGATTGGCTCACACGAGGCGTTTGCTGCAAAAGCTACCTAGGTATCCATCTCCATATCCATACCCGTAAACAAGAAGGAAGAAGAGGGGCATTAGTTCAGACCTGGCCCCCCTACCCCTCTACCACCCCGCCATCAGCAGAAGATGCGTTCACCTCGCAGACAACCTGACAAGCCAGAGCAGCCAGACCCCGGCTGATTGGACTGTCTGGATTGTCTGGGCCGAACTAACGGGAAACAGACCCGCTGCAGTATAGTTGGATACCGTAGAAGACGGCCTTTGCTAGCGTAGGGGAGTTAAAAAGTGTAACTACCTAGGTAAACCCCACTCGAGAAATATCTGCTTGCATTGTACTTGCAGAAGCTGACTAGCCTGGAGAGACCGTGGAATGGCCTGAAGGATGTGAAAAAAAGAAGAGTCCACTTGCAGACTTCTCATGGGCCCAGACGTCATACTACTTGGCTGCTGCGGCGTCATCGTGCTTCTGCAAAAATAAAGTGTCGGCCAAACGCCGTCTGCTTGTGCCCCATAGCTCCGTGGTTGAACGGAACTACCCATATTTGTCTTGTTCGTGTTGCTTAATTATAGGTCAATGACAATGATATTACCTATAATCATCCGAACGTTTTGGGTGTGTCCATTATTTGAGTCTTGAGGCCGCTTTAGGTTGTCGCTTGACATCTATGCTGGAAGTGTAGACCCCGAGTACATATTCAAGATAACCCCTCACATCGATTGGTATGATATACCACGTTAAGCGACTGACCTAATGGCCTCCGCGTCTTGGGTTGTAAAGGTACCACCGTGCCTTCGCGTTAAGCTTCCTGGTTCTTGGAAGCATTACTACACTTGTAGAAGGTTCCGTGGGATGCTTAGTGACGAGTCCTCGGGACCAAGCCTACTTCGCCGTGGTCGTGTGTTGTGTCAGATTTTTCTCAGACGAAAGGGCATAGGGAATTACTGCGGCCTTGGCGGCATCCCTAATCGATGGGTGATTTATGTGCGCGGCTGGAGTAGGAGATATTGTCCGCATGTGCTATATCTGTTGGCTCTCGGCGGCGTTCAACTTACGCCAGTCGTGTTTTATGTTAGTCTCAAATTTTATAGAACAATTGGTCGATATCGTGAGGGGCAGCGGGGGTTGTCGATGGAGCTTGGCATATCGATATCGAAATTGCTCGACTAACACGTTTCCTACCTCACCGAGATTTATATAAGTCTTGAAAGTCTCCAATTGGTGTCGGAAGAAGGCGGAAATTCCGAGCTGTATGTCACTGTTCTAGGGGGTACTCGTGCTATGCCCCACTTATAGTGGTAGTCGTCCCTCCCCCCAGCCTATAAGCTGGTGCTTTGCAGTAAATCAACCATTTTGGTAAATCAACCACTTTTATATGCAGCAAAATATATACCAAAATCAATTATCAATCGATTTCTAATATATCAGTCAATTATAAGTTATTTAAATTTGAAAAAATTACTCTTTTAT